>WNWK01000241.1:500000-627116 GCA_009830355.1 Cherax destructor
TGTGGGGGGTGAGAATGTGTGGGGGTGTGAGAGCGAGAGTGTAGGTGTATGAGAGTGTGGGGGTGGGAGTGTGTGGGGGTGAGAGTGTGTGGGAGTGAGTGGGTGTGGAAGTGTGTGGGAGTGAGAGTGTGTGTGGGTGAGTGTGTGGGAGTGAGTGTTAGGGTGAGAGTGTGTGGGGGTGAGAGTGTGTGGGAGTGTGTGTGGGGGGTGAGAGTGTGTGGGGGTGTGTCCTGGGCTCTACAAATCTTATCAGTCTATCAAGTCAACCTCCACAACCTTTCACTTTTTTTGTATCACTTTACCATTCATCAAGTGTGGGAGTGGTGTAGGGGAAGTGGTAGTGGGCCGAAGTGTGGGTGGTTGGCAGTATGGCTGGTATGGGTGGATGGTTGTGTGGCTGGTGTGGGTGGATGGTTGTGTGACTGGTGTGGGTGGATGGTTGTGTGGCTGGTGTGGGAGTATGGCTGATGTGGGTGGTTGGCAGTGTGTATGGTGGTGGCGTGGGCGTATGGTAGTATAGTTGTGGGCGTGTGGGAGTATAGTGTGTGGGAGTATAGTTGTGGTCGTGTGGGAGTATAGTTGTGGGCGTGTGGGAGTATAGTTGTGGCCGTGTGGGAGTATAGTTGTGGGCGTGTGGGAGTATGCTTGATGTGGGCGTGGGAGGTGAAATTGTAGAATAAGGTAGAGAGAGAGAGAGAGAGAGAGAAATGAAGAGTTCTTACGTCATTGCTTCCCACTCATTTTGTCCCACTCCCTCTCTCCTAACCCCCACTCACCTCTCACTCTCTGCCTCCCCCTCTCCTACCTCTCCTTCTTTAACACTAACTTTCCTTCTCTTCTAGCCACTCACCTCCTCCATCTTTCCTGCCTCTCTTCCACTTTCTCTCACTCCCACTCTTTCTTTGTCCATCTTCTTTCCCCCTCTTCAACTCTCGTATTCCTCTTCTTCACACCCTCTCCTATTCCTCTTATTCTCTTCCTCTCCCTTTCATTTTCCCCTTCCCGTTGTTGCTTGTCTCCTCTATCTTCTTCTCTCTTTCTCTTCCTCTTTATTTGTCCTCTTCTTTCACGTCTATTTCTCCTCTACCTTTCTATTTTCTCTTCCAGCCAGTCCCTCTCTCTTTCGTCTCCCAATCTCTTCCTTCCTTTTATCTCTCACTTTCGCCCAGTCTCTTCCTCTCTGCTAGCATGCCTTCTCACCCTTTTTTCCTTAGCATGCCTATTCTCATCCTCCCTTTCTCCTAGGATGCCCCTCCTCTCCTTCCCTTTCCTTTAGCTGCTGTCCCTCCCTTTCCCCTAACATTTACCTCCTCTTCCTCCCTTTCTCCTAGCATTCCCTTCCTTTCTCCTAACATTGCAATCCTCTCCCTCCATTTTTCATAGCATTCTCCTCTCCCTCCCTTTTTCCTAGTATTTCCCTCCTCTGCCTTCCCTTTCTCCTAGCATTCCTCTAACCTCCTCCCTTTCTCCTAGCACTGCCCTCCTCTCCCTCCCTTTATCCTAGCATTCCTCTCCCTTCCCTCCCTTTCTCCTAGCACTGCCCTCCTCTCCCTCCCTTTTTCCTAGCATTGCCCTCCTCTCCCTCCCTTTCTCCTAGCATTGCCCTCCTCTCCTTCCCTTTCTCATAGTATTCCCCCTTCCTCTCCCTTTGTATGTTATCTTCCCCGTCTCCCTTTCTTCCTTCCCTTCGTCTCCCTCCACAATCTCATTCGATAATTGCAAAGCTTGAGCCGACTTCTTGGGTCCGTGTTTGAAGAATGGCCAAGTTACGGCCCTCACAGAAAACTTTTTTCTCCTTCTTCTTCTTCTTTACTTGGAACTTTTCTCTTTGTGTCCTGAGCTTTGATTGATTTTTTTTTGTTGTTGTCTCTCGTCTGGGTATCGTAATTTTTCACTTATGTGAAGAGTTAAACCCGCAGGGAAGGCTCGAGTCTCCGTCAGCTAAGAGCGAGGCAGACGCGTTGTCTGGTTGGTGGGTTGATGGCAGATTTCAACCCTGTCAATCACACTAGAGGTCATTAAGGTTGCATGTCACCTGCTCAAGTCAAGAATCCACGGAGAAACTTTCCACACTCACTGGTAACACTGGATTCACTGGAGGTAACACTGAGATATAACTGGTATACACTGAGATATCACGAGATATACACTGAGTAACACTGAGGTATACACTGAGGTACACTGGATATACACTGAGGTACACTGAGGTACACTGAGGTATACACTGGGTATACACTGAGGTATACACGATACACTGAGATATACATGAGATATACCTGAGGTATACACTGGCAGCTTACGCTTCGAACATCACTAAGTTGTAAATAAATTCTATACGTCAATACTATACGTCTCTACTCTTTTCTATGAACCGCCTGATCGAGCTTGCAAATATTCCAGTACAACAAAATTCCATGGACTCTTCTGACTTACTCGTGATAAAACCTATTTTTTGTTATGTATAAAGTCATCGTATTATTCTGACAGGCGTCCGGGGATTTTTCTCTTGACATGTGAATTAACAACGGCATTTAATGGAATCCATTGGCTTTTTTCTGTTAGTGAAATGTTCATGCAAAATACCATAGACTTTATCCAGAAGCTGGACTCCGTCTTACTGGCCGGCAGTGTTAGACAGGCCTACTGCCCGACAGTGCTACAAATAGGCCTATTAGCCAGCAATTTTCAAGACACAGGTTAACAACAAGGTGATATTGTGGTAAAGCTTTGCTCTATTTATAGATTTATAGTCAGTTATAGAGCTCTATACAAAGCTAAATGTTTTGTCGCCATTAAAGGTTGTTCAGTAACTGTCTTCTTCTATACTCAGAAACTCTTGAATTATGTGAGTGCTTGTCAATGCTTGTCAATGCTTGTCAGTGTTGGAGTGCTTGTCAGTGTTTGTCAGTTCTTGGGAGTGCTTGTCAATGCTTGATAGTGCTTGTCAATGCTTGGAAGTGCTTGGAAGTGCTTGTCAGTGTTTGGGAGTGCTTGTCAGTGCTTGGGAGTGCTTGGGAATGCTTGTCAGTGCTTGGGAGTGCTTGGGAATGCTTGTCAGTGCTTGGGAGTGCTTGGGAATGCTTGTCAGTGCTTGGGAGTGCTTGTCAGTGCTTGGGAGTGCTTGGAAGTGCTTGTCAATGCTTGGAAGTGCTTGTCAATGCTTGGAAGTGCTTGTCAATGCTTGGAAGTGCGTGTCAGTGTTTGGGAGTGCTTGTCAGTGCTTGGGAGTGCTTTTCAGTGCTTGTCACTGCTGTTCCATGTCTTCGTTAATAGTCTTTCACTTTTATTAATATTTATTATATTTGATCCTTCGTGTTCACTGTCCATCTATGATTTATGTAAAAGTCATTGTTTTCCTCTGTAGTGTTTTCTTACTATTGTCTCCCCATGCTGTAGTGTTTAACTCTTCCTGCTTTTCCTCCTCTTCCTCTTCTTCCTCCTCCTCCTCCTCCTCTAAAAGACCATCATCACACATCATCATTTCTCATCTAAATCATCGTCACTCACAAAACAACAAACTGATCATTCAAAGATTATTATTATGATCTTAAAATAATCACTTGTCCAAAGTATACTACGTACCACGCTTCAAATATACTTTCAGAGAGACGCATATCTCTTAAGTTATATCGTCAAGAAGCTATCGAAACTTTATCTTTAATTTACACGTTATAAATTTCTCAAACGTGATGATTTGTACGGGTTTGGTCGGCTGGTTTATTGGGTTTAAAGCCGACCGAGTATAGGAGGGTCATTAAAGCCCCGTGTGACCTGTACAGCACCAGTCAAGGATACTTTAATACCCTGAATAGGGATTGAAGGGGACTTTGTGTATATACACTGAGAGATACCTCTCGGGGTATATATACTGAGAGATACCTCTCGGGCTATGTACATTGAGAGATACCTCTCGGGCTATGTACATTGAGAGATACCTCTCGGGCTATATAAAATGAGAGATACCTTTCGGGCTATATATACTGAGAGATACCTCTTGGGATATATACACTGAGAGATATCTTTTGGTGTATATATACAGATTTACTCCTCTCGGTGTACATACACAGATTGCCATCTCTAGGTGTATATACATACTGATGCGCATACCTCGGTGTATGTGTGTATACTAAGAGATACACACCAATAACCACAAAGAGATATACAACCCTCTATGCATATACATTGAGACACCTCGAGAGATATACACTACGGTATGTATATATATATATATATATATACACCCACTTACTAATATTTAAAAATATATCCAATTTTTTTTACAAGATTCTTACTCATTTTACTAACAAATATTTGCATATTTTTTAAAAAATTTGCCGAAATTTTTTTTTATTATATTCAGTGACTGAGTTTACAGTTTCAATTTCATTCGTTGGGTTCATATATATTTGATTACGTTGAGTATTTTTTTTTAATTTCTATGCGTTGCATATGTTTTAGTCTATCCTGTAGTGAATTACATGTTGCATTCTGTGTAGGACACGGTATGTTGTATTGTGTGTAGGTCATGGTATGTTGTATTGTGTGTAGGACATTGTTGTATTGTGTGTAGGACAGTGTTGTATTGTGTGTAGGACACGGTATGTTGTATTGTGTATAGGTCATGGTATGTTGTATTGTGTGTAGGTCATGGTATGTTGTATTGTGTGTAGGACAGTGTTGTATTGTGTGTAGGACAGTGTTGTATTGTGTGTAGGACACGGTATGTTGTATTGTGTATAGGTCATGGTATGTTGTATTGTGTGTAGGTCATGGTATGTTGTATTGTGTGTAGGACAGCGTTTGTTGTATTGTGTGTAGGTCATGGTATGTTGTATTGTGTGTAGGACAGGGTTTGTTGTATTGTGTGTAGGACAGGGTATGTTGTATTGTGTATAGGTCATGGTATGTTGTATTGTGTGTAAGTCATGGTATGTTGTATTGTGTGTAGGACAGGGTTTGTTGTATTGTGTGTAGGTCATGGTATGTTGTATTGTGTGTAGGTCATGGTATGTTGTATTGTGTGTAGGTCATAGTATGTTGTATTGTATGTAGGTCATGGTATGTTGTATTGTGTGTAGGTCATGGTATGTTGTATTGTGTGTAGGTCATGGTATGCTGTATTGTGTGTAGGTCATGGTATTTTGTGTGTGTGTAGGTCATGGTATGCTGTATTGTGTGTAGGTCATGGTATTTTGTGTGTGTGTAGGTCATGGTATGTTGTATTGTGTGTAGGTCATGGTATTTTGTGTGTGTGTAGGTCATGGTATGTTGTATTGTGTGTAGGTCATGGTATTTTGTGTGTGTGTAGGTCATGGTATGTTGTATTGTGTGTAGGTCATGGTATGCTGTATTGTGTGTAGGTCATGGTATGTTGTATTGTATAGCTATATTTACTGAAAGATTGTGTAACATGTTTCAGCCAATCTTTTCAGACATATCTATCTCTCTCTCTCTCTCTTCTCATATTCTATATATATATATATATATATATATATATATATATATATATTAATGAAGTACATTATGGATGCATTGAAAATGAGGTATTTTTTTTTGTCTTGTTTTATAGGTGAAGGAAAGGGAAAGTAGAAAGAAGTGAAGGGTGACAAAGGGGGATTGGAAACGGTTCTTTCTCCTCGAGGACTGACTGCGGCACTGACGTGTCTCCCAGCCAACGTTACTTTTTTTTTTAATCAAATATGTGAAAATTTGTTGCGGTAATTGATCAAGCGGGGTGTGTACATGGTGTGTGTGTGTACTCACCTATTTGTGGTTGCAGGGGTCGAGTCGTAGCTCCTGGCCCCGCATCTTCACTGATTGCTACTAGGTCCTCTCTCTCCCTGCTCCATTAGCTTTATCATACCTCGTCTTAAAACTATGTATGGTTCCTGCCTCCACTACGTCACTTTCTCGGCTATTCCACTTCCTGACAACTCTATAACTGAAGAAATACTTCCTAACATACCTTTGACTCATAGGAGTCTTCAACTTCCAATTGTGACCTTTTGTTTCTATGTCCCCTCTCTGGAACATCTTGTCTCTGTCCACCTTATCTATTCCTCGCAGTATTTTATATGTCGTTATCATGTCTCCCCTAACCCTCCTGTCCTATAGTGTCGTCAGGCCGATTTCCCTTAACCTTTCTTCGTAGGACAATCCCTTAGCTCTGGGACTAGTCTTGTTGCAAACCTTTGCACTTTCTCTATTTTCTTGACGTGCTTGACCAGGTGTGAGTTCCAAACTGGTGCTGCATACTTCAGTATGGGCCTGACGTATATGGTATACAGTCTTGAACGATTCCTTAGTGAGGTATTGGAACGCTATTTTTAGGTTTGCCAGCCGCCCGTATGCTGCAGCAGTTATCTGATTGATGTGTGCCTCAGGAGATGTGCTCAGTATTATACTCACCTTAAGATCTTTTTCCTTGAGTGAGGTTTGCAGTCTTTGGCCACCTAGACTATATTCTGTCTGCGGTCTTCTTTGCCCTTCCCCGATCTTCATGACTTTACATTTGGCAGGGTTAAATTCTAGGAGCCAGTTACTGGACCAGGCTTGTAGCCTGTGTTGTGTGTGTGTGTGTGTGTGTGTGTGTGTGTGTACACTACATAGAGAAATCACAAACTCAGAGAACATCGCACGCAAAAACTCTGTCACACAGTAATTCAGAAAAAAACACTGTGTATACTGAATTATTGGTCACTTATAAACTGAGATATTGGTCACTTACACTCAATGGTCACTTTATTAGGTACACCCTTCTTGTATTGAGTAGGTCCTTCCCTTTTCCACCCAGAACAGCCTGTATTCTTTGTGTTATGGATTGAACAAGGTGCTGGAAACATTGCTTAGAGATCCTGGTCCATATTGACATAGCATCACACAGTTGCTGCAGATTTGTCGCCTGTACATTCATGCTGCGAATCTCCCGTTCCACCACATTCTAAAGGTTTACGCCATATTCTGAATATCATCTGCATGTTGCAGCAGAAATTGCAATTCGTCAGACTAGGCGACTTCTTTTTCCAATCTTCATCTGTCCAGTTTTGGTGAGCATCTGCCCACTGGAGGCAGTTTCCTGTTCTTATGTGAGAGGAGTGGATCCCGGTTTAGTCTTCTGCTGCAGTAACCCATCCACTTGAAGGTTCGATGTGTTGTGCATTCAGAGATGCTCTTCTGCATACTACTATTGTAACGCGTGGTTATTTGAGTTACTATCATCATCCTTTTAGCTTGAATTAGTATGGCCACTCCTCTGACCCCTCTCATTAACAAGGCGTTTTCGCCCACAGAACTGCCTCTCACTGGATGTTTTGGGTTTTTCACATCATTCTCAGTAAACTCTAGAGAATGTTGTGTGTGAACTGGCACCAACAATTATTCCACAATGAAAGAAACGTGATCAAAGTGACTTTGATTGTGGAATGATTGTTGGTGCTAGTTTGAGTATCTCAAACTGTTGATCTCCTAGAGTTTACTGAGAATGATGTGAAAAACACAAAACATCCAGTTGATATTCAGTCTAAACAACAACTGAACCTCTTGATCATGTCTAATGCTTTTAGGCAGCGAGGTGCTGCCACGTGATTGGCTGATTAGATATTTGCACTAACGAGCAGGTGTACAGGTGTACCTAACAGAATGTTCACTGAGTGTAAATACAAAAGCATTGGTTACCTTCTAGAATTGGCAACTTAGATGAGACCACCATGCAATTGCAGCATCTGGCCTCGCAATGTTGAATACTTCAACACAATTCTCCCATTGCATAAAAAGATTGTCAAGCATTACTCAGTTAAATGGCGGGGAGGGGGGTAAAGGGGGAACACATTTTACTGTCGAAATCGAGTTCAGTATTGATGGGGGAGATAAGGGTCAACTTATTGAGCTGTGAATCAGAGGGTTTGTGCTGGGTTGTGTGTGTGTGTGTGTGTGTGTGTGTGTGTGTGTGTGTGTGTGTGTGTGTGTGTGTGTGTGTGTGTGTGAGAGAGAGAGCAGTTGTGTGTTAGTTAACAGTTGTCAAAAGTACTTTTCGGTAGATAATTAATCTGTGTGTATGTGTTAGAGTGTGCGTGCGTGTGTGCGCGTGCGTGTGTGTATTTGTGATTGCAGGGGTCGAGTCACAGCTCCTGTGTGTGTGTGTGTGTGTGTGTGTGTGTGAAGCACTCCTACTGCTACCTTGTGTACATGGGAGGGTGATCTACCGGTCTGTGACTGCTGGCAGAAGCCTCCCTCACCCATGTATGTACTAGATGACCTACCATCTTCACTCTCATCGCGATATTTCTTGCAACTGAATCAACTTATACTTCAACACTTCTAGTATGATTCTATCAGTCTATTTCTAGTATCATTCACATGTGAATGACATCTAGTATGTTTCCTTAGGTGAAGCAACTTTAGTGCTTCGAGTCCCTCTTCATAGGGTTGTTTTTTAATGAAAATATTAGGTTTGTGTCCCTTCGCTGCACCCTTTCCAATTCGTAATCTTCTTTTATGTTATTTGGGGTTAAAAATTGTATACCTTGTTCGAGGTGCGGTATTACCAGTGTATTGTAGCGTTAATGTGTATTGGAAAGTGCGGGAGAGAGTTGGTGGGGTGTGGCAGTGAGTTGTAAGGGTGTGGGAGTGAGCTGTAGTGAGTTGGAGTGTGGGAGTGAGTTGGTGGGGTGTGGCAGTGAGTTGGTGGTGTGTGGGAGTGCGCTGTAGGGGTGTGGCAGTGAATTGTAAGGGTGTGGGAGTGAGCTGTAGTGAGGTGGAGTGTGGGAGTGAGTTGGTAGGGGGGTAGCAGTTGTAGAGAGTCTTTGAAGAATCTTGTACACCTTGCCACTTCGCTCTACTGTCATAAGCTAAGGAAGGAAAATGCTGCTAAAGATTTAGATGATACCTAGGAAGGTACACATCTGTGCTTAGCTTGACCATTTATTTGCACCTCTGGGGGGTGGGATTTGTTCACTAATATTGCTGAAGATTTATATGTCGTTACTCTAGAACGTACCTTTGTAGGCTACCTTGTACACGACCTTTGTAAGTTACCTTGTACACGACCTTTGTAAGTTACCTTGTACACGACCTTTGGAGGCTACCTTGTACACGACCTTTGTAAGTTACCTTGTACACGACCTTTGTAGGCTACCTTGTACACGACCTTTGTAGGCTACCTTGTACACGACCTTTGTAAGCTACCTTGTACACAACCTTTGTAAGCTACCTTGTACACGACCTTTGTAAGCTACCTTGTACACGACCTTTGTAAGCTACCTTGTACACGACCTTTGTAAGCTACCTTGTACACGACCTTTGTAAGCTACCTTGTACACGACCTTTGTAAGCTGCCTTGTACACGACCTTTGTAAGCTACCTTTACACGACCTTTGTAGGCTACCTTGTACACGACCTTTGTAAGCTCCTTGTACAGGGACCTTTGTAAGCTACCTTGTACACGACCTTTGTAGGCTACCTTGTACACGACCTTTGTAAGCTACCTTGTACACGGACCTTTGTAAGCTACCTTGTACACGGACCTTTGTAAGCTACCTTGTACACGACCTTTGTAAGCTACCTTGTACACGACCTTTGTAAGCTACCTTGTACACGACCTTTGTAAGCTACCTTGTACACGACCTTTGTAGGCAACCTTGTAGACGACCTTTGTAAGCTACCTTGTACACGGACCTTTGTAAGCTACCTTGTACACGGACCTTTGTAAGCTACCTTGTACACGGACCTTTGTAAGCTACTCTGTGATGTTTACTGCCTCTTCCATCCTTCTCACACTTCCTTCCCTTTCTTTACTCTTTTTGTTCTCTTTCATCCCCCTTTTCGTCCTCTTTTTATACCAGTTTTCTTCCTCTTTTTGTGATTTTTTTTCTTTAGTTTATATTCCTCTTCTTCCTCCTCCCTCCCTCTTCTTTTTGCCTACCTCCATCTTCTTCCTGCTCCCTCCCTCCCTCTTCTTCCTCCTCTCTCCCTCTTCTTCCTCCTCCCTCCCTCTTCTTTCTCCTCTCTCCCTCTTCTTCCTCCTCCATCCCTCTTCTTTCTCCTCCCTCCCTATTCTTCCTCCTCCCTCCCTATTCTTCCTCCTCCCTCCCTATTCTTCCTCCTCCCTCCCTATTCTTCCTCCTCCCTCCTTTCTTCCTCCTCCCTCCCTCTTCTTCCTCCTCCCTCTTCTTCCTCCTTCCCTTTTCTTCCTGCCTCCTTCCTGCCTCCCTCCCTCCTTCTTCTTCCTGCCTCCCTCCCTCTTCTTCCTGCCTCCCTCCTCCCTCCTTCCTCTTCTTCCTGCCTCCCTCCTTCTTCTTCCTGCCTCCCTCCCTCTTCTTCCTGCCTCCCTCCTCCCTCCCTTCCTCTTCTTCTGCCTCCCTCCCTCTCCTCTTCTTCCTGCCTCCCTCCCTTCCTCTTCTTCCTGCCTCCCTCTTGGTACTGTCCACATAACTGGCCTAGATGGATGATTCCCTAAATTAAATAGAGGGGAATTTGAACCCTTCCCCGTCTGTTGAACTCTGTTGACTGTTACCTTCTCTCTGTTTCTGTTTCCCTCTCCCATTTTCTGTTTGTCTCCTGAATTTTTGTATCCCATCTCCTGTTTGTCTCTCTTATCTACTGTTTGTCACTCTTGTCATTCCCATCTACTGTTTATCTTTCCCATCTCCTGTTTGTCTCTCCCATCTCCTGTTTGTCTCTCCCATCTCCACTTTGTCTCTCCCATCTCATGTTCCTCTCTCCCTACATCCCTTTTCTCTCTTTTATTTCATTCCTGTTTTCCCTGTCCCATCTCCTGTTAATCCCCTCCTAGCTGTTTTCCTCTCCCATTTTCCGTTATTACCATTTATCCCCTCCCCTCAAATCTCCCTTTTCCCCTCTGACGACCTGACGTTATTACCGTTGCTGCACTCCTGTTGCCTCCCTGAGGAGCGCTGGGACCGCCACCCGGCCGGCCAAAACTAATTTAAAACACCACCCTTAATATTTTTCTCTTCCTCATGTTCGTGTACTCACCTATTTGTGGTTGCAGGGGTCGAGTCATAGCTCCTGGCCCCGCCTCTTCACTGATTGCTACTAGGTCCTCTCTCTCCCTGCTCCATGAGCTTTATCAAACCTAGTCTTAAAACTATGTATGGTTCCTGCCTCCACTATGTCGCTTTCCAAGCTATTCCACTTCCTGACAACTCTATGTGTGTGTGTGTGTGTTTGTATGTGTGTGTTTTTGTGTGTTTGTGTGGGTGTGTGTGTGTGTGGGTATGTGTGTTTGTGTTTATTGTGTGTGTTTGTGTGTGGGTATGTGTGTTTTCATGTGTGTGTGTTTGTGTGTGTGTTTATGTGGGTGTGGGTGTTTGTGTTGTGTGTGTGTTTGTGTGTGTTTATGTGGGTGTGTGTTTGTGTGTGGGTATGTGTGTTTGCATGTGTGTGTGTTTGTGGGTGTGTGTGTTTGTGTTGTGTGTGTGTTTGTGTTGTGTGTTTGTGTGTGTGTTTGGAGTGCAAGCGCTTCTTTTTGCCTTCTTCATCACCTTCTTTGCTTTCTTCTATCCCCCCTTTAATTCTCCTTTATTCTTTCCCTCTTTTCTTCACCTTTGCTTACTTCGCCTTCTTTTCTTCCCCTTCCTCCTCACCTCCTTCTTTGTCTTCGCTACTTCTTATTTGTCCTCTTCACCCTCACTGTAATTATCATCGTCTCTCTCTCCTCTTGTTTTCATTTGCCTTAATTATTTCTGGTGTCCTGTATTGCTTGACACTTTCTCTTATCTTTCATTTTCTCTTGCAGTGAGACATTGAAACACTGAAACACTGAGACACTGAAACACTAAGACACTGAGACACTGAAACACTGACACTGAATACCTGAATCACTGGACTTCTGACACTGGACAGGACACTGACACTGGACACTGAAACACTGAGACACTGAGACACTGAGACACTGAAACACTAAGACACTGAAACACTGAGACACTGAAACACTGAGACACTGAAACACTAAGACACTGAAACACTAAGACACTGAAACACTGAGACAGACATTTGAAGGAATGCTGAGGCATCGGAACTGAGAGTAAGATGGAACGAACAATTAAATATACGGAAGAGTGAGAGACTGAGAGAGACAGAATATAAGAGTGAGACATTGAGATACAGAATAGAAGAGTGAGACATTGAGAGAGACAATATAAGAGTGAGAGACTGAAAGAGACAGTAGAAAAGTGAGAGACTGGGAGAGGACACGAGAAAGAAACACTAGAGAGTGGGACACTAGAGAGTGGGACACTAGAGAGTGGGACACTAGAGAGAGGGACACTAGAGAGAGGAACACTAGAGAGAGGGACACTAGAGAGTGGGACACTAGAGAGAGGACACTAGAGAGTGGGACACTAGAGAGTGGGACACTAGAGAGAGGGACACTAGAGAGTGGGACACTAGAGAGTGGGACACTAGAGAGTGGGACACTAGAGAGAGGGACACTAGAGAGTGGGACACTAGAGAGTGGGACACTAGAGAGTGGGACACTAGGAGAGGGACACTAGAGAGGGACACTAGAGATGGGACACTAGAGAGGGGACACTAGAGAGTGGGACACTAGAGAGTGGGACACTAGAGAGTGGGACACTAGAGAGAGGGACACTAGAGAGTGGGACACTAGAGAGTGGGACACTAGAGAGTGGGACACTAGAGAGTGGGACACTAGAGAGAGGGACACTAGAGAGTGGGACACTAGAGAGAGGGACACTAGAGAGTGGGACACTAGAGAGTGGGACACTAGAGAGTGGGACACTAGAGAGAGGGACACTAGAGAGTGGGACACTAGAGAGAGGGACACTAGAGAGTGTCAGTGATGGAGGGGTGAGAGTTATGCATGACTTTGCATGATCAATATTACAGAGCTTGCCTCTTAGTTCTTCATTTCTGCTCACCTGCTGCTCTTCACCTCTCACTCCTAGTATCCTCTTCTTTTCTTTCTCTTTGTCCCCTCTTCCTCTTCGTCCTTCCTTCTTCTATCATCTTTCCATCTCCTTCACTTCTTTCCCTTTCCTCCTCTTCCTTACTCTTTCTTTCCACCTTATTCCACTATCTTTATGCTGCCTTCGCCTTCTTCTTTCTTTTCCCTCCTAATCCTTCCTCTTACTCTTTCTTCTTATTCTTCTCATTCTTCCCCTCAATATTCCCTCTTTCTACTCGTATTCTATCTTCTTTCCTCTCCCATCTTTCTCACTTCCTCCTTTCCATTCCCTC
Organism: Cherax destructor; assembly: GCA_009830355.1. Lineage (NCBI taxonomy): Eukaryota > Metazoa > Arthropoda > Malacostraca > Decapoda > Parastacidae > Cherax > Cherax destructor. The sequence goes on from WNWK01000241.1 coordinate 513,219, forward strand.
CCTTACCCCCTACCCCCTATCCCCTCAACCTCGAAAAAAATGTTCAGAAAAGTATATTTGATGAGTCGTTTTACGGCTGGCAGCGCGGCTGAGTTCCACGGGCTCGTCCAATCAGAAGCCTCGAGCCATTAGCTGCCAGACGTGTTGGAAATGTCGTACAGAGTAGAATACAGGTATTTAATGCGTACCTGAAATATAATGGGTCTCTCTCTCTCTCTCTCTCTCTCTCTCTCTCTCTCTCTCTCTCTCTCGCATGTAATGGTCTCCTAAAATGGGTCCTCTCTTCTTAACTCTTCTTTATTGGTCTCCTATAATGGGTCCTCTCTTTTTAACTCTTCTTTAATGGTCTCCTACAATGGGTCTTCTCTGTTAGGCCTTTTTTATTGGGTCGTCTTTTAGGCCTTATATAATGGGTCCTCTCTATTAGGTGTTTTATAAAAGGTCCCTTATTAGGTCTTAAATAGTTTTCGCCATTGTCTTATTCAATGAGTCTTTTATTGGGTCTTATCTGATGGGTCCTCACTAATGGGTCTATTCTAATGGGTTCTCTGTGTTGTGACTTCTCTCATGGACGTTTTTAGTGTTGCTACAGCAGGAGAGATGTTGGTGGTGTTCCAGGCTTCACTGTTAGAACTAACATGTTCTTTGTAAAGTTCTAGTAACATTTGCTACCTCTTCTAGTTTGCACGTACCTAGTTCTATTTGCAGGGGGTCGATTCATACCCCGTAAAAAGGAAAAGAGATCATGGAGGACTTGATGTAGGAGGAGGAGGAGAAGAGGAAGAGGAGACTAGTACTGGTGGGTGTTATATTGAGCACTTTCCCTGAAGCTCCGGGTAATACTCCGTGTTGAGCCCTTGTTTAAAGCCAACTTTATAGGTGGGCTCACTCACGCCACACCAACTTCCTGAACTCACTCCTGGCTCACTGTTATGGCTTCCTGAACTCACTCCTGGCTCACTGTTATGGCTTCCTGAACTCACTCCTGGCTCACTGTTATGGCTTCCTGAACTCACTCCTGGCTCACTGTTATGGATTCCTGAACTCACTCCTGGCTCACTGTTATGGCTTCCTGAACTCACTCCTGGCTCACTGTTATGGCTCGTATGTAACAGGTAACGGCTCTGTTTACTGACCTTAGATAACAGTTAACCAGTCTTTGTTTGCAGGTTTAAATAAGATTTAACAGGCCTCTGTTTAGTTTTGGTTAACGGGAAACGGGTGTCTACAACTTTTAGTAGGTAACAGGTCTATTAAAGCAAGTTTTAAATAATTCCGTGTAAATAGTTTAGATAACGGGTGAGGGGGAGGGGTCTGTTTTCCGTTATTTTAGGCAACGGGACTCTGTTAACAGGTCTCTGAGTCGATGAGTTATTCATATATTCCATGGTCAGCAAATTGTGAATTACCGTTGTTATTCACTTTATTTCAGGTCACTGATCTTTATCCCTTTATCCGGCTTTCTCTTTTTTGTCTGTGCTTCCTCCTGTCTATTCTGTATCCAATTTCCATCCCTCTTCCGTCTATCTTATCTTATATCCTTCTATATCTCCCATTTCATTCTTTCATTTGCTCATCTCCCTATTACTTTTTATCCCTCCATCACTCTCCCCATCTTTAGATTTCACCTCTGTGCTTTCTCTCTCTCTCTCTCTCTTATCTTTTCTCTCAGGCAACTAGTGACATTTATGTGAAGGCAGGAGCTTGGGCAGATTGACTTGGAATAACAGGTTGACTTTAAGAGATATAGCACAACAAAGTGTGTGTGTGTGTGTGTGTGTGTGTGTGTGTGTGTGTGTGTGTGTGTGTGTGTGTGTGTGTGTGTGTGTGTGTGTGTGTGTAAAATGTCAACATTAAGAACTCCTAAATCTTGATAACATATCTTTATGTTTCAACAATATATATATATATATATATATATATATATATATATATATATATATATATATATATATATATATATATATATATATATATATATATATATATATTTTTATTTATTAACACATCGGCCGTTTCCCACCAAGGCAGGGTGGCCCGAAAAAAAAAAACTTTCATCATCATTCATTCCATCACTGTCTTGCCAGAGGGGTGCTTTACACTACAGTTATAAAACTGCAACATTAACACCCCTCCTTCAGAGTGCAGACACTGTACTTCCCATCTCCAGGACTCAAGTCCGGCCTGCCGGTTTCCCTGAATCCCTTCATAAATGCCCTCAGACATGACATCTCCACTGCCTCCAGCCTTCTCCTTGTTGCAACATTCACTATCCATGCTTCACACCCATATAAGAGTGTTGGTATAACTATACTCTCATACATTCCCTTTGCTCCACGGACAAAGTTCTTTGTCTCCACAGACTTTTAAGTGCACCACTCACCCTTTATATATATATATATATATATATATATATATATATATATATATATATATATATATATATATATATATATATATATATATATATATATATATATAGATGATCCACCTCAGGTGCAAATTGTGGACTAATAAGAATATGATAAAAAGGCTTCAAGGAAGAATATTTGGATTTCTTCTGAAGCCATTTGAATAGTTCCATTCTAAGCCAAGAATAATATATATATATATATATCATATATATATATATATATATATATATATATATATATATATATATATATATATATATATATATATATATATATATATATGGTAGCTTTCCTGACTTGCGATTTCCAGAATAAAATAGTAGAAACATTGGCTGTCTCTACACATTAGAGGGAGAGAGAGAAAGAGAGAGAGAGAGAGAGGGGAGGGAGTAAGAGATAGGGGGAGTGGGAGGGAGGTAGAGGAGAGAGAGGTCTCTCATCTGCTTCATGTGTGGTCCATTAACTATGCCCACTGTCTCTTTGTCCTCTTATTCTTTCTCCTCTCTTTCTCTCTCTCTCTCTCTCTCTCTCTCTCTCTCTCTCTTTCTCTTTCTCTCTTTCTCTCCTTTGCATAGGGTTTTACAAGGTTCCTAACTTTATTTACAAGCTAAGAGCAGTTACCTACATCAGCTCATATGAAAGCCTTTTATTGTTATGAGACAGATAGGGAACAGGATGAAGTTGGAGCCATCTGTGGGCCAGTGATTTCATTTGGTCAACTGACTTTATTTCATCGATGTCGTTATGATGTACGAACATGTTCCAGACTCGTGTCATCCTGGAAATAAATAATCTCAGATGAAATTATCTTTTGAGAAGGGTCCCTCTCTCTCTCTATATATATCTCTCTCTCTCTCTCTCTCTCTCTCTCTCTCGTCTCTCTCTCTCTCTCGCTCTATCTGTCTCTCTCGCCCCTCTCTCTCTCTCGTTCTCTCTCTCTCTTGCTCTATCTGTCTCTCTCGCCCTCTCTCTCTTGCCCTCTCTCTCTCTTTCTCTAATATCCTCACACACGCCATTAAAAGTTTAACAATGTCTTCAAGGCGTCAGAGTCTTCCAAGACGCAGTGTCTTACTTCTTTATTGTGTCACCTCGGCTACTCTTGATCCAAGGCAGTGGAGCTGACCTGACCTAACTGCCATTCCCCAGGCGCTGTGAGAGCCCTGCGGGCTTAGCGCTTTCCACATGGATATGTGAGGTGCGTTATCAATCGAAGAGAAGCGGTAGATCCGTAGGGATAACACAACGTATGTCCCAGGAGTTGAGTACTAGCTCCTGCGCCCAGCTGCTACGTCTGACAGTCATGACTTAGCACAATGGCAGCTCTAGCGTCGAAAATATTACGTACAGAAGGGCATTCCTTCATTCCAGAACGTTTCGCTCACAGGTAAGCGTGGAAAAAAGCTTAAATTTTAGGGTAAGCTTTGTCTAGGTCAGGCTTTCTCTAAGTCAAGCTTTGTCTAAGTCAAGCTTTGTCTAAGTAGCTTTGTCTAAGTAGCTTTGTACTCTACAATACTGTTTACGGACTCTACAATTCAAGTAGGATCTAAACACGTTGTATGGGGTTCTCTCTCTCTCTCTGGTAGTGTCTGTTGAACTAGAATCCTACGTAGATAATAAGCAAGTACAGTAAAGGAGACCTTCATTAACGACAACGTTTCGCCCACACAGTGGGCTTTTATCAAGTCAGATTAACTTGGTAAACCCCAGTAGTCTCATCTCGTACACTACGTCTCACTAGCGCTTAGTCAACGGAGGATCGAGCCTTAGCAACTACCTAGCGCCGAATGATCCACAGGGGTTTAGCGCTTTGCGTCGTTAATAATTCTGGTATATCATGTGTCGTACATACAGCAGACAGACAGGGAGATAAGCAGGTGGTTAAAAGGCAGACAGGAAGATATGCAGGAGGCTAGGAAGGCAGACAGGCAGGTATGAAGGAGGTTAGGAAGGCAGACAGGAAGGTATGCAGGAGGCTAGCAAGGCAGACAGGCAGGTGTGAAGGAGGCTAGGAAGGCAGACAGGAAGGTATGAAGGAGGCTAGCAAGGCAGACATTAAGGTATGCAGGAGGCTAGCAAGGCAGACAGGAACGTATGCAGGAGACTAGGAAGGCAGACAGGCAGGTATGAAGGAGGTTAGGAAGGCAGACAGGAAGGTATGCAGGAGGCTAGCAAGGCAGACATTAAGGTATGCAGGAGGCTAGCAAGGCAGACATTAAGGTATACAGGAGGCTAGCAAGGCAAACATTAAGGTATGCAGGAGGCTAGGAAGGCAAACATTAAGGTATACAGGAGGCTAGGAAGGCAAACATTAAGGTATGCAGGAGGCTAGGAAGGCAAACATTAAGGTATGCAGGAGGCTAGGAAGGCAAACATTAAGGTATGGGCGGGAAAGGCTTAAGGAAGGCAGAAGGAAACAAGTATGCAGGAGGCTAGGAAGGCAGACAGGAACGTATGCAGGAGGCTAGGAAGGCAGACAGGCAGGTGTGAAGGAGGCTAGGAAGGCAGACAGGCAGGTATGAAGGAGGTTAGGAAGGCAGATAGGAAGGTACGCAGGAGGCTAGCAAGGCAGACAGGAAGGTATGCAGGAGGCTAGCAAGGCAGACTGAAAGGTATGCAGGAGGTTAGTATGGCAGACAGGCGCCGCAGCAGAGCACGCAGAGCCCACGGTATAACAGAAGCCTCTAAGCTCTTTATTGGAATATTTGTGCTGGCTCTGACGTCAGAGGCAGGCAAGCAGGCAGCAGACTCGAAGCAGAACAAAGATGCACACAAGCAGCAGAAAAAGGACAAGCAAGGAAGAAAAATGTGCAGCAGACCCAAATACAAATTTTGGGAAAATGCGCAATAGAAACGGTGATAAACGGGAAAATAAGACAGCAGAGACAAGGACAACCACTCAGATGGGCAGCAGACAGGAAAAGCAAATATATTTATATAGAATACTAAGAATTAAAGTCAACCAGGTGGCCACCGACAGACACACTTGACAAGCGGTCGAGCACCTTTGAAATCCAGCAAACAATCAGAGGAGAAAGTGAAGAGGCAAACAGACACGCCCAGTGGCAACTGAGAGTGAGAGAGAAACTAAGAAGGTTGACATATACAGTGATAAAGAAGTGGATAGGCAAACAGACAGCTAAGAAAGAGAAACTACGCAAGTTGACAGATACGAAGATTTGAACAGAAAGAGAGTGAAACTGAGGGGTAAAATGTTTCATTACAGCCCAACATGATTGCAGATACACAGGTTGCGGAACCGGCTATTATTAAGACAACGTTTTGATCATTGCAGAGCTCTGTCGAGATATTGTTGCCTTTATGAAGCTTTACACAGAGAGAAACGTTGTCCTGGTGAAAGCCTGTGTGTTTGTCTCCACAAGCAGCTGATAATCTTCAGAAATAAAAACAGCAACGCAAGAGGGAAACAACGCAAGACGGAAACAACGCAAAAGGGAAACAACGAAAGAGGGAAATAGTGCAAGTGGAAAAAACGCAAGAGGAAAACAACGCAAGAGTAAGGAGCAACTCAAGAGGTGAGTACATCAAGAGGTGAGAAAATCAAGATACAGATCAAGAGGGGAGCAACTGTAGAGGTGAGCAATTCAAGAGGTAAGGTAAAGGCAGCAAGAACGACCCCCACAACGCTAAATGGAAGAGTTAAGCTCTTGGCTTATGTGGTGAATGTAACGAATTTACTGCACGGGAGGGTACGAACTGGCAGACAGAGAGAGGCAGGCAGGTAGGCAGGCAGGCAGGCACGCAGGCAGGCAGGCAGGCAGGCAGGCAGGCAGGCAAGCGAGCAGGTAGGCAGGCAGGCAGGCAGGCACGCAGGCAGGAAGGTAGGCAGGCAGGCAGGCACGCAGGCAGGCAGGAGGCAGGCAGGCAGGCAAGCAGGTAGGCAGGCAGGCAGCCAGGCGAGCAGGCAGGCAGGCAGCCAGGCGAGCAGGTAGGCAGGCAGACACACAGACGGAGAGGCGCCGGGCAGGATACATGGAGAGTGTCACTGTCTCTATCACGACACTCAAAGTTCCACCCACCTACAACCTACCACCCACCTACAACCCCCCTAGTCAAGCTACGCAGCACACCCACCCGTCCACCCACCCGTTCCACAGGGGTCAGTCCTAGAACAGGTGCTGTTTCTGATATATGTGAACGACATGACGGAAGGAACAGACTCAGAAGTGTCCCTGTTTGCAGATGATGTGAAGTTAATGAGAAGAATTCAATCGGACGAGGACCAGGCAGAACTACAAAGGATCTGGACAGGCTGCAAGCCTGGTCCAGCAACTGGCTCCTGGAGTTGAACCCCACCAAGTGCAAAGTCATGAAGATTGGGGAAGGGCAAAGAAGACCGCAGACGGAGTACAGTCCAGGGGGCCAGAGACTACAAACCTCACTTAAGGAAAGGGATCTTGGGGTGAGTATATCACAGGGCACATCTCCTGAGGCGCACATCAACCAAATAACTGCTGCAGCATATGGGCGCCTAGCAAAACTAAGAATAGTATTCCGACATCTCAATAAGGATTCGTTCAGGACCTTGTACACTGTGTATGTCAGACCTATATTGGAGTATGTAGCATCAGTTTGAAACCCACACCTAGCCAAGCACATAAGGAAATTAGAGAAAGTGCAAAGGTTTGCAACAAGACCAGTCCCGGAGCTAAGGGTAATGTCCTACGAGGAGAGGTTAAGGGAAATCGACCTGACGACACTGGAGGACAGGAAAGATAGGGGGGATATGATAACAACATATAAAATACTGAGAGTAATTGACAAGGTGGACAGAGACAGGATGTTCCAGAAATAGGACACAGCAACAAGGGGTCACAGTTGGAAACTGAAGACTCAGATGAATCACAGACATGTTAGGAAGTATTTCTTCAGTCATAGAGTTGTCAGGAAGTGGAACAGTTTGGGAAGTGATGTAGTGGAGGCAGGATCCATACATAGCTTTAGGAAGAGATATGATAAAGCTCATGGAGCAGGAAGAGTGACCTAGTAGCGGCCAGTGAAGAAGCGGGGCCAGGAACTGTGACTCGACCCCTGCAACCACAACTAGGTGAGTACATGCCATGGATGTGGAGGGACAGTCATCACAGCTATTATAAATGACGTCTCTATCTGTCTACAGTAAAAGAAGTCGAGTAACTTGAGTGAGTCAGCAAAAATGAAGAGGGAAAAATTACATAAAAGAATTCTAAGGCCAGGAAAAATTACATGTATTTTTAGATATATTAGTGGATAGCATTAGTAGCCATTTGTTTACAATATAGTGGAGGAAACTAGGTTAATACTCTGTTGTTTACAATATAGTGGAGAAAATTAGGTTAATACTCTGTTGTTTACAATATAGTGGAGGAAATTAGGTTAATACTCTGTTGTTTACAATATAGTGGAGGAAATTAGGTTAATACTCTGTTGTTTACAATATAGTGGAGGAAACTAGGTTAATACTCTGTTGTTTACAATATAGTGGAGGAAACTAGGTTAATACTCTGTTGTTTACAATATAGTGGAGGAAACTAGGTTAATACTGTTGTTTACAATATAGTGGAGGAAATTAGGTTAATACTCTGTTGTTTACAATATAGTGGAGGAAATTAGGTTAATACTCTGTTTTTTACAATATAGTGGAGGAAATTAGGTTAATACTCTGTTGTTTACAATATAGTGGAGGAAATTAGGTTAACACAGCTATGCCTTCACACCAGGAGGGAAGTAATCTAGCAGATGGATATACACACAGAGAAAATTGTAACAAACACTGGTAAGACAGGAAGGAATGCCAGAAAAAAATGTATTTGGAAAATGTAACTTTTAAATTACGAATATAATGAAATCAAATGGATATAATGAAGATGAGGGAGAGGAAATAGATGCGGAAGTGATAAGGAATGAGTATAACATAAAAGAGGCTTAGAAGATAGGTTAGGAAAGATTCGTCAGGAAACAGGACAAGTGTTTCCTTAGTCATATGATGATCCGGCACTGGAGATTTTGGTCATCTCACCGAAGCCTTCCACTGGCTTACCGGTCCATCTCTTTAAAAATTAATAAAAGACTTGGAAAAGTGCAAAACTAAAGCAGAAGACGGTTATGCTGGTACAACAAGACAACAGACAGAACCTGAACATAATTCGCAGCTAACTCAGAATATCTCGGATAATGTAAACAATAGCTTTGAGAAGGACATGGAAAGGCTAGAAGAGTAAATAGCTAAATTAGAAGGTAAATTACACCAAAATCACTAAAGAATAGAGCCAGAACAACAGGTGGTAATGGTTAAGAAGATTACTGCCAGAAAAAAACATTAGTTTTGAAATTACAAAAGCGATTACAGTTTTAGGTTAGTGAGGGAGACTGTTGACACACAAAACCAATGTTGTTGTAGACTATGTGGAAAATAAAATATAAAATAAAACAGTCAGATCAGAACGATACATTAATATGTTGACATAATGCTTAACTGATGTCAAAATTGAAGAACATGCAGTGAGATACAGGCGAGTTAGCAAATGTGATAGATAAGAGGTCGCTTGTAATAACATTTACTTATATGAAGCATAGATAAGAATTGTCAGAGAGAACTAGACACATAAACTGGAAACGAACAAATTATCAGAGGAGAAAGTGAAGAGGCAAACAGACCAGTGGACAGGAACTAAGAGAGAGACAGAGAGAAACTAAGAAGGTTTACAGATACGGTGATAAAGAAGTGGACAGGCGACTAAGAGAGAGAGAGAAACTAAGAAGATTGACAGATACAGACGAGTTGGCAAATGTGAAAGATAAGAGGTCGCTTTTAATAACATTTACGTATATGAAGCATAGATAAGAATAGCCCATAAAGCTTTATTAAGTCACGGTTACATGAAACTCTACACAGAGCGTCAAGTTATCCTAGCAACATACTCTTTGGCGTCAAGTTATCCTAGCAACATACTCTTTGGCGAGGTGTGTCTTTACTATTGTCTGTCGGCAGTGTACTATTTTAACTACCTTGTCTACCCAGTTATCTTCTTTGAATATTTTCGACGTCGCTGTAATGTCTATCTTAGTCCTATTCTGTTAGATCGTCAAGTTTTAGTAGTGGGATCTCTGCTACGTTCTGTTCTCCCATAATTATTCTGTTTTCTTATGTGGTCAGGAACACTTCTTTTATTATCTTCTACGTTATCATGTCGGCCCTATTTCTTTTCTCTTAGGTCGATCAGTGATAATATATATATATATATATATATATATATATATATATATATATATATATATATATATATATATATATTATGCAAAAAGATCACAGTAAACAGGTGATATCAAAATATGCAAGAAAACCACTATGAAAAAATAGAAGAATTCCAAGCGCTTTCGTGACTACTCACATTATCAAGGAACTATAACAGGAAACATGACAAGAAGGGCTTATATAAGGGGCGAGACTACACCTCACAGTCACATCACACTAACAAAGACTACACCTCACAGTAGCGTAACATCTCACAATATAAGATATATATATATATCTTATATTGTGTGTGTGGGTGTGTATGTAATATGTCACTGAATAATCAGGGTTTCACGATTTCATTTATGTGATTTTCTAGTTGCAATCTGTTGCTGTAAATACAGTTATATTCCAAACTATTTGACACCTCTGACACTGTTATTTCATTTATTTCTCGTGAACTCTGCTTTCTTCCATTTCCACTGCATTAATCTGAACGCTATTCTATCATACCTCAGTAAGGATCTGCAATTTTAATTATTGTTGGGGATACAGTTTTGCTGTACCGTCAGACATGCTCATATAACATTTTATTAGTTTCTTAAAATAATTCATTTGAATTGCGAACTTTTATGGGGTCAAGTGCTGATCCTTCTGGGACCCCGCTGGTGATATGGTTCCATTGACCATTTAGCTTCTCTTATCACTTATTTGCAAGACGAAAGGCCTAGAGCTATCATTCAACTCCCCCGTAGTTGTTATATAGATGTCGTACCTAATAAGCCGAATTGTTGATGTCATTCAAGTAATCTACGTGGTTGTAAATGTCGTAAGAAGTGAATCAGTGTAATACAAAACTCGACAGGAGTTCTCGAATGGGACACCTTTAACGATCTATAAATATGGTTTAATGGACTTATATGTTTTAGAACTAGTACAGTGTGTGTGTGCGTGTGTGTGTGTGTGATGTGTGTGTGTGTCTGACTGTCCATATTTACTTTGTGTAAATATAGACAAATACAGGAGATACACATAGCATAGTTACCTTTTCTTTACATCATGTTGTAAACAACTGTTTTCTTTGGATTACGAAGTAAACGTTTTCTTTGCATCACGAAGTAGACTTTCTCTCTGCAATCCGTATTAGACGTTTTCTTTGCAACCCTTAGAAAACGTTTTCTTTACATTCCGTAGAAAACGTTGTCTTTGAATCACATAGTAAACGTTTTCGTTGCATCCTGTAGAAAACGTTTTCTTTGAATCACATAGTAAACGTTTTCGTTGCATCCTGTAGAAAACGTTTTCTTTGAATCACATAGTAAACGTTTTCTTTGCATCCCGTAGAAACCGTTTTCTTTACCGTAAATCTAATAGTGATAACTTCGTCAAGAACTCACACTCACAGTATTCAGTCAGCACAATTTCCCCTGAGAAACGTCAGGAAATTATCTTGGACAATAATAATTTACCCGGATAACTGGCAACCTGGGAATTATACAACCAGCAATAATTTCCCAGACACGACCACGAGAAAAATTGTTAGTCGAGCATGAATGTTTCCTGTGCGTATTCACCTATTTGTGGTTGCAGGGGTCGATTCACAGCTCCTGGCCCCGCCTCATACCTGGCAGCTACAGGCTCACTCGTTGCCTCGGGAACCCTTTCATACCTATACATAAAGGTGTGTCTGTTGTTTATCTATTTCTCGACAGTAATATAAAATAGCGACAAGTTGATGATTAAGACACATGTGCAACAGTTGGGTATCTTTATTGATGAAACGTTTCTCCTACACGGTGGACTTCATCAGTCAAATACAGAGGAGAATGTATTGTAGGCAGCAGGTGTAGTGGTGAGGTAAAGGTGATGTAATCAGTCTATCAACCCAAGGTTGATAGACTGATTATATCTTCATTTCACTAGTACACTTGTTGCCTCTATATTTGACTGAAGAAGCCTACTGTGTAGACGAAACGTTTCAACAGTAAAGATACCCGACGGTTACACATGTGTCTTAATCATCAACTCGTCGGTATTCATATACTATTTTCAACATAGTTGTCATTTCTATACCAGGCTGATGTTAGCTCTAGCTGTGATTGCTTTAGCTAATTCTACCTGCTGTTGTATTTCTTTGTTTTGACATAGCTATCTTAATATTTAGGTCTATATTCCTCTGGTCCTTTTATGTCGTCGAAGCTTTTGTTGACATTTTTCTATGATATGAGTTAGCTTTACCTGTTTATCCAATTTTGTCTCTTGCTTTGTTGTTCCTGCATTGCTGTCGTGTATTTTTAAGTCTCCTCCGAGTCTTCATTACTTCCTGTCACACTCTTCAATTTTTCGTTTTTCTTAGTGTGTTTATCAGTCCTTCCTGCCTTGTCTAGTTTTGTAATAATGTTGGTAGAATTACCGACAATATGTTAGATAAAAATACACAAGTACAACTAATGCTTTTCGCTCCTGGAGAGCGAGACGTTGTCACAGTAAAAATGTCACATTAGTTGCGCCTGTGTCTTTTTGTCTAACATATTATCTAGTTTTGCTCCAGTCGTGTCATTCCGTGAATTATTCCACTCATTTTGTCTGTTGATGTTTGGTGTTAGAGGACACCCAGAAATTGGCCTGGTGCTCCCACACATTATGTAAACAAGACTCTGCTTTACGAGTTTTTTATTTTACTTTAAAATTCGCATAAAATCTCCTCAAATCAGGAATATTTTAAAAACTTTATTTTTTCTTTATGTTTCAGGGACACCATGTTACTCTGCTCCCTTGACCAAAACAGCAGAAATTTTCCTTTTCTAGATAGGAGAGGGTGTGTGTGTAATGGGGGATAAAGGGAGGGGTTTAAGACTAAACTGAACCCCGAGTTTTACTTTCAAATTCAGCGTCTTATGGCTTAAAGAGGATTCGAACCTCTGGCCACAATTTCACCAGCTCTGCCGGCAAACTTTCTGGCTCAGTGCGAAATCAATTGGGCCAGCCTGGGATTCAAGTATTGGACAGTGTTCCTGGGTGTGTTGCCAATACCACGCCTACACTCAGTGGGGGCGTGTGTTGCTAATATCCCTCCCACGCTTACGACCAATGTAATTTTGATATTTTGTCAAATCCACGCTAAGACCATAAACATGGGTAAAGTCCTCTAGTTCACATATAAAAAAAACTAGACACCTGAGTAGTTCTGCAGGTTATACACGCCGGGAGGTATGTCTCTCTCTGTGTATATGCATTTGGTGATAGTTCTACAGTCTTTGAGTGATGGTGAACAGGTTACAAGCAGTCTTAATGCCTCTTTGTGTAGTCGATAGTCTTTCAACCCAACTCACCAACTAGTCCTGGAGCCAAGAAATATATAGTGGATTGAACTCCGGCTCTTGAATCTGCCTCTTTGGTTTTGAGTGACAGAGGTGCTGTCGTATTTTTTTGTGCCTCCCCAGTTGGAGTCTCCCTCTTTTTTCTTTCGTGACTGACAGTCTTGTTTAACTACCTGTCTACGGCGCCAGTCTGCAGGGAGGTGCATCTGTAAGATTCTCGAGAATGTCTTCAGCTAGGTGAGGATTCAGTGATGGTTCTCCTTCCTCGAGGATTGGTTGCATGTATGTGGTAAACAGTGACCTGAAGGCTCTCCTTATTTTGTGCTTATGGGCACTTCAGGAGAGAGGTTCGTTGTACTGTCTACTTAGATGTCTTGTAATTCCATGAATTAGGGTGTTCCTAGTTGGTACTAGTTCTTGTCTCATTTACCAGGCGCCCCCTGGTCATTACTTTGCATTGTGCTGGAGTTGAAATCAATAACCACACGTTCGCTAGTCATTAAACCTGTCAAAGTTTTCCTTTAATTCCGTGTGTGCGTGTGCGTGTGTGTGTGTGTGTGTGCGTGTGTGCGCGTGTGTGTGCGTGTGTGTGTGCGTATGTGTGTGTGCGTGTGTGTGTAACCTAGCGCAGGTCTGCAGTGGTATAAATCGGGTGGTCGCCTCGTTTTTTCCCAGACGAGTAATAATATTACGGACGCTGGTCTTGAAACCCAAGTCGTTACTGGAAGGAATTACGACCGTAGGAGTGTGTGTGTGTGTGTGTGTGTGTGTGTGTGTGTGTGTGCGCGCGTTTGTTTAGAGGAGAACATTAAAACTGCGTTGCTTGAAATTACTAATATCTTGGCACATTAAAGTAAATTAAAATTTTAAACAGCCAGCAAATCCAATAACGATTAGCAATAGACACATTTAATATGCAAAATAAACGCAGGTAAACATCACCTTAGAAATTATTAATAATGTTTTGAAGACTTACAAGACGTAGTAAAAATTCAAGAAAAGTTGAAAGCGTCCCAAGATTACCAGCAAAACACTAATGAGCAATCAAGAAAGACAAGGAACCAGGAACACGGGAAAAGCGAATGGGGACACAGAATTAAGGCAGAAACATTTATTCGTCAGGACACAGAACAAGTGTCTCTTGACACGGGTCTTAATCGTGTAAATAACACGTTTTTCATTCTTTTTAAAGCCGGAAAATAAAATCTGACTTAAAGTAGAATGGTGATTTACCCACACTGGTAAATGTAATGTGGGCAGAATTTGCAGACTCGCTCAAGGCGCTAGGTGAAATACAAGAGACAAAACGAGGACGTAATTAGAACATAATGAACTAATTGACACACAACGGGAAGTGTTAAGACGAGGACAGGAAGGGATGAAAACCAGGTAAACCGGTCAGTATAATGTACAAAAATAGAGACTGACTTGTGGATATCTAAAATGAGAGCATCACATAAATGTTGTATTTCTGCTGAAGCGGTAAACCCGGGGGAAGAGGGAAGGGTAAGGTCAGGGGGTTAATTATTTTCTAAGATCAAAAGCCCCCTCACCAGCACTAAGCTACCTCCGTTAAAGGAAGGGTAGAATGGAAAGTCCTGTTAGGAAACAGATGAGATACAGCAAAAGGTCGACCTCTCAGCTGTCATAAACAGAGATTAGGAAGAGAGTTAGAAATTATTCTCAGCTGTTGAAGGTAAGAGAGAAGCTGTTCACGTTTACGTCAGTAATGTGTGAAGACACCGAGAGGATTGTCTTACGTGGAGGCTCGATTCTCCCGACCGCTAATCGCGAGACGATGCATACTCCAGAGGCCAGGCGTTACCCCGAGAGGCAGCACCCAGCACTGCTGAGGAAGGTCAGGTGTTTAGTGATCTCAGCTGCAGAATAACACACATTACACACGTTTTACTCTTTGTCTTAAATATTTGTCTCTTTTTTTACAACTTTGAATGGAAGATTTTCTTTCTTAATCCTTGAATATATATTTGTCAAGGGAAGGAAATGTATTTGAAAATTTAGAGAATAAAAGAAGAGACAGACAGACACAGACAAACAGACAGACAGACAGATAGACAGACAGTCACGAGCTGAATTAAGCAAAAATTTTCTGACCTGCCCTCAGTGAAAGGATTTTTTTTTCCATTCTACCCTTCCTTCAACGGAGGTAGCTTAGTACTGGTGAGGGGCTTTTGATCTTAGAAAATAATTTACCCCTTTACCTTACCCTTCCCTCTTCCCCCGGGTTTACCGCTTCAGCAGAAATACAACAATAAAGAGATCTGTCGAAGGAAGGACACACACACACACATACAGTAGCGTGACATACAACAATTCAAGAGAGACCTTTCTAGTTCTTAGCTCACAAGAACACGATACAACTGACTACATCTGATTTATTTGAGTCTGTCCTGTTATTTTTGACCTTAAAGGTAGACTCTTGCAGAAGGAATTGTATAAGAAATGTACGTATAATATTCGCCATACCAATTAAATCAAATTATCTAAAATTATTTTAAATCAAATTGTATCAGATTGTTTAAAACAAATATTATTCCTTTTGATGCAAAGGTAATTATGATCTCGTCGATGATAATTGTCTGTTACCTTTAGTGAGTATCCCTGTCTTAGAGGTACCATGATGCAGGTGAAGGGCTCTTGATTCAAGGAATTGAAGCTAAACTCTCCTTCCTTGGCTCATACCTAATTATCCTCACATTTTAATATGCGCTGTATTGCACTTTTCTTACAATAATAATAATTAATAATAATTAATAATAATTCATAATAGTGAAAATCAGGAGGAGGATGAGAAGAAAATAGAGAATGAGGAGGAGGAATGAGAATAAAAGAAGATATTGACAACCCTCATGGGTTACAGTGCACAGTACAGGTGAACAATTCCAGCTCTGGGTACATGTAAGTCAGATTCCCGACAGCAACAACCTGTTTGGCCAGTCAACACTGAGGTCTGGTTAATACCGGTGTGAGGCCGGTTCAGGTCTGTAGACCAGAGCACAGGCCAGTGGGTAACCCTTCCTTCTTTCCCTACCCAGTGGGGAATCCTTCCTTCTTTTATGCCACAGTGGGTAACCCTTGCTTCCTTCTTTCATGCCCTAATGGGGAACCCTTCCTTGCCCAGTGGGGAACCCTTCCTTCCTTCTCCAGTGGGGAACCCTTCCTTCCTTGTCCAGTGGGGAACCCTTCCTTCCTTGCCCAGTGGGGAACCCTTCCTTCCTTGCCCAGTGAGGAACCCTTCCTTGCCCAGTGGGGAACCCTTCCTTCCTTGCCCAGTGAGGAACCCTTCCTTGTCCAGTGGGGAACCCTTCCTTCCTTGTCCAGTGGGGAACCCTTCCTTCCTTGCCCAGTGGGGAACCCTTTCTTCCTTGCCCAGTGGCGAACCCTTTTTTCCTTCCCAAGTGGGTAACGAGGCATGAAATTAGTGGCGTTTCCTTGGGAGCGCCACTTAGGCCGGACCGAGGGTTCTCTTGGGTATACAGTCTCTGGCTTCACTTAAATCACTCACCTGGAGCGATACCGTCTCCCAGGCTGACCGTCTCCCAGGCAGACCGTCTCCCAGGCAGACCGTCTTCCAGGCAGGAGGTGTCTCCCAGGGAGACAGTCTGAGAGGCAGACATTGAGACGTTCAGTTGGGCCAGAAAGGAGGGAGGGGGTTAGAGACGACCCGGGGTAAAAGGAGGAAATTAACCATTTGGCTAATCGAGAATACATCACGTTTACTGGATCGATAGACATGCTGACCGGTTATTCGGTCAAGTGGTTAGGCTTTATATTGTGTTTCACTAGACAGGCAGGAAGGTGTGCAAGCAGGCAGCTGGAGCATGCATGTATACAGGCAGCATACCTCCAGGAAGCTACCATTAACGCCTTCCTTGCCTCACTTTGGATTAAGGTTATATTTAGTGCTGATGGTGGTACTAGTTGTGGTAGGGTGGTGGTGCTACTAAGGGTGCTAATAGCCCTGGTGACGCCTGTTGGGGTTCTAAATGGCAGTGGGGATGGTGCTGGTTCTTGTCTTGCTAGTGGTTGTGCAGATTTTGGTGATAGGAGTGGTAGTTTTGGTGGTGTTATCAATGGTGCTGGGTGCTATGAGGGTGCTATTGATAGTAGTGGTGCTACTGGCGGTGTTGATGGTTCTGTTGCCAGTGGTGGTAGGACTGTTGACTGTTGTGCACCGGTGTTATTTGCATTGATAGTGGTGGCGCTATTTGTTGGGGTGGTGCTATACTGGTGATGGTGGTAGTGGTGCTATACTGGTGATGGTGGTAGTGGTGCTGTACTGGTGATGGTGGTAGTGGTGCTATTGACATTGGTAGAGGGACTATTGATGGTGCTTTTTACTGCTGTTATTGGCAGTTGTAGTGGTGAGAGTGGTGCTGCTGGCGCTGTTAGTGCTGTTTCCACCGCTGTTGATAGAGTCTGGTTAGAAAACTTCTACCTCTGGTGTTTGCCAACCTAACTATATATTAAACGCAATTAAAGACCACAAAGCATCATTAACACTAATAGCATCAATTAAGCAATTAGAGACGGTCTCTCGTTTTGTGTGACGCAGTTAAACGGCAGCTTTGTTCTGTTGTGTGCCGTTGTTCTCGCTTCTCTTGCTTTAGTTTATGCTGTTTGCCGCGGTGGCGCTGCTCTTCTGTTTACCTAAGTTCTTATAGCGACTGTAAATCCTCTTATTGCAAGTCTCAAGGCGTTTTAATTAATCTGTGACGTCTTGCATGTCTTTAGTACTAAAGTAAGATGGAATGTGTATTGTTGTTGTTGGTGGTGGTTGTGGCGGTGGTGGTGGCGGTGGTGGTGGCGGTGGTGGTGGGGTGGCGGTGGTGGTGGCGGTGGTGCTAGTAATGTCAGTTGGGGGTGTTAGTGCTGGAGTTTGTGTTGTTGCTGAGTTTTATGAGATGATGCTGGCGGTGCCATTGGCTCTTGTGTGATGGTAGTGCTGGTAATGCTGGTGCTATGGTTCCTGTGTGATGGTGGTGATGCTGCTGGTGGTGTTATTGACTCGTGTGTTATGGTGGTGCTATTGGCTCCCGTGTATTCGTGGTGCTGGTGGTGCTATTGGCTCTTGTGTGATGATGGTACTGTTGATGCTGCTGCTGGTGCTAGTGACTCATGTGTTATGGTGGTGCTAGAGGCTCTTGTGGTGGTGATGGTGGTGATGTGGTGGTGGTGGTAGTGATGGTGGTAATGGTGGGAGAGTTGGTGCACCAACAGACGTTTTAATTTATCTCTAAACTGCTTAATGACTCCAGTACCAGACCAGGACCAAGGTCGTCAAACTCCAAGCTGACAGAGCTGAGTTTCAATTTGTGGCCTTAATTCGTGTGTGTGTGGTGTGTGTGTGTGTGTGTGTCGTGGTGTGTGTGTGTCGTGGTGTGTGTGTGTCGTGGTGTGTGTGTCGTGGTGTGTGTGTGTGTGTGTATGTCGTGGTGTGTGTGTGTGTGTGTCGTGGTGTGTGTGTGTGTGTGTGTGTGTTGTAGTGTGTACTCACTTAATTGTGGTTGTCCCGCCTCTTCGCTGGCCGCTACTAGGTCCATTGTCTCCCTGCTCTATGAGCTTTATCATATCTCTTCTTAAAGCTATTTATGGATCCTGCCTCCATTACATCACTCTCCAGACTGTTCCACTTCTTGACAACTCTATGACTCAAGAAGTACTTCCTAACATCTTTTTGACTCATCTGAGTTTTCAACTTCCAGTTGTGACCCCTTATTGCTGGGTCACATCTCTGAAACATTCTGTCCCTATCCACTTTGTCAAATCCTTTCAGTATTTTTGTTGTTATGTCCTCCCTATCCCTCCTGTCCTCCAGTGTTGTCAGGGGACAAGACTAGTCAGGGTACTAGTCTTGCTGCAAATTTCTTGACTTGATGACCAGGTGTGGGTTCCATACTGGTGCTGCTTACTCCAATATTGGCCTGACGTATACGGTGTACAGAGTCGTGAATGACTCCTTACTTGTGTGTGTGTGTGTTTGTATGTTTGTTATAACTCCTAGTTTATCATCTATACTCTCCCTCTTGTTAGCGTGAAACATTTAAAAAAAAACTAATCACTCTAACAGGTTCAGATGCCTCGCTCTAGCTTAACAAGGCAGTTAGATACGCAGTCATTGGGTATAAATTCATCACTGACATTTTGTATACGATACATATCACCATTATTTTATGAACCAATTTATCCAGGTTGATTAGTACAGTGACACGATACTGTTGTTTACAATACACTTCACTGACACAGTAACTGCATAAACCGCATTATACATTGATCCCGTGGCCTTACCTGGGGCGCTGTGAGACTCATGGTGGGCTTAACATGGGATAGTTGACCTCTGTAATAACCTGGATATAAAGCTTCAACATATTGTACCTTGAAAGAATTTACTGACATGAGGAAGATGGATGGATTTTGTTGGCATCCTTACCCTGTCTGCTGAGAATCTCAGATGGATTTGGGTACAGCAGCAGCAGCAGCAGCAGCAGCAGCTGCAGCAGCATGGTGCTGTTGATAGTGATGAGAGGAACAAGACAAGCACAGAGCAAGATTTTGTGAAAATGTTTTGCTCTGTTAAAAGCTTGATAATTCTGTATATAGAGCGAAACGTCGTCTTTAAAAAGCTTGCTCAGCACCTCTTTCTTTCTCTGTCTCTTCTCTCTCTCTCTCCTCTCTCTCTCTCTCTCTCTCTCTCTCTCTCTCTCTCTCTCTTCTTCACACACACACACACACACACACACACACACACACAATATGTAACTGTACAAAAGTTCCACCAAAAACAACTTTTCGCAGAATAAAATAACAATACAACGTCGTTTCAAACAACCCAGTGAAGTCCCGGTAGAGAAGGAGCTGTTCCAACAATACCGGGAGGGATGAAGGAAGGAAGGGAGGAATTTCTTTAACAAAATTGGATATATCAGCATTGTTGTGCTACCCTATTCTAGATGATGGTTAGACAGTGGAAGCAGAAGCTACGTTTGTCTGTTATATACCTTGACCAAGGTTGAGGCTCATACATGGTGTTGAAATCTCATAGAAGTAAGGAAGGGGAGGGAGGGAGACAGGGAAGCAAGGAGGAAGCAGAGAGAGGAAGTAAGTTGGAGGAGTGAGAGAAAATGAATGTTGGGTATATCCAAGGAAAGAGTAATATGCCTCACAAACCACTGTAAATAGGAACCTTTGAACAGTGGTAGCTCAGTGGTGAAACATCTTCACAGTGGTAGCTCAGTGGTGGAACCTCTCCACAGTGGTAGCTCAGTGGTGGAACCTCTCCACAGTGGTAGCTCAGTGGTGGAACCTCTCCACAGTGGTAGCTCAGTGGTGGTCGCATGTTGTGGGTGGCATCTCGGGCTACTACTTAAGACATAAGGACCCCAGCGGAAATAGGCTACACTGCTTGGCTTTCGTGGGTCATCTTGTTGGACGGAGGATCGAGCCTCCGCCACTCTACGATAACCAACATGCACGAGTTGACCCATTAAAATCAAATGCTAACTCTCTAGGGTCACGAATCACAAGAAATTCTTTATTTCCCTCTAGTTTGACGTATCCTGCTCCTCTCTATATAACCCTAGTTTAGTGTCTTAGCGTTGGCGCTTCAGGTCCTGGGAATTTTTTTGTGTGTTTGGGAGGGAGGGAACACAAACAGCCTCTTTGATTATAATTTTAGGTGTAGAATTGTGTGTGTGTTGGGTCAGAGAGCGTCCCAGGTACGGGAGAGCTAGTGTGACGCTGGGCAGTGTGACGCTGGGCAGTGTGACGCTGGGCAGTGTGACGCTGGGCAGTGTGACGCTGGGCAGTGTGACGCTGGGCAGTGTGACGCTGGGCAGTGTGACGCTGGGCAGTGTGACGCTGGGCAGTGTGATGCTGGGCAGTGTGATGCTGGGCAGTGTGATGCTGGGCAGTGTGATGCTGGGCAGTGTGATGCTGGGCAGTGTGACGCTGGGCAGTGTGACGCTGGGCAGTGTGACGCTGGGCAGTGTGAGCTGGGCAGTGTGATGCTGGGCAGTGTGATGCTGGGCAGTGTGATGCTGGGCAGTGTGAGCTGGGCAGTGTGATGCTGGGCAGTGTGACGCTGGCAGTGTGACGCTGGGCAGTGTGATGCTGGGCAGTGTGATGCTGGGCAGTGTGATGCTGGGCAGTGTGATGCTGGGCAGAGATACAGGGTGAGTTGCTCTGACTGCAGGAACATTTTCTGAAACTGGTGGGTAAGGTCGAGATAAAAAAACATTAAACCATTGATTCATCAACTTGTGGAGGTGTGTCTTGATTCATCAACTTGTGGAGGTGTGTCTTGATTCATCAACTTGTGGAGGTGTCTTGATTCATCAACTTGTGGAGGTGTGGCTTGATTCATCAACTTCTGCAGGTGTGTCTTGATTCATCAACTTGTGGAGGTGTATCTTGATTCATCAACTTGTGGAGGTGTGTCTTGATTCATCAACTTGTGGAGGTGTGTCTTGATTCATCAACTTGTGGAGGTGTGACTTGATTCATCAACTTGTGGAGGTGTGTCTTGATTCATCAACTTGTGGAGGTGTGTCTTGATTCATCAACTTGTGGAGGTGTGGCTTGATTCATCAACTTGTGGAGGTGTGTCTTGATTCATCAACTTGTGGAGGTGTGTCTTGATTCATCAACTTGTGGAGGTGTGTCTTGATTCATCAACTTGTGGAGGTGTGGCTTGATTCATCAACTTGTGGAGGTGTGTCTTGATTCATCAACTTGTGGAGGTGTGTCTTGATTCATCAACTTGTGGAGGTGTGGCTTGATTCATCAACTTGTGGAGGTGTGTCTTGATTCATCAACTTGTGGAGGTGTGGCTTGATTCATCAACTTGTGGAGGTGTGTCTTGATTCATCAACTTGTGGAGGTGTGACTTGATTCATCAACTTGTGGAGGTGTGACTTGATTCATCAACTTGTGGAGGTGTGACTTGATTCATCAACTTGTGGAGGTGTGTCATCTTCTCTTCCAGAAAAAGAGGGTTTCTGTATGAGTGACCATCGTCTGTGACTGAGAAGCCTCGTCAGTCTGTGACTGAGAAGCCTCGTCAGTCTGTGACTGAGAAGCCTCGTCAGTCTGTGACTGAGAAGCCTCGTCAGTCTGTGACTGGAAGCCTCGTCAGTCTGTGACTGAGAAGCCTCTCAGTCTGTGACTGAGAAGCCTGTCAGTCTGTGACTGAGAAGCCTCGTCAGTCTGTGACTGAGAAGCCTCTCAGTCTGTGACTGAGAAGCCTCGTCAGTCTGTGACTGAGGCTCGTCAGTCTGTGACTGAGCAGCCTCGTCAGTCTGTGACTGAGAAGCTGTCAGTCTGTGACTGAAAGCCTCGTCAGTCTGTGACTGAGAAGCCTCGTCAGTCTGTGACTGAGAAGCCTCGTCAGTCTGTGACTGAGAAGCCTCGTCAGCCTTGACTGAAAGCCTCGTCAGCCTGTGACTGGAAGCCTCGTCAGTCTGTGACTGAGAGCCTCGTCAGTCTGTGACTGAGAAGCCTCGTCAGTCTGTGACTGAAAGCCTCGTCAGTCTGTGACTGAGAGCCTCGTCAGTCTGTGACTGAGCTCGTCAGTCTGTGACTGAGAAGCCTCGTCAGTCTGTGACTGAGAAGCCTCGTCAGTCTGTGACTGAGAAGCCTCGTCAGTCTGTGACTGAGAAGCCTCGTCAGTCTGTGACTGAGCAGCCTCGTCAGTCTGTGACTGAGAAGCCTCGTCAGTCTGTGACTGAGAAGCCTCGTCAGTCTGTGACTGAGAAGCCTCGTCAGTCTGTGACTGAGAAGCCTCGTCAGTCTGTGACTGAGAAGCCTCGTCAGCCTGTGACTGAGAAGCCTCGTCAGCCTGTGACTGAGAAGCCGTCAGCCTGTGACTGAGAAGCCTCGTCAGCCTGTGACTGAGAAGCCTCGTCAGCCTGTGACTGAGAAGCCTCGTCAGTCTGTGACTGAGAAGCCTCGTCAGCCTGTGACTGAGAAGCCTCGTCAGTCTGTGACTGAGAAGCCTCGTCAGTCTGTGACTGAGAAGCCTCGTCAGTCTGTGAGCCGAAGAGTCATAGTCTCTTCGATATAAAAAAACTTACTGAAGAGCGATTGTAAAAAAAATCCATTTGCTTATTAAAGCCAAGAATTTAATCTGCTCCGCCCTTTTTGCCAGTTCAATAATGTCCCTTCACGACAAGGAACCCTTGAAGGTTATCCTCTAAGCTTTTCAAACAAGCTTCTTCTCCTGCTACTCCTTTTTCTCTTCCTCTTCCTCCTCTTTCACCCCTTCCCCTCCCCTCCCTCCCTTGCCCTCACGGGGATTTCAGTGTGTCGTCTTTAAGGATTAAAGTCTTTATCAACCCCGTAAATCCTGACGGGTTAATACACTGGCTCAGATCACACACACACAAACACAGGTATAATGGCCGTCTCTCTGGTCCCTGTCTCACCGTTGGTTCCTGTCTCACCGATGGTCCCTGTCTGACCCGCTGCACAGGAGACTCTTAGGGCACCTGTTTCAGGCTGCCTGCCAAAACTAAATCCGGGGCCATTCAGAGATGGATCGACCCTCCGTCCGCTAATCGCGACCCAGTCAGGCTGGACTACGTGGAGTGTTACTCTTAGGGACTACATGGAGTGTTGACTCTTAGGGACTACATGGGGTCAACAGGAGCTCTTAAATAACCTCGTTCACATCATTTTGGCTGCTAGGATAGTGGTGGTGATTCATATAAGTTACCTCTCTCTCGCTCTAATGTCTCCTGTTTCTCTCTCTCTCTCTCTCACACACACACTCAAGAATCACTTACACAGCTCCCGCCCCACCACACAAGCTCCTCGGGGGTTACTTACCCACATAAAACACCTCTTGCAGCATCTTCACACTCAGAACACGTAGCTACTTGCCATGGAACAAGAGCTGCCAGCCACAAGATAATAACCCCGTGTGTTCCAGCTGACCAGTACGCTTCACTACGCTCCTCCCACATCGAAGACTATTTGTGTTGGTTTAAAGGTGTTGAAAACGCAGTGTGGAGGCTGGGTACGGTAAGCTGTAGTGTGTGTGTGTCTTGGCGTGTTGAGCGCTATCATGCCTATTCTTGAAGATGTGTATCATTCTTGCTCCTACTACACTGTTGTCTAGGTCTTTGTACTTCTTGGATCCTCTGAGGCTGAAGAAATAGTTCCTGAAGTCGCTGTGACTCGTTTGTGTTTTTAACTTCCAGCTGAGCCGTCAAGTACTTGTTTCCTGCTTCTCGAAGAACAGTCTATCCTTGTCCACTCTGTCGATTCCTCGGAGTATTTGGTATGTCTCTTCTGTCGTCGCACTTAGCTCCTGTAGTCTCCCGTATCTCTTATCACTTAATACACAAATAACCCGCACATAGGAAAGAGGAGCTTACCACGACGTTTCGGTCCGACTTGGACCATTTACAAAGTCACACTGTGACTTTGTAAATGGTCCAAGTCGGACCGAAACGTCGTTATAAGCTTCTCTCTCTAATATGTGCGGGTTATTTGTGTATTGTTCCAGTTACTGTATTGTGCCTTTTATTTCTTATCACTTTAAGTCTGGAACTAGTATTATTGCAAACCTCTGCACTTTCTCGACATCCTTGATTATCAAATCACAGAACGGGTGAGGCCTGAACCCATGGTTACCCTTGATTTTGTGAAGGTTCCACGCTGGCGCTGCGTACTCTAAGATCTGCCTGACTTATGTCGTTCATTGTACCGTTATTAACTTACTGTTGAGATTCTTAAAAAGTGAATCTTAAAGAGTTGATAAATGTTTATACGTTGCCGATGTTGCTCTGTTGTGTGCCTCAGGTGATGTGCTCCTTGCTATGGTTACCCCTAGGTTCTCTTTGAGGTTTTCGGCCATTGTCCCGCAAGCCTGTACTCTATTTCTGGTGTTTTTTTTTTAAACCGTTCCCAATTTTCATGACCTTGCTTTTGCTGTAGTTTAAGTCCAGTAACTTCTTTTCATGTCAATACCGCACCTTGTGCAGGTCCGTTTTTTCTCAATAGTTCCACGTCAGTACTATGCCTTGTGGAACTCCACTTCTCACATTTGCCCATTTCAATGCCTCTTAGAGGGAAATCACTGTTTGAAAAATTCCTTCCTTTTAGGTATTCCTTGATGCATTTCTGTGCTTTCCCTATTTCCGCCTGCTGCTCCAGGTTTTGTCCCAGTCTCTCGTGTTGTGCCGTGCCAGATGCCGCCTTCCAGTCCAAGAATATGCAGTTCACCTATCCATCTCTTTGCCTCACTTGTGTTACCTTGTTATAGAACTTCAGCAGCACGTTCGTGAAATTCTTCCTTCCAAATGCTCCATTACTCTTCTGATTACACGCGCACACACACACACACACACACACACACACACACACACACACACCACACACACACACATCTGCACAGCCTAATCTCGCTGGGTATTGTTCTGTCTGTAAGGTACATAAGTATTTAAAGTTTAAATTCAATTAGAAGAGGCATAAAGTTATTGAAAGGAATAAATTCCACCCCATAATAACAATCAAATTGGTAAAATTTGATTGCTATTTAAATGGTCTATGTCTGGTGTCCCGTGCTTGGTTGGTAGGACACTCACCTTACATATCGAGGGTCCGTGGTTTGATTACCGGCACTGATGAAAACTTTTGCCATATTTCCTTACACCTACTGCCCCTGTTCACCTAGCAGTAAGTACGTACCTGAGTGTTAGTCGACTGTTGTTGGTGACAGTCTAAGGGGTGGTAGTACACTTTAGATATGGCTGGGCTATGAAATGAGGGGAGGTAGGATAACACCTCTTAGCCTGTGAAGTTGACAAGTTTATAATAAAAGCTGATCATAGGGCACAGTCCTGGATCAGATCAAGCATTCTAAGTTATAAACAAAATCTGTGGGGGAAAAAAATTGTTTACCCCTTACAGTACGACTCTTGGGATACCTAAATATGCGTGTGGAACACCAACAACAAAAACATTCGTGCCACTTAAAAAGGCCTCTTACGGGGATACCTAAATGTGCGTGTGGAGCACACAAACAAGACGTTCGTGGCATATAGAGACAAGGACGCACACCTTATGGTCCGTGACGGAGCCCAACTCGTACTGCGCAAAGAGAATGCGAGGAGAAAAATATAAGAGTCCGCATTTACCCAAACTTACGACACTCTGGAGTCGCCTTCCTCACCAGCTAAAGGAGGAATCTAATGGTTGTAATCATAACCATATTTTTTAAAGAGGTGGAGGGGTAAGCCAGTGGAAGGCCTCGGTCAGATGACCAGAAGCTCCAGCTGCGGGTCACATGACTAAAACCCGCGTCGGGAAACACAAACCTTACCTAACCTAACATATCATCATCCAAGTTATGATCAAAGACAGTAGGTATTCTTGATTAGACTGCTAGGTAAGACAGTGGGTATTCTTAGTTAGGCTAAGCGAGGCTATTCTAAGTTACGTTAGGCAAGGCTAGGCTTGGTTAGAGTAGGTTAGACTTTCACGCTTGCAAAACCTTTCGCCCAAATTCTCCTCGGTCAACCCGCCTCGCTATTCACTTAACCGGACGGACATAATAATGGTTGTACACTGTGCCGTTATTTAGACTGGCTTGATAACGCTCCTCAAGAGCGAAACTTAGCCGCGGTAAAATGTCTCAAGTTAATTACGTGTTTTCTATATATGATGAAGCCTATGATAAACCTTCTCTGAGTGAAACGTCGTTATAGTAAAAGTTTACGTTTTCTCCTGCTACGTTTCGCCTCGTTACATCTTACATCAACAAGGCGCTACTCTAGGTTGCGAGACTGCCTGTGGGACGTTTCTCTACGTAAGATGGAGCGTCCTTCGTAGGACTCCAGGTGAAGGAGTGTGGTAGGGTGTCCTTACTTTGAGAGTCCTAAAATAGTGTTGGTATTCTTGGTGTGGTATTACGCTGGTACATGTAGTAGTATTCTTGGTGTGGCATAAGATGGTACCAGTAGTATTCTTGGTGTGGTATTAAGCTGGTACAAGTAGTAGTATTCATGGTGTCGTATTAAGCTGGTACCAGTAGTATTCTTGGTGTCGTATTAAGCTGGTACATGTAGTAGTATTCTTGGTGTGGTATTACGCTGGTACATGTAGTAGTATTCTTTGTGTGGCATAAGATGGTACCAGTAGTATTCTTGGTGTGGTATTAAGCTGGTACATGTAGTAGTATTCTTGGTGTGGTATTAAGCTGGTACATGTAGTAGTATTCTTGGTGTGGTATTAAGCTGGTACCAGTAGTAATATTCTTGGTGTGGCATAAGATGGTACCAGTAGTATTCTTGGTGTGGTATTAAGCTGGTACAAATAGTAGGATTCTTGGTGTGGTATTAAGCTGGTACATGTAGTAGTATTCATGGTGTGGTATTAAGCTGGTACATGTAGTAGTATTCTTGGTGTGGTATTAAGCTGATACCAGTAGTAATATTCTTGGTGTGGTATTAAGCTGATACCAGTAGTATTCTTGGTGTGGTATTAAGCTGGTACAAGTAGTAGGATTCTTGGTGTGGTATTAAGCTGGTACATGTAGTAGTATTCATGGTGTGGTATTAAGCTGGTACCAGTAGTAATATTCTTGGTGTGGTATTAATCTGGTACAAGTAGTAGTATTCTTGGTGTGGTATTAAGCTGGTACAAGTAGTAGTATTCTTGGTGTGGTATTAAGCTGGTACAAGTAGCAGTATTCTTGGTGTGGTATTAAGCTGGTACAGTAGTATTCTTGGTGTGGTATTAAGCTGGTACAAGTAGTAGTATTCTTGGTGTGGTATTAAGCTGGTACATGTAGTAGTATTCATGGTGTGGTATTAAGCTGGTACCAGTAGTAATATTCTTGGTGTGGTATTAAGCTGGTACAAGTAGTAGTATTCTTGGTGTGGTATTAAGCTGGTACAAGTAGTAGTATTCTTGGTGTGGTATTAAGCTGGTACAAGTAGTAGTATTCTTGGTGTGGTATTAAGCTGGTACAAGTAGTAGTATTCTTGGTGTGGTATTAAGCTGGTACAAGTAGTAATATTCTTGGTGTGGTATTAAGCTGGTACAAGTAGTAGTATTCATGGTGTGGTATTAAGCTGGTACAAGTAGTAGTATTCTTGGTGTGGTATTAAGCTGGTACAAGTAGTAGTATTCTTGGTGTGGTATTAAGCTGGTACAAGTAGTAGTATTCTTGGTGTGGTATTAAGCTGGTACAAGTAGTAGTATTCATGGTGTGGTATTAAGCTGGTACATGTAGTAGTATTCTTGGTGTGGTATTAAGCTGGTACAAGTAGTAATATTCTTGGTGTGGTATTAAGCTGGTACAAGTAGTAGTATTCATGGTGTGGTATTAAGCTGGTACAAGTAGTAGTATTCTTGGTGTGGTATTAAGCTGGTACAGTAGTATTCTTGGTGTGGTATTAAGCTGGTACAAGTAGTAGTATTCTTGGTGTGGTATTAAGCTGGTACATGTAGTAGTATTCTTGGTGTGGTATTAAGCTGGTACAGTAGTATTCTTGATGTGGTATTAAGCTGGTACAAGTAGTAGTATTCTTGGTGTGGTATTAAGCTGGTACAAGTAGTAGTATTCTTGGTGTGGTATTAAGCTGATACCAGTAGTAATATTCTTGGTGTGGTATTAAGCTGGTACAAGTAGTAGTATTCTTGGTGTGGTATTAAGCTGGTACAGTAGTATTCTTGGTGTGGTATTAAGCTGGTACCGTAGAGGATGGCTCCAAGTTTCCTGGTTAAAATGATTGCAGAGTATTTAAATTTTGGGGTATAATATATGAGTCGTTTAGCGAAAATGATGGGCTATTTTATCATTAATGAGTCTCTCTCTCTCTCTCTCTCTCTCTCTCTCTCTCTCTCTCTCTCTCTCTCTCTCTTTATCTATCTATCTATCTATCTATATTATTTCTATCTATCTGTCTCTCTATCTCTATCTCATCACATACGTAATTTCAAACAAATTAATACACAAACACAATCACAAATGTTTGTAGGATGGCAACAGAGAGAGAGAGAGAGAGAGAGAGAGAGAGAGAGAGAGCAAGCAGTGCGGTATCCAACCTCTTCACGTGGACACATAAAGTGTATCTGATCCCTCAGACTCGCCTGACTAGGGAATTCCAGCCTTTTATACCTACTAAAAATAAAATCGCTTTTCTTTTGTTTATAAGTATAGACAATGATGACTGTGTGTGTTTGTGTGTGTACTCGCATAATGGTACTCGTCTAGTTGTGGTTGCAGTGATCGAGTCATAGCTCCTGGCTCAGCTGGACACTATTGTGTTGACACTTCTGGTTTGGTGATCCCTGTCATACCTGTTCTTACAGATGTGTAAACATATAGTTGTTAATATATCGTGGCTATAACAAGAAGTTTGTATAATATCGTGGGTATAACAAGGACTTTGTATAATATCGTGGGTATAACAAGGACTTTGTATAATATCGTGGGTATAACAAAGAGTTTGTATAATATCGTGGGTATAACAAAAGTTTATATAATATCGTGGGTATAACAAAGAGTTTATATAATATCGTGGGTATAACAAAGAGTTTATATAATATCGTGGGTATAACAAAGAGTTTAATATCGTGGGTATAACAGAGTTTATATAATATCGTGGGTATAACAAAGAGTTTATATAATATCGTGGGTATAACAGAGTTTATATAATATCGTGGGTATAACAAAGAGTTTATATAATATCGTGGGTATAACAGAGTTTATATAATATCGTGGGTATAACAAAGAGTTTATATAATATCGTGGGTATAACAGAGTTTATATAATATCGTGGGTATAACAAAGAGTTTATATAATATCGTGGGTATAACAAGTTTAATATATCATGGGGTTAAGGTGTTAAATATTTTATCCCAGGAAAACATTTTACGTTTAATCCTTTGAGATCCAATAATTTTTAAAACATCAAACATCCCAGAGTCCCACTAAGACAAACGTGTGTGTATGTGTGTGTTAGTTACCATTTTGTTACCATTTTGTCCTAGGCACATGTCGATTAGGCACTAGGCCTGTTATGTATATGTGTGTGTGTGTAAGGAAACACTTCGAAATGTGTGTGTTTGTGTGTGTGTGTTTGTGTGTGTGTGTGTGTGTTGTGTGTGTGTGTTTGTGTGTGTTTGTGTGTGTGTGTGTGCGTATTATGTTTGTACTCACATAGATGTTTGCCCGGGGGGGAGGGTACTAGCCTGGCGAGCTCTGTCGTACCTACTCCTAACACTGTGAATGCATTGATCCTTCACCACCACGTCGTCTAGCTCATTCCTAAAAGGAATACTTCGTGACATTCACACAAGAGGTAGACCAATATAGCACACATGTGCAACACATATGTATCTTTGTTGCATGTAAAATACCCAGGTGTTGCACACGTGTCTTGTTCAGGCACTTACATGTGTCTCTAGCTTCCATCTATGGCCTTAAATATATATTTTTATGGACTTTTCGTGCTATTTTTTAAATGTTTTAAATATTTAAAAATATAGAAAAAATGTTCTAAAACGTTCTTTTATTGCAAATTTCGACGTTTCGGTGCTGTTTCGACCATTTTCTGATGAGCCTCAATTTTTTAGCTGTGTGATCATTTTCCTGCTTTGCTTTCAAATTAAGGTCTTGGCGTTGCTGTCAGCGCCAGGACTAGTTTGATTGCGACTCTTTGGCTCCTCTTAGGTCTCCATGTGCACTTCTCTTCAGGGAGGAATGAGAAGGAAGAGTTTGAACCAGATGCCTACATCATGATGGGTTATATGTGGTGTAAAGTGTCATCATGATGGGTTATATGTGGTGTGTATAGTGTCAATCACCATAATGGGTCATACACGGTGTATGACCCACTTCGTGAAGACCCACTTCGTGAAGACCCACTCCGTGAAGACCCATTCCGTGAATACCCGCTCCTTGAAGACCCGCTCCTTGAAGACCCGCTCCTTGAAGACCCGCTCCTTGAAGACCCGCTCCTTGAAGACCCGCTCCGTGAAGACCCGCTCCGTGAAGACCCGCTCCGTGAAGACCCGCTCCGTGAAGACCCGCTCCGTGAAGACCCGCTCCTTGAAGACCCGCTCCGTGAAGACCCGCTCCGTGAAGACCCGCTCCTTGAAGACCCGCTCCTTGAAGACCCGCTCCTTGAAGACCCGCTCCGTGAAGACCCGCTCCGTGAAGACCCGCTCCGTGAAGACCCGCTCCGTGAAGACCCGCTCCGTGAAGACCCGCTCCGTGAAGACCCGCTCCGTGAAGACCCGCTCCGTGAAGACCCGCTCCGTGAAGACCCGCTCACTGGGTCTCCAACGTGTCGAAAATAATCGCATTGTAATATGTGATATTAAACTTTTACCGACTCTAAAAAAAGATAACTCTTTCGTGTCATGCGGTTTGCATCAAAGTATCTTGCACGTCGTGATTAAGTCTCCCCCTGCTCCTTCCAGTGATGAGAAATTTAGTTTCTTCATCCTTTCCAAGCAGCTCATTCCCTCAACACCAGAAGCAGTCTGATCTTAAATGTTTAGGTTTTTCACGGCATCGTGTATATAAGTGGAGGCTGCACACTACTGCAGCATACTCGAGGAAATAATTAGTTGTTCAAGTTTGTAACGACGTGCCTAGTATGGGCCAGTAGGCCTGCTGCAGTGTTCCTCTATTCTTATGATTAGGAAAAATATGATTTTTTTTTCCGAGGCGGTTCTTAGGTACTGATGCGCCCAGTGGCGTTTTTAGTCATGTGACCGACTAGTTCTAGTTTACCCGTAAAAAATATATAGATCACGTTATAAGATGATATTGTAGGGTTTCGACATCTTCAAAAATCAAAGGTAGGACCCAGGTCAGTGTCGTAGCATCCGGCCCTGAAGAATGAGTCTTAAGTATGCCAGCCTCGCACTGCAGGAAGACAGGCGTAGAGCAAGCTGTGGCTGTGGGTCACTGTGTACTTCATCAGAGTGAGCAGTACACCTGTGTATCTACGTTAGCCTCGCCTACCCCGCTGGTGTAACGCCCTCTAGACGAGTCTCCTGAGAGACATTTAGTGTGATACATACCCTCGGTGATTTTATTTTCTGTCAAGTTAGGAAGAGTTACTACCTGCCAATTAGTGGAGTGTGTGTGGTCACCTTCCCCCCCCCATCATCAATACTGCAGGTGTTAGTGATAAGATACACCGACCAACTTGTTGCACCGTCCTTGCACGCTGTCCAAATATTTTTGAAGTTAAGGGTCATTATTTTTCGTTCGTGTTCCACTCTTGTTTTGCCCGAGTGGCCGAAACGCTCTAGCCAGACGCTTATTTTCTCTAGTACATGGTGTATGTTTAGTAAAATTATATTAAATCTTCGTAAGAAATATATTAATCCTTGTAAATAATATATTAAACCCTCGTAAAAAATATATTAATCCTCGTAAAAATATATTAAATTCTCGTAAAAAAATATATTAAATCCTCGTAAAAAATATATTAAATCTTCGTAAAAATATATTAAATCTAATTAAATTATATATTAAATTCCTCGTAAAAAATATATATTAAATACTCGTATTGATCCTTATGGTACTGCTTGGAGCATAGGCCTTCCCGGGCAAGTTAAAACGGCTGGGAAAATCTTTGTCTTGTCTCTCATTTCTCTCATAACTGAGACAAGTCACATCAAATTGGATAAATTTTTGAGATTCTAAAATTTGGAAAAAAAAAACATTAATAGAAGGCATGAGTTTACCATGTTCTTAAAAAAAATATTAAAAAGCTCTTTTCCTGATCTTTTTTTTCTGTATATTCCCCTGCTTTCGTATTCGCATGAGTGTGCTTGCCTATTTGTGGTTGCAGGGGTCGATTCATGGCTCGTGGGCCCGCCTCTTCGCAGGTCGCTACTAGGTCTATTCTCTCCCTGCTCCATGAGCTTTTTCATACCTCTTCTTAAAGTTATGTATGAATCCTGCCTCCACTTCATCACTCTCCAGATTGTTCCACTTCCTGACAACTCCGTGGCCGAAGAAATACTTCCTAACATCCCTGTGACTCATCTGAGTCTTCAACTTCCAGTTGTGACCCCTTGTTGCTGTGTCCCATCTCGGCAACAGATCCTGTCCCTATCCACCTGTTCAGTTCCTCTCAGTATTTTGTCTTTATCATGTCTTCCCTATCCTTCCTGTCCTCTCAGTGTCGTCAGGCTCATTTGTCCTCTTAGGAAATGCCCCTTAGCTCCGGGACTAGTCTTGTTGCAAACCTTTGTACTTTCTCTAATTCCTTGACATGCTTGACCAGATGTGGATTCCATACTGTTGCTGCATACTCCAGTATGGGCCTGACGTACACGGTGTACAGTCTTGAACGATTCTTTACCGAGGTGTGCGCATGCCTGCGTACATGTTTGCGTATATTATATTGGCGCTGTTAGGAAGCACTTTGTGCTCCGTTACAAGGGTCTCAACAAGCTTGGTTTCTGTTATATTTTTTCCTGTGTGACTTTAGACGGTAAGTGTTATCAGGGTGAACGATACTTGGGGCTCATTATTATTATTATTATTATTATTATTATTATTATTATTGAAATTATTATTATTATTATTTCTGTGTTTATAATTATTAATTTTATTCGTTGTCATATAATAAAAATTGTATAAGAAGATAAAGAATATAATTATGAATATTGAAGTGACGAAAACGTGAATAATAATAATAATAATAATAATAATAATAAATTTAATCATTACCGCTTTAATAATAATATTACTAATTAAACAGAAAAACAGAGGTGATTAAAACACAACAAGGGAAGCTGTTGTTTTACTCCCACTGTGTCAGGTTACGTTCAGTATATTATTTCTCTTACGTTTATTATGCCGTTCCCTTCCGTTCAGTGTCCCCCTCATCTTTGTGTGCAGTGTTGGTCCCCTTACGTTCACTCTCCGTGATGTCCGTGGTTACTGTCACAAATATTCGGTCATTTTTTCATCTCTTCTTCAGAGACTGGAATAATTAAATACTTTGTGAGGGGCCAAAGAATTAGTAATTAAATACCGGGGTTCGAAGTCCCGGAATATTTCGGTCGAAAATGCGGAAGTGAAAGGGAATTTGCCTGGGGTTTAGGGTTCAGATTGAGGGTTCTGTCTGTTGAACGTGGTGTGTCGTGGTTGTTTCTCTTAGTGGTGTCTGATCCACTTGCTGACTCCACAGATCTGAACTCCACAGACACTTCTAGTGTTCAGGGTTCAGAATAAGGGTTCTGTCTGATCCGCATGCTCTGCCTGGGTAGATCTGAACACCACAAACACTTCTAGTGCTCAGGGTTCAGAATAAGGGTTCTGTCTGATCACATTTTATGTCTAAAGGGAGATGCTCAGATGGCTGTGTACTTCACATTTCTCTCTCTCTCTCACCCTCTCTCTCTCTCACCCTCTCTCTCTCTCACCCTCTCTCTCTCTCACTCTCTCTCTCTCACCCTCTCTCTCTCTCACCCTCTCTCTCTCTCCTCTCTCTCTCTCTCTCTCTCTCTCTCTCTCTCTCTCTCTCTCTCTCTCTCTCTCTCTCTCTCTCTCTCTCTCTCTCTCTCCAGCTTAAACTCTTAAATCCGTATGGGTCATTCAGTGCAGTGTTAGAGGGTTTAAAACCTGGTATAAACCTTTGTAAGAGATATGAGAGATTGGTTTAGAAAGTCACGTCAGTAAACACAGTGATCCAGGTCCTTGGACCTTGATCACTTCTGAAGTGAACAACGTGTCTTTCTGTATGGAACGTGTTCACCACTAGTCAAGTTTACCTTAATCCCTAAAATAGGGATTAAGGTAAACTATCTGTGTATATGTTCTAAGAGTTACACTCCTCTCGGTGTATATGCTCTTGGAGGCTCGATCCTCCGTCTGTCCACGCCAAGATGTCATTGAAAATGGTTTATTTGTTAATTAAGGGAATTCTTTTAGATTGCCATACTTTCAGTGTATGGATGCGGGTGAGGGCTCTTGATCCAGAGAATTAGAGCTGTCCTTTTTTTTAATCGAATCTGACTGCCTGTCATTCGCTAGGCCGGGGCGGACCAGCCTCTCTCAGAACTGGCATCCAAATTGTGGATAATTTTCTGAATGATTTAGACCCAGATTTCCCCCATTTCACTGAGCAATCTGAAAAAAAAGTCAAGACATTATTTTTCACTTGGATCAAACTTTCTAACGTTCGTTATCATTTCCAGTTTAATTTTCTCTCTTGATGTTTATTTTCTTCCCAAGTTTCTGTTGGTGCGACGGAGTTCAGATCATCAGCCTCTCAAGAGGAAGGGTCAGGGAGGAAGGGGCTCTTGATCCAGGTGGTGGAAATACAGCTGTTCCCATTGCGTCAGATGTGATTACATCCCATTCTTAACCCCTTCCTCCCCCGGCAGCGGCTTTATGGCTCATGTGGGTTTAGCGCTTTTGAAAAAATTGGTTGGCGTGTTTGAAAGCGTAAGATTAAACTCAGTGTGTATGCAATGAGATATACACACATCACTGTATATATATATAAATATATATATATATATATATATATATATATATATATATATATACATGTAAATCAAACCACGAGGTGTGTATATATACTGATATACACACCGCTCAGTGTATATACACTGATATACACACCGCTCAGTGTATATACACTGATATACACACCGCTCAGTGTATATACACTGATATACACACCGCTCAGTGTATATACACTTATATACACACCCCTCAGTGTATATACACTGATATACACACCGCTCAGTGTATATACACTGATATACACACCCCTCAGTGTATATACACTGATATACACACCCCTCAGTGTATATACACTGGCTTCTAGTGTTGCCAGCAGTACATAATTTATTTTTTCACTGCTGGTTGTTCACTTGTGGTATTTTCAAAGTTAAAAAGACGAAATTCACAATGTAACGTTGAGAGTGGGAGTCGCGGCATTCACAGCCAGATTACTATTCCATTAGTGGCAGTTATGTGCACGGAGTTAAGAGCCCGCAGTTAACAGCCCGGAATGCCATAACGTAGTGTATAGCTAGGCGGCCAGCGACGTGAATAAAAAAATGAGGCTCTTTATCCAAGGAAGTGGGGCTATCCTTTCCTGGGACGGGAATTCAAAGGTTTCATTCCTCGGATCAAAGTTGATTGCCTCCTCTAACCCCCCCCCAGGCTATTTTATGGTCTCTACGAGTTTAGCGCTTCTTATATTATTCGCCGTGTCCCATTGACGGAGGGTGACTAGCCGAAGAGAAGAAAACACGTTCACCATCATTCATTCAGTATCTGTCTTGCCAGAAGTGAGCCGACAGAACAATTTAAATGACCCTACGGGTTTAGCGCCACGTTGTGAAATTCCCTGATCATATATTAATTAAAATTTAATGAACAGCGTAAGTTTGCAAATTAGAAATGAAAATTGGAGAACGTTTGACACAGGTCCAGGAGAATAATAGAACGTTTCTCCCACCTGTGAGCGAAACCTCCAAGTGAAACCTTGTTTGAATAAGGACGTACTCTGCTCTTATCATCTTTGTTCTACCATACTTGTAGCTTCTTTCAGTGTTTACAAGCAGTAGTGCAGGATGAAGGTGTGTGTGTGTGTGTCTGTGTGTGCCTGTGTGTGTGTGTGAGTGTCTGTGTGTGTGTGTGTCTGTGTGTGTGTCTGTGTGTGTGTCTGTGTTTGTGTGTGTGTGTGTGTGTGTAGTGTGTGTGTGTGTGTCTGTGTGTGTGTCTGTGTCTGTGTGTGTGGGGTTGGTAGAATTGAAATAGAGGTCTGGTTTACATTCATCTTAATTCCAGCATCCAGTCACACTAATTCCAGCATCCAGTTACACTAATACCAGCAACCAGTCACAGTATGACAAGGTTCCAATACCTTCTTATGTGTCTGGGGTTTCAGGAAGCTGGCGTAATGAAACCTCCCAGTGCGTGGAGGGCTTACAAGTGTAACAGCCATTACTAACCTCTTGTAAAGATCTCCAGTTTTGCGCCGTATCTCAGATCTGCTTGCTGGACCACGTCTTTACCAGGTAAATAATAGCACAGTTCCTCACCAAAAGTATATAACGTATTGAGAGTTTCTACCCTGGGCAGGCAGGGTACAAACTTCTCTCCAACTTGGAGAGAAGTACAGGACCTTGATGCTGGGAAAGGGTGTTCTTGATTCGAGAGACTGGAGTTACCTTTTCCCTTTCTCAGATCGGATCGGATTGCTTCCCATTTCCTCAGGCCATATGGGCTGACCCCTTTCCCCCGAATCAAACCTGATTGCCTCTCATTCCCCAGGCGCTGTATCACCCGTATGGGCTGACCCCATGGCGTTTACTAACATGTTTGAAATTTATTTACAACCTGCATATAAATACATTAATTAATATTGTCGCATAGTAACACAAATCATCGTAGAATTTTAAGTCAAACTTCCTTTCTAAACTATTTTAAAGGGGAAATTTAAATGAAATCTGTAAATTTTATAAAGAATGCAAAAAAAATCATAATTGTAATATAAGGGAGACACAAGTTATGACGGGTGTGTTTCAAGTTTGTACATAAAGTCCATTAAGTTTGCGCAGACCCCTGTGTGAGCCACTATGGTAGTCTCGGTGCGGGGTAATGGCGCAGCTGGTTACACACCGATGCTGGAATATATCTCAGAGTCGAGGCAAATTCTTAGGAGTTATGTGGGTGGAGCCAGCTTGTGTGTGTGTGTGTGTGTGTGTGTGTTGCAGCAGTTGATCCTTAGGACGTGTGGGTGTTGCTGAGGTGTTCCTTGTGTTGCAATGCGTTAATTAAGTGTTGTTTGTGGTGTTTTGTTGGTGTTTTTTTTATGATTGTTTTATATGATTATATATTCTGTATATTATACTGGTATTGTCTTATTACATTTATTTATTATTATTGTTATTTGTTTATTATTATTATTATTATTATTATTATTATTATTATTATTATTATTATTATTATTATTATTATTAAATAATATAGTTACATTTATTTATTTTTAAAGTAATTAGGATGAGAATTTTTGTGTTAAGTTCACAGTTACGGTTGAACAAGATAAAATTATCAGAATAATTGGTGTACAATGTTGAACATATTGAATCTGTCGGAGTATGTCATGTATATTGTTGAACAAGATGAACCAGTCACAGTAAATCATGTACACAGTTGAACAGGACGAACATAGCACAGTGAAGACAATCACAGTGCTTGTCTTCACTCTCTTGTAAATGCTTATATATCGTGTACCGTAGGCGATATACTGGGAGCATGGATAAAGTACAAGCATCACATCCCTTGCATGATGCATTATAAGGTAGGATACAATAGATACATTACCCGCAGTAGGTGATATTACATAGAGAAAACACGTACACAGTTGAACAGGATGAACCTAGCTCAGTAAATTACGTACACAGTTGAACAGGATGAACCTAGCACAGTAAATTACGTACACAGTTGAACAGGATGAACCTAGCACAGTAAATTACGCACACAGTTGAACAGGATGAACCTAGCACAGTAAATTACGCACACAGTTGAACAGGACGAACCTAGCACAGTAAATTACGTACACAGTTGAACAGGACGAACCTAGCACAGTAAATTACGTACACAGTTGAACAGGATGAACCTAGCACAGTAAATTACGTACACAGTTGAACAGGACGAACCTAGCACAGTAAATTGCGTACACAGTTGAACAGGATGAACCTAGCACAGTAAATTACGTACACAGTTGAACAGGATGAACCTAGCACAGTAAATTACGTACACGGTTGAACAGGATGAACCTAGCACAGTAAATTACGTACACAGTTGAACAAGACGAACCTAGCACAGTAAATTACGTACACAGTTGAACAGGATGAACCTAGCACAGTAAATTACGTACACAGTTGAACAGGATGAAGCTAGCACAGTACACAGTTGAACAGGATGAACCTTGAGGTATTAAGCTGTGTGTTTGGAAGGTGAGTGCATAAGCTTGCGGCAGACTTAAGCTGCAGCAGGTTATTACACTGCTTGGCGCCGTATAAATATCCGCAGAGCCGTTGTCTCCTGCCCGCCGTGTACAGCAGTGCTGTGAAAAAAAGAACCTTAACACCGTCTCAGCAGGAGGAGACGGTACACGGCACCGTGTGCTTAAGGACGGTACACGGCACCGTGTGTCTGACGCCTTTATGAGGCGCCGTGAGTGAGGATGTTATTTTTTAAGGACGGTACACGGTGCCGTGTATCTGAGGGGAGTTACACGGCACCGTGTGCTTGAGGACGGTACACGGCACCGGGTACTGCTGGTTGAGCCATCGTGACAGCATCCCTTATCTTTATCGCTATTGATAACGAACGTCAAAAAGTGAACGTACGTAGCCATTCATTTAGGTCAAAAAACGCTGCTGTAATCGGTGAAAGAGAACCACTTAAACGAAATAAGTAAATACGTTGAAAAAGTAACTTTCTAAACAGTAATTTAAAGGTTCATAGATGTTTAAAACAAATTACGTTACAATATAACGTACTGTGGTATGTAAAGAATACGTCAACATATTACGTTGTAGACTGTGACATATAAAGAACGTCAATATATCACGTTCTAGACTGTGGTATGTAAAGAATACGTCAATATGGAACGTTCTAGATTGTAGTATATAAAGAACGTCAATATATCACGTTCTAGACTGTGGTATATAAAGAATACGTCAGTATATAACGTTGTAGACAGGGTGCTTAAGAACACACGCACACACACGCTGCGTCACCGCAGACGAGTTACAGGCGTAAAATTCGTGGGGAAGCGCTAAGCCCGTAAGGGTCACAGTGCCGGGGGGAATGAAAGGTAATCAGATTTGATACAGAGGAGGAGATGGTTAGCTCCGAATGCTTGCATCAAGAGCCCTTCAGCTGTAACACAGACAAGCTCGGTGACGTTCAGAGTGTGAACGTGTCAACGTCACTTTAACAGATAAGCTTAACGTTCAAGAGGTGAACGTCATATCAGCATCAACATATATGTACAAGCTGAACATTGAACGAGAGGTGTAAGTATTAGTGCGGTGCTGGAGGGCTGTGGGAGCGCTGGAGCGAGGATCAGGGGTCAGTGTAGGGTCAGGGCGAGGTGTGGGGGGCAAGGGTCAAAGGTCAGTATACCCGGAAGGGAAGGCTTGAAGCAAGGGTCAGTGCAGAGGGGGTAGGAATGGAGATTAGGGTCGGGATTCGGTGTTATATGGAAGGTTAAGCCTGGGTCAGGGAGGGGCAGCTGTCACCTCAGCTAGACACCAACACTGTCTACTAAGCTAGACACCAACACTGTCTACTCAGCTAGACACCAACACTGTCTACTTAGCTAGACACCAACACTCTACTTAGCTAGACACCAACACTGTCTACTAAGCTAGACACCAACACTGTCTACTAAGCTAGACACCAACACTGTCTACTAAGCTAGACACCAACACTGTCACTAAGCTAGACACCAACACTGTCTACTAAGCTAGACACCAACACTGTCTACTAAGCTAGACACCAACACTGTCTACTAAGCTAGACACCAACACTGTCTACTAAGCTAGACACCAACACTGTCTACTAAGCTAGACACCAACACTGTCTACTAAGCTAGACACCAACACTGTCTACTAAGCTAGACACCAACACTGTCTACTAAGCTAGACACCAACACTGTCTACTAAGCTAGACACCAACACTGTCTACTAAGCTAGACACCAACACTGTCTACTAAGCTAGACACCAACACTGTGTACTCAGCTAGACACCAACACTGTGTACTCAGCTAGACACCAACACTGTGTACTCAACTAGACACCAACACTGTCTACTAAGCTAGACACCAACACTGTCTACTAAGCTAGACACCAACACTGTCTACTAAGCTAGACACCAACACTGTCTACTAAGCTAGACACCAACACTGTCACCTCAGCTAGACACCAACACTGTGTACTCAACTTGACACCAACACTGTCTACTAAGCTAGACACCAACACTGTCTACTAAGCTAGACACCAACACTGTCACCTCAGCTAGACACCAACACTGTGTACTCAGCTAGACACCAACACTGTGTACTAAGCTAGACACCAACACTGTCTACTCAGCTAGAAACCAACACTGTCTACTAAGCTAAACACCAACACTATCCACTAAGCTAGACACCAACACTGTCTACTCAGCTAGAAACCAACACTGTCTACTCACTTAGACACTAACACTGTCTACTCAGCTAAAAATAATAAAGACACGTAACAGAAAGAAAGTTTTAGTAAACAATTCTCTCAAGTCTGAGCTTCAACATATCTACGGGAGTTCTTAACATTTATTCAGATATCCACTACAACAATGAGGAACGTTTTCGGCTCTAGGACCTTGATCATCCCTGTTATGGTAATAAGTAAGGTCCAGGGCCCTTTTTGGTATTTTACAGGCGATTTCGAACATTTATCTGTAGTCTTATCGAAGGTCACTACTGAGACAGACACGGTCGGAAAGTTTAGCTCAGTGTTACGTGCTTTTTTAAACGCTTGTCTGCTTCTTGCCCCCATTCACCTATAAAGCTGTCACGACCGTCAAATATGACACTACCTATTCATACTAGTAAATATTCGTCACTCTAACCCCTAATGCCCTTGGATATTTATACCACCAACTATTATTAGCTTTAAATGTTGATATTATACCTACTTACACAATAATGATATTAGTTATTACTGCCAGTGGATATGCGTGTTAGTAACTACGTATGACACTAATATACGTGTCAATATTTACGTTTATCACTGAAAAAAAATGCCACTTAATACAAATCCCATTGATTATTGTTGGTACTAACTCCTTATGCCACTGAATATTATGCTGCTGCATATATCACGCTATGTATATCCTACTGAATATTCTTATACATTACTGATGCTACTCAAATATTCATAGCACTAATGCAGCCAAGCAAACCTCTGGCATCTGCGGGAAGCCATTAAGACTCAACAATACGGGCTGACTTGGTTAAAAAATGAGCCTAATTGAGACTGACGGTTGGCACACTCTTTCCCCCGACACTCGTTAAGACTCGATTTATGGCACTCATATCAACCAGGGATCCTCGCCATGACAGCTGAGAAGAGATTCGTTCGAATTCGTTCGTAATAATGACCTTAAGTGTGCGAATTCATTGGTAATAATGGACTCAGGCGTGGCACTTCGTTCTTGATAGTGGCCTCAAGTGTACGAATTCGTTCGTACTAATGGTTCCAAGTGTGCGAATTCGTCCTTAATAAGGCCTCAAGTGTACGAATTCGTTCGTTCGGTGGATCTGTATGACGTTGCAAACCAAGGTTTTATTTAGAGCACGTTTCGCTCAGTGTAGTTTTATCAAGCCATGATAATTTTGCCTTAATAAAATAAGAATTAGCAAGAGGAAGATGAAGACGAAAAGAGGAGAAGAAAGATGAGAGGAAGAGAAGAGTGAAGGAAAGGAGAGGGAGAAAAAAGAGAGAGGTGGAGGCTGGTGTGGACATGACAGTCTGGGGAGACCTTCAGGCACTCTCCTCCTCCCCTCTCATCTCCCCTCATCTTATACCTTCTCTTCCCTCTTCTCCCCTTATCTATACCTTCTCTTCCTTCCTCTCCCCTTATCGCTACCTTCTCTTCCCTCATCTCTACCTTCTGTCCTCTCATCTCCCCTCATCTCTCATCTCCCCTCATCTCTACTTTCCCTTCCCTCCTCTCCCCTTATCTGTCTGCCTTCTCTTCCCTCATCTCTACTTTCTCTTCCTTCCTCTCCCCTCATCTCTACTTTCTCTTCCTTCCTATCCCCTAATCTCTACCTTCTCTTCCCTCATCTACCCTCATCTCTGTCTCTTATATCCTGCCCTCTCTTCTCTCCTTCCTTTCCCATCCTCTTATCTACTCTGCTTCTTCTACTTTCACATCTTCTCTCTTATTTCTTCCTCTTTGTCTTCCTGTCTTCTCTTAGATCAACACCTTCAACAGATCCAAGAGCTGAAACCTAACTCAGTCAAACAGTATAATTTATAGACCAGTCACTTTACAAAACAAAGTTAGAGGCGGTGGCAGTGTTTATAACATTGGGCGATTGTGATAGTTCTCAGGGAGATGTTGATAGTTCTCAGGGAGATGTTGATAGTACTCAGGGAGATGTTGATAGTACTCAGGGAGATGGTGATAGTTCTCAGGGAGATGTTGATAGTTCTCAGGGAGATGTTGATAGTTATCAGGGAGATGTTGATAGTTCTCAGGGAGATGTTGATAGTTCTCAGGGAGATGGTGATAGTTCTCAGGGAGATGTTGATAGTTCTCAGGGAAATGTTGATATTTCTCAGGGAGATGGTGATAGTACTCAGGGAGATGTTGATAGTTCTCAGGGAGATGTTGATAGTTCTCAGGGAGATGTTGATAGTTCTCAGGGAGATGTTGATAGTTCTCAGGGAGATGTTGATAGTTCTCAGGGAGATGGTGATAGTTCTCAGGGAGATGTTGATAGTTCTCAGGGAAATGTTGATATTTCTCAGGGAGATGGTGATAGTACTCAGGGAGATGTTGATAGTTCTCAGGGAGATGTTGATAGTTCTCAGGGAGATGGTGATAGTTCTCAGGGAGATGTTGATAGTTCTCAGGGAGATGTTGATAGTTCTCAGGGAGATGGTGATAGTTCTCAGGGAGATGTTGATAGTTCTCAGGGAGATGGTGATAGTACTCAGGGAGATGTTGATAGTTCTCAGGGAGATGGTGATAGTACTCAGGGAGATGGTGATAGTTCTCAGGGAGATGGTGATAGTACTCAGGGAGATGGTGATAGTTCTCAGGGAGATGGTGATAGTTCTCAGGGAGATGGTGATAGTACTCGGGGAGATGGTGATAGTTCTCGGGGAGATGGTGATAGTACTCAGGGAGATGTTGATAGTTCTCAGGGAGATGGTGATAGTTCTCAGGGAGATGGTGATAGTACTCAGGGAGATGGTGATAGTTCTCAGGGAGATGGTGATAGTTCTCAGGGAGATGGTGATAGTACTCAGGGAGATGGTGATAGTTCTCAGGGAGATGGTGATAGTACTCGGGGAGATGGTGATAGTTGTCAAAGCATGTCTGGAAGACCCAATATGCTGATCTGTTTGAATATCTCACAAGGTATTTTCCTATGTCAGGGAATATTTTAGAGCATAGTTATGCCAGGGATATATTACAACAGTTATCTATGGAAATATGTTGGAGTATAGTTATACCAGGGATATAT
Organism: Cherax destructor; assembly: GCA_009830355.1. Lineage (NCBI taxonomy): Eukaryota > Metazoa > Arthropoda > Malacostraca > Decapoda > Parastacidae > Cherax > Cherax destructor. Next base: position 557,464 of record WNWK01000241.1, read on the forward strand.
TAAAGCATAGCAGATATATTAAAGCAGGAGAGGAGGTGGAGGAGGAGCGGGAGGAAGCAGGAGAGGAGGAGGAGCGGGAGGAAGCAGGAGAGGAGGTGGAGGAGCGGGAGGAAGCAGGAGAGGAGGCGGAGGAGGAGCGGGAGGAAGCAGGAGAGGAGGTGGAGGAGCGGGAGGAAGCAGGAGAGGAGGCGGAGGAGGATGGAGTGGGCAGTTCAACCTCAATAATGATACCTCTCGACTCTCCTTTCATCCTTTCCTCCTCTATACGTCAGCTGTTGCTCTTTCGTCTCTCTGTCTCTCTCTCTTTCTACGTCATTTGTTGCTCTCTTACCTTTCCTCTCCTCCCTTCTTCTCCATCTCTCTTCCACACCAGATCTTAGTGACCTGGGGGAGGGGGGGGATCAAATCTGAATACCTCACATATACTTCATCTGTTTTCAACAATATTTCTCTCTCTCTCTCTCTCTCTCTCTCTCTCTCTCTCTCTCTCTCTCTCTGCCCACACTACCTCTCTCCATTTCCTTCACATCTCCCCTCTTTCTCTCTTCCCTCTTCCACTTCCTTACCCTCTATCCACCCACTTCCTCCCCCTCTCTCCTCTCACTTCCCCTCTCTCCCCTCACTTCCTCCCCTCTCTTCCCTCACTTCCTCTCCCTCTCTCCCCTCACTTCCTCTCCCTCTCTCCCCTCACTTCCTCCCCCTCTCTCCCCTCACTTCCTCTCCTCTCTCCTTCACTTCATCCCCCTCTCTCCACACTTCCTCACCCTCTCCATATCCTTCCCTCTTCCCACCCACTTCCTCTCCCCACACGTTACCTCACCCTCTCCCCACCCACTTCCTCTCCTCACATCCTCCCCCTCTCCCCACCCACATCTTCCCCCTCTCCCCACTCACATCCTCCCCTCTCCCCACTCACATCTTCCCCTTCTCCCCAGTCACATCCTCCCCTCTCCCCACTCACATCTTCCCTCTCTCCCCACTCACAGCCTCCCCTCTCCCCACTCATCCTCCCCCTCTCCACACTTCCTCTCTCCCCACAGACTTCCTAACACTTTCTCCACCCACTTCCTCCCCCTCTCCCAGTTCCTCCCCTCCTACATAAATAACACACAAGCCTCAGACAAAACATTAAGATGGAAGTTAGTGATGGAGGTTGTGTCATTGTCTTGGCAGGAGTGCCAACGGTGTCAGCATCAGTGCCTCGTAAAACAGCGTCTGAATTTTCAAAGGCGAGGACATCCGGCTCTGACGTCACCAGTTGCCTGCCCTGTCATGACAAGGGTCTGGATAATGACGTCACTGGTTGGCTGTCCTGGCATGACAAGGGTCTGCGTACTGATGTCACCGGTTGGCTGCCCTGCTGTGCGTGTTCAGCAAATCTGAATGGCGTCATGTAGTGCTGATTGGCAGTACGATAGTTCTGAGTGACAGTACGATAGTTTTGAGCGGCAGTACGAAAGTTTTAAGATAAGATTTTCTTCGGATTTTTAACCCCGGAGGGTTAGCCACCCAGGATAACCCAAGAAAGTCAGTGCGTCATCGAGGACTGTCTGTCTTATTTCCATTGGGGTCCTCAATCTTGTCCCCCAGGATGCCACCCACACCAGTCGACTAACACCCAGGTACCTATTTGCTGCTAGATGAACATGACAACAGGTGTAAGGAAACACGTCGAAATGTTTCCACCCGCCGGGAATCGAACCCGGGCCCTCCGTGTGTGAAGCGAGAGCTTTAGCCACCAGGCCACCGGGCCACCATATCTTGTACGATAGTTTTAATTGGAAGTACGATAGTTTTTAACTGGCAAAGTAGGAGCAATGGTAGTACATTATGTAGCAAGCAACGTAGGTAGCACGTTATGTAGCAACATAGGTAGCAAATGTAACAACGTAGGTAGCACATTATGTAACAACGTAGATAGCACATTATGTAACAACGTAGGTAGCACATTATGTAACAACATAGGCAGCACATTATCTAACAACGTAGGTAGCACATTCTGTAACATAGGTAGCATATGTAACAACGTAGGTAGTACACTATGTGGCAACGTAGGTAGCATAATGTCTGGCAACATAGGTAGCACATTATGTAGCAACGTAGGTAGCACACTGTGTAGCAACGTAGGTAGCACACTATGTAAAAACGTAGGTAGCACACTATGTAGCAACGTAGGTAGCACACTATGTAACAACGTAGGTAGCACACTATGTAACAACGTAGGTAGCACACTATATAGCAACATAGGTAGCACACTATATAGCAACATAGCACACTATGTAGCAACATAGGTAGCACACTATGTAGCAACGTAGGTAGCACACTATGTAGCAACATAGGTAGCACACTATGTAGCAACATAGGTAGCACACTATGTAGCAACATAGGTAGCACACTATGTAGCAACATAGGTAGCACACTATGTAGCAACATAGGTAGCACACTATGTAGCAACATAGGTAGCACACTATGTAGCAACATAGGTAGCACACTATATAGCAACATAGCACACTATGTAGCAACATAGGTAGCACACTATGTAGCAACATAGGTAGCACACTATGTAGCAACATAGGTAGCACACTATGTAGCAACATAGGTAGCACACTATGTAGCAACATAGGTAGCACACTATGTAGCAACATAGGTAGCACACTATGTAGCAACATAGGTAGCACACTATGTAGCAACATAGGTAGCACACTATGTAGCAACATAGGTAGCACACTATGTAGCAACATAGGTAGCACACATATAACAAGGTAGATAGCACATGTAGGAACGTTGGTAGCACACTGTAGTAAGGTTGATAGCACACTGTATTAACACTGATAGCACACTGTATTAACACTGATAGCACAAGAGGATGCACGAGGTGACATAAGATCCATTATTACAGGCTTGCTAGGTGTAACATGGACCTAACTGTCCTTTAACTGAAGCGGGCTGGTTTTATGAGGTTTCAGAGTTTTATTAAATAAAGGGAACTGGTTTTATGAGGAGGTTTCTTAGTTTTATTAGCTGAAGCGGACTGGTTTTATGAGGTTTCAGAGTTTTATTAACTGAATCGGACTGGTTTTATGAGGTTTCAGAGTTTTATTAACTGAAGCGGACTGGTTTTATGAGGTTTCAGAGTTTTATTAACTGAAGCGGACTGGTTTTATGAGGTTTCAGGGTTTTATTAACTGAAGCGGACTGGTTTTATGAGGTTTCAGAGGTTTATTAACTAAAGCGGTCTGGTTTTAAGAGGTTCCGGAGGTTTAACTGAATAGGGCTGGTTTTAAGAGGTTCTGGAGGTTTAATTGAAGAGGGTTGGTTTTAAGAGGTTCCGGAGGTTTAACTGAAGAGGGCTGGTTTTAAGAGGTTCCGGAGGTTTAATTGAAGAGGGCTGGTTTTAGCAGGCATTACAGGTTAGTTTAATGAAGTAGCTTTTAATTGATTAATTAAAAGCTTTTAAATGAAGCCACAAGATATTAAAATATAAAGACGTGTTGCAGAAAACTATTATTATTATTTAATTATTATATTTTTCTTCCTATTATATAATTATATAATAATGTAATTTTATTATATAATTATTATATATATAATTATATAAATATCATTATATTATATAATTATAATAATTATATAATTATATTTTATTATGTAGTATTATTATTACTTTTTACTTTATTTTTAATATGTTAAAAGTTAAAACTCTCTAGTCATTCATAGCTATTAGGTGTGGTGGAGGCTCAATCCTCCGTCCGCTAATCCGGGTTCGGTCTCTTGACTCATCAGAGACCGATGGTTGCTTTTAAAATCAGAAAAGTGTGTGTGTTACTGCATTACTGGTGGGGAAGGGGGGTCGAGGCCACTGACTGGTGCGTGTCTGAGAGCATCTCTCGTGTGCTCTTGCAAGAGCACACAATTTTTTTTTTTATTTAATTTTTTTTTAAATGTGCTTGCGTCAATTCACAAACATCTGGCTTGTATTTTACAAACGTCTGGCTTGAATTTATAAACATCTGACTTATATTTACAAACATTTGGCTTTAATTTACAAACGTTTGATTTGTATTTACAAATATATGAGCAGAATTTTTGAACAGTTTTGCAAACACCACGAACAAGGTTCATCTAGTGATCATTGTGACCAGCTGTAAGGAAACCAGAGCCATCTAGTGGTCATTGTGACCAACTGCGAGGAAACCAGAGCCATCTGTTGGTCATTATGAACGGCTGTAAGTTGACCAGAGCCATCCAGTGGTCACTGACCAACTGTAAGGAAACCAGAGCCATCTAGTGGTTATTGTGACCAGCTGCGAGGAAACCAGAGCCATCTAGTGGTCATTGTGACCAGCTGCAAGGAAACTAGAGCCATCTAGTGGTCATTGTGGCCAGCTCTAAGGAAACCAGAACCATCTAGTAGTGGTATCCAGCCCTAGATCGCCTGTGACCGTTGTGTGTGCTGTGGCATTCAGATTTCTCAGAGGTGTTCGATTACCTCGTCTGTGATAATCCTCACAGACCGCTAGAGAGCCTCGAGCCATCGGCTGGCGTATATCCCCATTGTGATCTGTGGGTCTGTGATATTTTGTGTTCCCTGTTTATCATTAATATGGTTTGTGTTGAAATTATGGAAGATATAAAATAACGAGAGGCTGATAAATAAGACACGTGAGCAACACTTGGGTCTCTTTATTGCTTAAGGGACTGATCACCTGTGATATAATATTAGTTAACAATCGACTGAGTTTAAATACTAGTTAACTAGGAATCGTTTGTCAATATCAATTTTTTATATAATTTTAACTGAAAAAAAAAGATCCTATCTAGAATGAGTTGAAACTTGTTGATGGTTCTTGTTTCATCTACTGATTTATATATATATATATTATATATATATATATATATATATATATATATATATATATATATATATATATATATATATATATATATATTAGTACCATTGTTTTTTAACTATTTTTTTCGTTTTCAATAATATTTTTTTCTAGAGAAATGATAAAATGATTTCTGACAATTCCAATTTGAGTGACTTTATTCACGAGGAAACTGAAGAAATATTGTGGCATCTCCATGGTAACTGCTGTAGGTAGGTCTGTTGGTGGTTGATGCTCTTGATTGTTGATGCTGGTGATTGTTGATGCTGGTAATGGTTGATGCTGTTGATTGTTGCTGTTAATGGTTGATGCTGTTGATTGTTGATGTTGTTGATTGTTGATGTTGTTGATTGTTGATGCTGTTAATGGTTGATGCTGTTAATGGTTGATGCTGTTGATTGTTGATACTGTTAATGGTGGTGTTTGATGCTAGTAATGGTGGTGGTTGATGCTAGTAATGGTGGTGGTTGATGCTGTTTATGGTGGTGGTTTATACTGTTGATTGTTGATGCTGTTAATGGTGGTGGTTGATGCTGTTGATTGTTACTGTTAATTGTTGATGCTGTTGATTGATGGTGCTGTTAATGGTGGTGGATGATGATGATGGTGGTGGTTGATGATGTTGATAGTGGTGGTGGGAGTTAATGGTATTGGTGGTGGTTTATGGTGGCAGTAATACTTGATGATAGTAGTAGTGGTGGTTGCTGTGGATGATTTTGGTTAATGGTGGCAGTGGTGGTTTTAATAGCGTTGCTGGTGGTTGCTGAGGATGGTGGTGATGGTAGTAGCTGTGATGGTCATTGTTGAATATAATGGTAGTGATTTTTCCACTGAGAATGATAGTTGTAGTGGTAGCTGATGATGGGGAGTGTGGTAATTATGGTAGCGGAGAATGGTTAAAAATGGTAAATGGTGAGTTATAGTAGAGGGGGGGAGGGTTGTTGCTGGTAGTGATGATGGTAGTTCAGGGTGACGGTGGTAGCTGATGGTGTTGGTAAAGGTGGTTGTTTCAATTGACAGGGATGGTTGTGACGGGGTTAGCAGTGATGGTGGTAGTTTACTAGAGTTGTACTATTAGTACTAGAATGATGCTGATAGTAATGATGGTTGCAGCGATAGATGGGTATGGTAGTTGTAGGCATAGATGGTGGTAGTAGACAGGTAAGGAAAGTTGGGTAGTAGCGGTAGTAGACAGCTTGTGGTAGACAGCTTGTGGTAGACAGCTTGTGGTAGACAGCTTGTGGTAGACAGCTTGTGGTAGACAGCTTGTGGTAGACAGCTTGTGGTAGACAGAGGACGTGGTAGTTGTAAACAGGACGATGGTAGTAATAGTAGACAGAGAAAGTGGTAAAAGACTTGAAGAGGAGGGGGTAGTAGACAAAGGTGGTGGTGGTGGTAGACGGGGTTGGTAGTAGACTGGGGTGGTAGTAGACGGGGGTAGTAGACGGGGTGGGGGCTAGGTTGCCACATAGTGTCGTCAACATACATGACTTTACATCCAAGGTAAACAAGAGCTGGGGTCGCGTGCCTGGTTACTGTGATGGTATTGGATTGTGTTAGGGAGACGGTGAAGGGTGGGGGTGACGGTGGGATGGGGGTGGAGGGGAACCGTTGATGACGGTAGGGGTGACGGTGGTGGGGGACAATGGTGGTGAAGGTTGGGGTAATTGGATGTGAGGGGTAGTGGTGTTAATGGTGGGAAGTTGGGATTAGTGGTGGTGATAGTAGTGGTGGCCACAGTACTGGTTTACATAGGTGGTTATGGTCTTGTTGAATGCTTGTACCGATGGTGGTACCTACGAGTGGTGGTGGTGGTAGTGGTGGTTGAAATTGCTATTGTTGGTGGTAGTGTATGTGAGAGATACGTTGATTAAACAACGTATTGACGAATTTCTCTTGTATCGATCCGCAGTTGTCAAATAGGCAAGATTATTATTATTATTATTATTATTATTATTATTATTATTATTATTTTCATTATTTTTATTATACGAACTAAGCTCTAAACCACAAAGGTCATACAGCTAAATAGGCAACAGAGGTCGCATAAATTGGAAGAAATGAAAATGGGTATAATTTCACAGGAGGGGTTCCGCAGGGGCCAGTGTCGGGATCTTGTTTTTCTGTAAAGATAAATAAAAGATGTATTTAGAAGAATAACACAGGTGGCCACTTGTATCAGAAATGTTTCTCTCAGAAGTGCTCACGAAACTATCTTATTTGTACGAAACGACGGAAGCTTAGTCGTTCTTCCCAAGAGTGAAACCGTCACTTGCTGGACGAGAGCCGTGAGTGTGACCACCTGGCGGCGGCAGGCATGTGACCACCTGGTTGTGTCAGCCATGTGACCACCTGGCTGTGTTAGCTATGTGACCACCTGGCGGCGGCGGCCGCGAATGTAACCACCTGGAGGAGACAGGTGGCCTGTACAACGACAAAACGATGATTAAAAATATCCACCTGTATCAAACCACCTTCGTAATACGAGAGTGAACATTCTTGGATATATATTTTTGTTAGTGGGTTTAGGTTTGAGAAGGACTAGCCTAGTATGGGCCAGTAAGCCTAGATGAAGCTTGGAAACAGAGGAGGTATGAGTAAAGCAGGTGAAGGAATGATTGGAATAAATGAAGGGAATAAACTATGAGGATAGAAGTGGAAGACATTCGGAATTAAAAAGAATTTGTAAAAACACATGTACTCACCTGTATATGGTTGCAAGGGTCGAGTCACGGCTCCTATGGCGATGCAATTGTAGAAGCTTACAGCTTATGTAATGGAAAAAAATACATTAGCGTAATAGACAGGATAGACAGAAACAAGAGCTGTGATTAGGAACTGTCAGGTGAGAAGCAGTAGGCCTTCTGCAGTGCGCTAGTAGGCCTGCAGTAGTCAGGGTCGGATTTAGGCACAAGCTAAACGCGCTGAAGCTTAGGCCTCATAATTTGAAGGAGCCTCTCTCACAATTTCAGAATTTATTTTCCATTTGCTTCTGCCTAAATCCGGCTCTGAAGCCATACTTCATACACTTTTTACATTAATTAAAAGTTTACAACAGCATTTTACTGTTAGGAATTAAATACATTCAGTGGCTGGAAGTGAAGTTATATTATTATTTTACTGTTAATAAATTTCTTTAAACTGAACATTAAAGGTATTTGTTAAAAGTTAAATGACATAGCCTGTCCCCCCGCCCCCGCACGGGTTTGTTATGACGCTCCTGGCGTCAGTCTTGTCACGTACCGTTGTTAAATAGTCTTATTCTCTGTTTACACTTGCTAAATAGAGCCACTGCAGCTTCCCAGCCTCGCCATGGCTAAATCAGCAGTGTGTATAGTAGCTTTTTCCTGTTGAAAGATGGAGAAATTTTTCTGCAAGTGTTACTGGAAGTGTTGTAGGTGGGGCTTGAGGTGGCGTAGGTGCTAGGTGAACTGGAGGCGAATCTGGAGTACTGCAAGTTGTAGATTTGGATATGACGTTCGGGGCTCAGTTTTTTCTTAAGGCATCTGTCTCGTGAGCGAGTATGTTGTCTTCTGTGTAGGAACCAGAACAGTAAATATGAAACTACTTCACTGATCTGCTACTTAACTCAATTCTCTGAGGCAGCAGTCGTTGTGCCATGGTCCCAGGGCGTCAGTAGCTACCAAATTAACATAATTTTTAATGTACATCACATCTGTAGCAGTGCTCGCCTTCAGGTGCTTCTCACCACGACCCCGCTGTAGGTCAGGCAACACTTAAACCATGACCCCGCTAGACAACACTGTTAAACCATGACCCCGCTAGACAACACTGTTAAACCATGACCCCGCTAGACAACACTGTTAAACCATGACCCCGCTAGACAACACTGTTAAACCATGACCCCGCTAGACAACACTGTTAAACCATGACCCCGCTAGACAACACTGTTAAACCATGACCCCGCTAGACAACACTGTTAAACCATGACCCCGCTAGACAACACTGTTAAACCATGACCCGCTAGACAACACTGTTAAACCATGACCCCGCTAGACAACACTGTTAAACCATGACCCCGCTAGACAACACTGTTAAACCATGACCCCGCTAGACAACACTGTTAAACCATGACCCCGCTAGACAACACTGTTAAACCATGACCCCGCTAGACAACACTGTTAAACCATGACCCCGCTAGACAACACTGTTAAACCCCGCCTGAAAACACAAGAATAGCGGAACATTCATTGGGTCTCCTGGCCCATGCAAGACATATCCCCATTCTTCAAATGAAATACTGTTTCGGATATTGTTTATTTTCGGTTTCTTTTATATCTGATTAATCTTAACTCGTTTATTTTGCTGCTAGCTCCACGCTAGTTTATCTTGTTGCTAGCTCCACGCTAGTTTATCTTGTTGCTAGCTCCACGCTAGTTTATCTTGTTGCTAGCTCCACGCTAGTTTATCTTGTTGCTAGCTCCACGCTAGTTTATCTTGCTGCTAGCTCCACGCTAGTTTATCTTGTTGCTAGCTCCACGCTAGTTTATCTTGCTGCTAGCTCCACGCTAGTTTATCTTGCTGCTAGCTCCACGCTAGTTTATCTTGTTGCTAGCTCCACGCTAGTTTATCTTGTTGCTAGCTCCACGCTAGTTTATCTTGCTGCTAGCTCCACGCTAGTTTATCTTGTTGCTAGCTCCACGCTAGTTTATCTTGCTGCTAGCTCCACGCTAGTTTATCTTGCTGCTAGCTCCACGCTAGTTTATCTTGTTGCTAGCTCCACGCTAGTTTATCTTGTTGCTAGCTCCACGCTAGTTTATCTTGTTGCTAGCTCCACGCTAGTTTATCTTGTTGCTAGCTCCACGCTAGTTTATCTTGCTGCTAGCTCCACGCTAGTTTATCTTGTTGCTAGCTCCACGCTAGTTTATCTTGCTGCTAGCTCCACGCTAGTTTATCTTGCTGCTAGCTCCACGCTAGTTTATCTTGTTGCTAGCTCCACGCTAGTTTATCTTGTTGCTAGCTCCACGCTAGTTTATCTTGTGCTAGCTCCACGCTAGTTTATCTTGTTGCTAGCTCCACGCTAGTTTATCTTGTTGCTAGCTCCACGCTAGTTTATCTTGTTGCTAGCTCCACGCTAGTTTATCTTGCTGCTAGCTCCACGCTAGTTTATCTTGTTGCTAGCTCCACGCTAGTTTATCTTGTTGCTAGCTCCACGCTAGTTTATCTTGCTGCTAGCTCCACGCTAGTTTATCTTGTTGCTAGCTCCACGCTAGTTTATCTTGTTGCTAGCTCCACGCTAGTTTATCTTGCTGCTAGCTCCAAGCTAGTTTATCTTGCTGCTAGCTCCACGCTAGTTTATCTTGTTGCTAGCTCCACGCTAGTTTATCTTGCTTGCTAGCTCCACGCTAGTTTATCTTGCTGCTAGCTCCACGCTAGTTTATCTTGTTGCTAGCTCCACGCTAGTTTATCTTGTTGCTAGCTCCACGCTAGTTTATCTTGCTGCTAGCTCCACGCTAGTTTATCTTGCTGCTAGCTCCACGCTAGTTTATCTTGCTGCTAGCTCCACGCTAGTTCATCTTGTTGCTAGCTCCACGCTAGTTTATCTTTCTGCTAGCTCCACGCTAGTTTATCTTGTTGCTAGCTCCACGCTAGTTTATCTTGTTGCTAGCTCCACGCTAGTTTATCTTGTTGCTAGTCTCCACTCTAGTTTATCTTGTTGCTAGCTCCACGCTAGTTTATCTTGTTGCTAGCTCCACGCTAGTTTATCTTGTTGCTAGCTCCCTTTTTCGGGGCCTAGTTTATCTTGTTGCTAGCTCCACGCTAGTTTATCTTGTTGCTAGCTCCACGCTAGTTTATCTTGTTGCTAGCTCCACGCTAGTTTATCTTGTTGCTAGCTCCACGCTAGTTTATCTTGTTGCTAGCTCCACGCTAGTTTATCTTGTTGCTAGCTCCACGCTAGTTTATCTTGTTGCTAGCTCCACGCTAGTTATCTTGCTGCTAGCTCCACGCTAGTTTATCTTGTTGCTAGCTCCACGCTAGTTTATCTTGTTGCAAGCTCCACGCTAGTTTATCTTGCTGCTAGCTCCACGCTAGTTTATCTTGCTGCTAGCTCCACGCTAGTTCATCTTGTTGCTAGTTCCACGCTAGTTCATCTTGTTGCTAGCTCCACGCTAGTTTATCTTGTTGCTAGCTCCACGCTAGTTCATCTTGTTGCTAGCTCCACGCTAGTTTATCTTGTTGCTAGCTCCACGCTAGTTTATCTTGCTGCTAGCTCCATGCTAGTTTATCTTGCTGCTAGCTCCACGCTAGTTTATCTTGTTGCTAGCTCCACGCTAGTTCATCTTGTTGCTAGCTCCACGCTAGTTTATCTTGTTGCTAGCTCCACGCTAGTTTATCTTGCTGCTAGCTACACGCTAGTTTATCTTGTTGCTAGCTCCACGCTAGTTTATCTTGCTGCTAGCTCCACGCTAGTTTATCTTGCTGCTAGCTCCACGCTAGTTTATCTTGCTGCTAGCTCCACGCTAGTTTATCTTGCTGCTAGCTCCACGCTAGTTTATCTTGTTGCTAGCTCCACGCTAGTTTATCTTGCTGCTAGCTCCACGCTAGTTTATCTTGCTGCTAGCTCCACGCTAGTTTATCTTGTTGCTAGCTCCACGCTAGTTTATCTTGCTGCTAGCTCCACGCTAGTTTATCTTGCTGCTAGCTCCACGCTAGTTTATACTAACATGTTCTAAGAAAGTTTTTAATTTGTATTTTTTCTCTGAATCTCGTTTTTTTTCGTTTATTTTGGCCCACCGCACACACGCACATTTCACTTGATTCGGAATGTTTATCGCTTACAGCTTTATAACGCTGTCGTTTTCCAGGTCCACATATTTTCGGACCCAGGGAGGCTTCACCTACCATACACGAGTTTCACAAAAACCTCTGCATGCGTGTGTGTGTTTTATTCCCTTTCAAAGTTTCCAGTGGATTGAAATTTCCCAGGCCATTGCAAAATTAATTTAACCCCATCAAATAGCTCTTTGACTGCCCACTCCACCCAATCCGCTAAAGCTTGCAAGAAAATATATATATATATATATATATATATATATATATATATATATATATATATATATATATATACACCTTCCCTTGCATACAAGACAGCTTTATCTTAGGCTCTTCACTGAGCTTATCGAGGCGACAATTAACTCAGTGACCCTGGATACCCAGTCGTTTCCCACCTTCATCCTAGGCAGAATGGCACATCTTAGATGGTTCCTTTTCCTTTCTTTAATAATTATATCTTTTGTAATACTTTTTCAGCAACTCCTTTGGCCTTCGTGGCATTGTCACGGGATCAGTCCCGCTGGCAGACCGGATACCACTCGTCCTGCCCACAAAATCCTCCATCCCAATTTCAGGGAGAGAGACTAATCCTATTCTGCCTGTACCTATCATAAAATGCAATATCCATACACCTCGCCGGAGAATCTTCAACAATAGGAATGTTCTTAATGCTTTTTTTTCTACCCTCTGGTATTCCTCACCATCGTCCTCGTTCGTTGTGTCTCACAACAGTCGGAATCATGACGTATTAGTTATAACTTTACACCTCATGTTTACTCCTCTCATTATTTAACTTGGATCCTTTCGGTCTTACCTTGATACCCCTCAGTCTTTAGCTTAGATCCTTAAAGTCTTAGCGTGAACCTTTCCAATTATATATATATATATATATATATATATATATATATATATATATATATATATATATATATATATATATGAGAGAGACCCGTGCCAGGCGATTTCTTTTCCTGACAAATTCGATATCACATCATGGGTCTTAAGTCATTACCGCAAACTCAGTGACAGTAAATTAAATAACACAAGATATTTAAGTCTATATCAATGCTATATGCTTCTAATTCTGCCTTGGCCAAAAGTTTCGTATAAAATTTGTATTACTCTAAAACCTCCGTCACTCCTTGTACTAAATAACCCACAAAAAATTTAGCGCTTCAAATGCAATAATAATAATAATAATCCTCGTATAACTTTTCATATTTGAGTGTTAGAAAATAGTTTAACATCTTGAATGATATCTCAGTACTCTGATGGAAAGAAGTTGAATCTTAAGTCTTTGGAGTTGGTGTTGATAGACGTTTGTGGGTGAATTTGGGGTTGAGGTAAGACGTTTGTGGGTGAAAGTGCGGTTGAAGGTTAAAGTTGTCGGGTGAAGATTGAGATTTAGATGGTGGAGGTGGGGATGAAAGAATAGATGGGGGGGGATGTTGGAATGGAGGTGGAAGGAGAGGCGAGGGTGAGGATGATAGTGAGGTTGAGGATGAAGGTGATGGGGGGAAGAGTAAGGGTGAGGGGAAGTGTAAGGGTGAAGGGGAAAATGGAGTTGACACTGCACCTCACAATCTTGCAGCTGGACCGAAGCTTGGAGTTGGCCTACCCAGCTCCTGCAGCTGGTGGCAACCATTGTATCGCTGTGGCAGGCAGGCTGGCAGTCAGGCAGGCCGTCAGACAGACAGGCAGGCTGGCAGGTCGGTGGGTGCGTGTTGGCAACCCAACAGCAGGTTGGTGGAACTATCTGCTTTAGTGGCGGCAACCTGACAAGCTGCTGCTGCTGCTGCTGCTGCTGCTCTCTTGGTGGCTCTGCTCAAACCTGCCCTAGTAGTGGTGTCCGGACGAGCAGGTGGTGCTGGTGTGTGCACTCTTCCTCTCCAACACTTCTCTGTCTCTCCAACACTCCCCTCGCCAACACTTACCACTCCTCCCCTCCCACCACCACCACCACATCTTTAGTACCACTAATTGGGAGAAAGTGGCAGTTGCGATTGGTGGTAGTTGAACCATTTCAGAGTGAACTTGTGTCCTAGTGAACTAAGCGTGACCTCATATGTGCTGTGACCTCCCCCCCGTGTGTGTGTGTTTGTGTATTTGGAACTCTTGGCCCTGGTCATATGTGCTGTGACCTCCCTCCCGTGTGTGTGTGCATTTGGCACTCTTGGCCCTGGTCATATGTGCTGTGACCCTCCCTTTACCCCCTCAGTGTGTCTTTGGCAATCATGGCCCTAGTCAAGTACCTGGTTCAGGATGCCAGGTAGTGCCAGGAGGGCCACCAGCCTTGTACCCCTTTGTTCGTCACCTGTACGTTCATTGTGACTAGTAGTTATCCCTGCCTGGCTGGCTAGTTGCCTTCCATGCTAGTTCCTAACTGCCTCAATAGTAGGCTGACTAGTTGTCAAGTTTGTTGACTACCTGCATAATTAGCTGACTGCATGGCAAGTTAGCTGAATACATTTCTGACTAGCTGGCGGGCTGACTGGCTAATTCGCTTTCTAGCTAACTAGCTGGTTGGTTGGCTAGTTGGTTAGCTGGCTACCTAGCTGGCTGGTTACCTAGTTGGCTAGCTACCTTGCTGGCTGACCCGTTGGCTAGCTGCCTGGTTTGCTAGCTGCATAGTTGACTGGCTAGTTGGCTATCTAGCTAGTTGGCAAGATATCTACATGGATGGTTAATTAGTTAACTACCTGGCTAGCTGGCTACCTAGTTGGCTAGCTACCTAGCTGGCTGTCTAGTTAGTCAACTAGCTGGCTGGTTTGGTAGTTTGGTAGCTACTTAGCTGGATGGCTAGTTGTCAAGCTACCTAGCTGGATGGCTAGTTGGATAGCTTCCTAGCTGGATAGCTAGTTGACTAGCTTCCTAGCTGGATGACTAGTTGGCTGGCTAGTTGGAAAGCCGCCTAGCTGCTTGGTAAGCTGGCTAGCCAGTTGGCTAGTTGGCTAAATGCCTAGGTGTGACAACTTAGCTTCCAAGATGGCTGGCTAGTTGGCAAGCTGGCTGACTGGCTAGTTAGCTAGTCACCCAACTTGCTGGCTAGTTAGCTAGCCACCTAGCCATCTGGCTAATTACATGCCTAGCAACTTAGCCTACTGATTAGTTGGCTAAGTTTCTAGCAGACTGGTTAGTTGGCTAGCTGTCTACCTGGATGGCTTGTTGGCTAGCCGCCTACTTGTATGGCTAGTTGGCTAGCTGAGTAATTGGTTAGCTGGCTGACTAGCTAGTAAGTTGGCTAGCTGCTGGCCGGTTAGCTAGCTTCCAAGCTGGCTAGTTTGTTGGTTAGCTCCCTAGATGGCTAACTAGTTATCTAGATGGCTTGTTGCCAAGGTGGCTGACTAGCTAGTTGCCTAGGTGGCTGGCTAGTTGCTAGCTGGCTAGTTAATTGGCTGGCTAATTAGGTAGCTTGCTGGCTGTTTGGCAGGCGATCTAAATGGCTAATTGGCTGGCTTTCTAGCTGGTTAGTTGGCAGGCTGTCTAGCTAGCTAGTTGGCTGGTTTTGTAGCTGGCTAGTTGGCTGGCTTTCTTGGTGGATAGTTTGCTGGCTGTTTAGCTGGCTAGTTGGCAAGCAACCTAGCTGGCTAGTTGGCAAGCAACCTAGCTGGCTAGTTGGCAAGCTACCTAGCTGGCTAGTTGGCAAGCTACCTAGCTGGCTAGTTGGCAAGCTACCTAATTGGCTTCCTAGCTGGCTAGATGACTGGATTCCTGGCTAACTGGGTGTCCAGATGGCTGACTGGCTGGCTCCCCAGATACCTGGCTGGCCGGATACCCTATTGGCTAGTTGGCCAGAATCCTGACTAGCAAAGTTGGCCGGATACTTGGCGAACTGAGCTGCATGAACCTTATCGGTTTAGCGCTTTATTTGATTGACTTGGCTAGCTGGTTGGCCAAATACTTGGTTCATTTGTTGGCCGGATACCTGGCTGGTTGGCCGGATACCTGGCCAGCTGGTTGGTGGAATACCCGACTGGTTGGCCGGATAACTGGCTGCCTTGTATGCCGGATACCCAACTGATTGGCGAGACACCTGGCTGACCACCTGGCAGGTAGCGCTTCTGTGACCTAGTGAGACATAGTAGCTGGCAGGGGGGTGACCCCTACAGTCCTCCCCCTTCCCCTTTACGCCCTCCCCTCACATGACCTCAGTAAACACCCCACTCCTTCCCCTCCATCTACTAGTCTCCCCTCCATCTAGTCCCCCTCCCCTCCATCTAGTCCCCCTCCCCTCCATCTAGTCCCCCTCCCCTCTATCTACAAGTCCCCCCTTCCCTCCATCTTCTAGTCCCCCACCCTCCTATTACCTCGCCGCACCAATTCCTTTGTAGTACACTGAATACTTCTCTTCACCTCCCACTCCTCCCCCTCCCATGTTTGTGTCTTTCCCCCTCCTGTGTTTATCCCACCCTCCCTCTTTTGCCACCCCTCCCTCTTTTGTTTCTCCTCTACTGTATCTTCTTCATTAGTGGTCTACTTGTATTCTTCCCCCATAAAGTTTCTCTCTCTCTCTCTCTCTCTCTCTCTCTCTCTCTCTCTCTCTCTCTCTCTCTCTCTCTCTCTCCCAACATTTATCATTACATTCTTCAACATTTTCCACAGCATCTTCATTCGTCCTTTTCTGCCTAGCCATCTTTCATCCTTCATCCCCCTGCTTCACCCTCTCCTTTCTTTATCCTCTTTCACTCTCTCCTTTACCTTCTCCTCTCTTCATCTTTTCCTTCACGTCCTGTCTTTATCCTCTCTTTCACGATCTCCTCTCTTTATCCTCTTTTTCCCTCTACTCTGTCCTCTCCTTCACCCTCTCCTCCTTTGTTTCTTCTGCTTTATTTTTCTCTATTCTGCCCTATTATGTTAATCTCCCTTACTTTATTCTCCCTCACTTTACTGTCCCTCACCATATTTTCCTTACCCTCCCTCAATTTCTCACCCTGCTTTTCCTATATTTTCCCTCAGCCTACTCTCTCTCAGCCTACTCTTCCTCAGCCTACTCTTCCTCAGCCTACTCTTCCTCAGCCTACTCTCCCTCAGCCTACTCTCCCTCAGCCTACTCTCCCTCAGCCTACTCTTCCTCAGCCTACTCTTCCTCAGCCTACTCTTCCTCAGCCTACTCTTCCTCAGCCTACTCTCCCTCAGCCTACTCTCCCTCAGCCTACTCTTCCTCAGAGCCTACTCTTCCTCAGCCTACTCTTCCTCAGCCTACTCTCCCTCAGCCTACTCTCCCTCAGCCTACTCTCCCTCAGCCTACTCTCCCTCAGCCTACTCTCCCTCAGCCTACTCTTCCACAGCCTACATTTCTAGACTTTATTTCCTCCTACCTTCCACATCTTACCCTACTTCCTCTATATTTTCTCCAGCTTTATTACCTTTCTCTTCTTCCTTCAAGTTTTCTCTCTCGCACAATATCACATATTGTTTTCCTCATTTCTACTTGTTCTTGCTCGTCTCATTTCCACCTGCAATTTTTCTGTTCTCAGAACCATCTGCTTTTTCTCTTTTCCTTTTTCCTTGTTTCGTCCTCGCACAATTCTCTGGTCCTTCCTCTTCTCAATAATCTCTCGTTTCTTCACTCATCCACTCTTTACTATCTACCCCACTGCCTCTTTTCTTATCCTCTTTGTTTTTTTTTTATCTTTCCTCTCTTTGCTTTTCTCTGTAGCTCCGCCCCTTCTTCCCCCTCCTACCTGGTGGCCCCCACCAGTGCCTGATTGAGGAGACCTGGCCCTCCATTCATTCGGAGACTCACCGCGTCACTGTGTGAGGGCGCCAGTAGTAGTGCCAAGCTCTGCGCCTCCTGGGCCACCTTCACCACGGCCTCAGCCCTTAACCAAACCTTTGTTGATGTAGCTGAATTAGTGTACAAGGCGGAGAGGTTCAGTACCTTGTTGGTGGGAGACCACAACGGTCTGAAGACCGGTGAGAGGGAGGGGGGAGTGTGAGGGACCAGGTGTGTGTGAGTGTGTGTGTTTGGCCAGTACTCTTCAGAGACCATCACCGTCCTGACGGCTGGACACCATCGCCCAACAGGAAAAAGAAGCAGCGTAGCAACGTTCAAGTAATATTGACTCTAACAGTGTGTAAAAATGGCCGGCAGGTCGATGTGAGTGTGAACAAGGTGTAGTGCGAGGTAGCAGGATAAAGAGAGAGGGAGAGAGAGAGAGAGAGAGACCAGGAAGGTGGACGGCCACCCAGGCAAGGCAAGGCCTCGCCCTCCTGTATTGACTAAGAGTGCTGCCTCGCCTCTGCACGACCCACTACCAAACTCTCTTAAGTGAATCCAATCAGCCAACACCAGTGCTTAACCAGCAAGTTAAAAGTTCCCGGAATGTCCCTTTCCAGTGACTAGCTTCGATATACACGACTCGGAACCAAATTATTTAAACTTAGACGTGATAAAAACATGTTTAATACGATTGTGAAATGTGTTCACCGTTAGTTTTTTGTGGTGTATTGATGGTGGGAAAGTGAGTTTCTGGCCGTGTTAGCCATATTCTTAGCGTTGTCTAAGAAAAGTAACAGTTGTGGAACTACTGAATTCCGTCATCTACTGTGTCCTGACTGGAAATTACCCGTCATGAAACTATTTGAGGCTGAAGAGGAATATTAACTGAAGTGAGAGAAACTGGACAACTAAGTGACCAGAAATGAGCTGCTTCATGCTGATGTCGTTTTTCATAGACAGACACACGTACAGCTCTTGTAGAAAACTATACTTATGTGCCAAAGTTCAGCTCGTGAAGTGACGGAAATTTCTGTATTTTTAAGACCTTGTGTATTAGTTTTTTTTTTTTTTTGATCCGATTGTCCAGCCATTCTCTGGATACCGTTCTATAAGACCCATAAGCTTTTAAAGTTTTTATATATATCAAAATAATTGGATACTATATTGAAAACCGTGTTCTTGAACTTTTTTTTTCTCTGGACTATGAAAAGTGGTGAAGTTACACTTTTTTTTCTGTAAAAAAAGGCGTATATGCACCTCTTCTGACGTTACTAAACACTTACAATACTGAAAGAAATGTGTCAGAGATGTGCTGGCGACAGTGTTGAAGACAGCACACACGTGCAAAGAAACTTTCTTGATTTATCATTGACTTGATAAAACTGTACACAGAGCGAAACGTTGTCGCAATTTAAGCCTTGTCCACTACCTATGCGTTTACTTCGCTTGAAAGAAATAGTGAAGCGTATTAAACGCAGTAGTTTTCGTGGCACTAACTCTGGACAAGTAGTGACAAGGTGCCAACTTGTAAATACCATGTGCTAATTAAGTCAGAATACAAAAGATTAACTTTTGAAACTCTTTTGTATGTGATTATCTGAAAATATGTTTTGTAAGTTCTAGAATACATAACCGACTACTACTACTAATTATATATATATATATATATATATATATATATATATATATATATATATATATTTCAACAAACCGGCCGTATCCCACCGAGGCGGGGTGGCCCAAAAAGAAAAACAAAAGTTTCTCTTTTTAACTTTAGTAATGTATAAAGGAGAAGGGGTTACTAGCCCCTTGCTCCCGGCATTTTAGTCGACTTACGACACGCATGGCTTACGGAGGAAGAATTCTGTTCCACTTCCCCATGGAGATAAGAGGAGATAAACAAGAACAAGAACTAGTAAGAAAATAGAAGAAACCCCAGAGGAGTATATATATATATATATATATATATATATATATATATATATATATATATATATATATATATATATACTTGTACATGCATGTGTAGTGTAAGTTGAAGTAGCAAGACGTACCTGAAATCTTGCGTGTTTATGAGACAAAAAAAGACACCAGCAATCCTACCATCATGTAAAACAATTTTATATGTATATATATATATATATATATATATATATATATATATATATATATATATATATATAGGATGGGGCCCTCCCTCATCCCAAGACCATGTGACACAGGATGGGTGATAATGGTTCAGTTGTTTATAGGACTTTATGACTGGACTCACTGAAGGTTGGATCGTCTTGTGTTGTTGCATTAATGTACCTCAGGAGTTATGTCTTCCGTAGCCTTATATAACAGTGTCCAGGAAGACTCACTCGTCCATACTCTTATGAATATGTCCCAGCAGAGTTCAATCGTCCACACTTCTCACATGACTGTGACCCGAGGGTTCCAGTCACAGTTACCTGTGTGTTGCTGAAATGATCTGCTGTACCACTTGTAGTGCTGGTGCATCGCTCGTAGAAATTCCTTTTTCGGTATCGCCATGGAAAATTGTTGTAAATCGTCTGGAATTTGAAAGTGTTGGCCAGGTAGAACGTACGTTTTGTGACGAATTGCCGCGCGTTAATGTCCTCGCGATCTAAAATTTTACCCAAATTCAATATTTGCTAATCTCGATTGGGTTACGTCACGATAACATTCATTAATCTATATTTGACTAATTTAAAGACAATAACGAAATACAAGAAACGACTGGCAGCACGTGGCTTATCGAAAAATAATTTTATAACGTGCGTTTTCCTGCAAGCGCTAAGACTGTTTCATGTGCAACATTTGTCAATATATATATATATATATATATATATATATATATATATATATATATATATATATATATATATATATATTACTCATACACACACATACGGATGCATAAATAGATCAAACCCCACAACGGACGTAGAAAGTTGTGTATAATAATATCGACCTTTATAAAAATTAATGTAAAGTTATTTTTTTTATTAATTCTCGACTACCTGATAAGTGTTTGGAAATAACCATCACCAATATTATATAATGAGAGGATCCAGTCTCAGTGCCTTTCAAATGTACAAGAGAGGATCCAATTCCTTTCCAGACGTACAAGAAGAGGATCCCGTCCCTGTATGGACGTACAAGAAGAGGATCGCGTTCCTTTTCAGACGTACAAGAAGAGGATTCCGTCCCTTTTCAGACGTACAAGAAGAGGATCCAATCCTTTTTCAGACATGCGAGAAGATTCAGTTCCTTTCTAGAAGTATGAAAAGAGGATCCAATCCCTTTCTGACAGAGAAAATCGGTTCCCTTTTCCAGATTTATAAGGGGACAGTTCGATTCCTCTCCGGATGATAAATAGAAGATAAAGTCTTTCGTTAACCAATAAAGAGAGGATCTAATCCTATCTGGAAAGTAAGAGAGGATCCAATCCCTCTCTGTGAGTATATGAGAAGCTCTCGACCCACATAATTAGATCTGCTCTCTTCCTCAGATCAAACTTTATCACCTTCTGTTTCTCAAAGGCAGTCTGACCCCTGCGAGTTTAACGGTTCCCCAGGTATTTAATTATACTGTTATTAAGGTTGTACCAAAGTATCGGTGGTATCGGCCTAAAACTGGGTATCGGTATTAGCCTAAAATTGAGTATCGGTATCAGCCTAAAATTGAATATCGGTATCAGCCTAAAATTGAATATCGGTATCAGCCTAAAATTGAATATCGGTATCAGCCTAAAATTGAGTATCGGTATCAGCCTAAAATTGAATAAAATTGGGTATATGTATTGGCAAAATTCTGGTATAATCCCATCACATCCTAAACTCTAATCCCTTTGGATTAGAGTTTAGAATTTGACGTTTTTAAGGCATATAAGAAAAAGATCAGCTCCCCCGTGTGATTGGTCGCCAGGAACACCTACCGTAGTGATGCGCATTTGTTTATGGTTAAACGAGGCAATTTGGACGGTTGTTAACGAGGGTTGTAATTCTCTAACGAGGGGTTGAAGACTTGTGCTTCAGCTGTGGATAGTGATTAAGATGCCAGCTGGTGTTAGAGTGGGAGAGAGAGAGAGAGAGGGGGGGGGTAAAAGAAGACTAGGTTCAACATACGACTGGTATTTGCAGTTAGTCCTTGATTAGAGGGCCACTAACTCGTTAAAGAGATTGTCTCTTGGAAGTGGCAGGTGTTTTATTTACAAAGGATTACTAAGTTTGTGATGAATTAACAAATACTTTGAGGTTGGTACTAGCTATTAGATGAGGTGCCATTAGCAAACCCTAAGTGCTAACCACTGTCTGAGGTGCCACTAACAGACCAGATCCTAAGTGCTAACCACTATCTGAGGTGCCACTAGCAGACCCTAAGTGCTAACCACTATCTGAGGTGCCACTAGCAAACCCTGCGGTGCCACTGACAAACTAACCATCAGGTGTTTGTGACACTAGCCATAACGATCTACTCAGGGTATGGCTTACTAGCCAAAACTACTGCACGTTGCATCGTGAAAGGGGAGAGGGAAAAGGAAAGGGAAAGGGGATAAGGGGTTATCCCTTAGATATGTACTGTCTAGGTAGCAGCCATTTTAAGGAATAAGTCCTAATATACAGTTTATTTTTTGTCTTCAAATAGCCACATGTCTGTTCCAGGTAGACACTCACATCTGCTGAGCAAGCATTCCCATTAGCACCTCAGACATGTGTTTGTTCATTTAGCTACTTATCCTGTCCAGTTTAGCAGCTTCTCTTAACCCAATTTAGCCACGTATTCTCCCCAATTTAGCCACGTATTCTCCCCAATTTAGCCACGTATTCTCCCCAATTTAGCCACGTATTCTCCCCAATTTAGCCACGTATTCTCCCCAATTTAGCCACGTATTCTCCCCAATTTAGCCACGTATTCTCCCCAATTTAGCCACGTATTCTCCCCAATTTAGCCACGTATTCTCCCCAATTTAACCACTTATCTTTCCTCAGTTTGGCCACTGATACTCACCCAATTAAACCATTACTCCCACTTTCGTGTTTCGTGTGTATTCGCTCCTCAGTTTCGTAACTTTCGCATGGCTCACAGTTTACAATAGACTGGAACAAACTTCAACTGTTTGTGGGACGCTTGGTGCTGGCGAAGGTCTCTTGATCCAAGGAATTGGAGCCGCCCCTCCCTTTCCTCGGATCACACCTGCTTAGTCTCCCCATTCCTCTGCCCCTGTATGACTCCTTACTGGTGCACCGCTTCCCTGTGAATCGTGATTCCTATTGATTCTTATCCTCGTACGGGGTTATGCGGCCATCAGGTTTGATTCAGTTTCTTGGATCAAGAGCCCTCCTCCCCTCCTGTTGAAGGGCGAAGAGAAACAAGAAAAAAGTCAATAGTTTTGTTGTTGATGACGTCACCGTGGAGCCCTTGCATGACGTCACAGCCATGATGACGTCACCCTTGGCAGTGACGTCACAAGTGAGGTTTTATAAGATAAAATATTAAATTTACACAAAGAATGAAAACACTCGTGTTTACACCAGGAATGCTTTGCTCCGTTTACAATTTACAAGAGAGTTCCCTGAATTGTAAATTACTTATACGAATTTATGCTAATTAATCAACTTATTGGGATTATATTGTTAGTGGTTAGTGAAGCGAATATTAGTGGATTGTTGTAAGCTGGGTGTGTGTGTGTGTGTGTACTCACCTATTTGTGGTTGCAGGGGTCAGGTCATAGCTCCTGGCCCCGGTGTGTGTGTGAGACTTGTAGCTACAGCAGCAGAGTTGTGCTCGTGGTGTCTCGTGTTCAATAACTTGTTCATAATGTGTATTTGTTAATAACATTCACTGACTCTTAACACTTACTGCTTCCTCTTAACTCTTGCCACTACCTGTAGTACACTTTTTTGTACACCTTCTGGTACACTTTTTTAAAAAGTTACAACTATGTTCTTGTCGCTGTTGTGAGTGTTAAGAAGCAGCTGTGGTCTCTTGTTGTCACTGTTGTGGGTGTTAAGCAGCTGTGGTCTCTTGTTGTCACTGTTGTGGGTGTTAAGAAGCAGCTGTGGTCTCTTGTTGTCACTGCTGTGGGTGTTAAGCAGCTGTGGTCTCTTGTCACTGTTGTGGGTGTTAAGAAGCAGCTGTGGTCTCTTGTTGTCACTGTTGTGGGTGTTAAGAAGCAGCTGTGGTCTCTTGTTGTCGCTGTTGTGGGTGTTAAGAAGCAGCTGTGGTCTCTTGTTGTCACTGTTGTGGGTGTTAAGAAGCAGCTGTGGTCTCTTGTTGTCGCTGTTGTGGGTGTTAAGAAGCAGCTGTGGTCTCTTGTTGTCGCTGTTGTGGTTGTTAAGAAGCAGCTGTGGTCTCTTGTTGTCACTGTTGTGGGTGTTAAGAAGCAGCTGTGGTCTCTTGTTGTCACTGTTGTGGGTATTAAGAAGCAGCTGTGGTCTTTTGTTGTCACTGTTGTGGGTGTTAAGAAGCAGCTGTGGTCTCTTGTTGTCACTGTTGTGGGTGTTAAGAAGCAGCTGTGGTCTCTTGTTGTCACTGTTGTGGGTGTTAAGAAGCAGCTGTGGTCTCTTGTTGTCACTGTTGTGGGTGTTAAGAAGCAGCTGTGGTCTCTTGTTGTCACTGTTGTGGGTATTAAGAAGCAGCTGTGGTCTCTTGTTGTCACTGTTGTGGGTGTTAAGAAGCAGCTGTGGTCTCTTGTTGTCACTGTTGTGGGTGTTAAGAAGCAGCTGTGGTCTTTTGTTGTCACTGTTGTGGGTGTTAAGAAGCAGCTGTGGTCTTTTGTTGTCACTGTTGTGGGTGTTAAGAAGCAGCTGTGGTCTTTTGTTGTCACTGTTGTGGGTGTTAAGAAGCAGCTGTGGTCTTTTGTTGTCACTGTTGTGGGTGTTAAGAAGCAGCTGTGGTCTCTTGTTGTCACTGTTGTGGGTGTTAAGAAGCAGCTGTGGTCTCTTGTTGTCGCTGTTGTGGGTGTTAAGAAGCAGCTGTGGTCTCTTGTTGTCGCTGTTGTGGGTGTTAAGAAGCAGCTGTGGTCTCTTGTTGTCACTGTTGTGGGTGTTAAGAAGCAGCTGTGGTCTCTTGTTGTCACTGTTGTGGGTGTTAAGAAGCAGCTGTGGTCTCTTGTTGACACTGTTGTGGGTGTTACGAAGCAGCTGTGGTCTCTTGTTGTCACTGTTGTGTGTGTTAAGAAGCAGCTGTGGTCTCTTGTTGTCACTGTTGTGGGTATTAAGAAGCAGCTGTGGTCTCTTGTCACTGTTGTGGGTGTTAAGAAGCAGCTGTGGTCTCCTGTTGTCACTGTTGTGGGTGTTAAGAAGCAGCTGTGGTCTCTTGTTGTCACTGTTGTGGGTGTTAAGAAGCAGCTGTGGTCTCTTGTTGTCACTGTTGTGGGTATTAAGAAGCAGCTGTGGTCTCTTGTCACTGTTGTGGGTGTTAAGAAGCAGCTGTGGTCTCTTGTTGTCACTGTTGTGGGTGTTAAGAAGCAGCTGTGGTCTCTTGTTGTCACTGTTGTGGGTGTTAAGAAGCAGCTGTGGTCTCTTGTTGTCACTGTTGTGGGTGTTAAGAAGCAGCTGTGGTCTCTTGTTGTCACTGTTGTGGTTGTTAAGAAGCAGCTGTGGTCTCTTGTTGTCGCTGTTGTGGGTGTTAAGAAGCAGCTGTGGTCTCTTGTCACTGCTACAGATGCTAAGAAGTCTTCTTTAATATTTCATGTCGTTTCATAACGTTACATGTGGTTATCACGTCGTCTTGCTGCTATCGTTCAGTCTGGACATCGTTAGTGTTAACAGACTTTAATCATAACTCAAATATTTAACCTCTGGTAGCTATTTTGAAGACTTTTGTTTTTTTTGATGACATGTAATCCACGAGGCTTGTTGAGGTGTCAACACTCGAGCTATAGTTTATTCCAGTTCTGGCCTAACATAAGTCGTAAATAACCTTTTTTTCCACGTTTCTACATCCACGTGTTTGAAAAGTGCATAAAAGACTGCCACTGTAGCAGCTTACAGTTTCTTATAGTTTCTTACAGTTTCTTAAAGTTTCTTAAAGTTTCTTACAGTTTCGGTTAATAGATCCTAGATTCCTCTCTCTGATACTTTTGGTATTTTCTTATACAGTCTTTATCCTTCATGTGATCTGTTCCTCTTTTTCTCCATTTTCATTGCGTGATATTTATCTGTTTTAAATCTCATTATCCATTTATCGCTCCATTTGCTCAATTCATCCTTTCGCGATTTACGATCGTTTTTACCCGCAGACATATTCATATCATTTTCTATTTCTTCTGGGGAGTCATTTATATAAATTTTAAAATTTATGGAAATAAGTGCAGATCATTGAGGCACACTGCTGGTGGGCAGGACAGGACAGGGTTTAGCAGGCAGGCACAGGCAGATTCAGGCAGGCAGACACAGGCAGATTCAGGCAGGCAGGCACAGGCAGATTCAGGCAGGTAAGAAGGCAGGCACAGGCAGATCCAGGCAGGCACAGGCAGATTAAGGCAGACAAGCAGGCAGGCACAGGCAGATTAATGCAGACAAGCAGGCAGGCATAGGCAGATTAAGGCAGACAAGCAGGCAGGCACAGGCAGGCAAGCGGGCAGGCACAGGCAGATTCAGGCAGGCAGGGAGACAGGCAGAAGGCCAACTGTTCGCAATTTTCTCAGACATTTCTCTCATCTTATGTAATACTTTGCCCATTATTCCTCTTATATTTTGCAGGTTCCAAATTAGTCTGTTATGGAGAAACTTTGTTATCAAAACCTCCATTAAAGTCTAGATGGTAACAATCAGTATTTTTATTTATTTCTTGAATAATTTATATGACCCATTCAAAATAGCTTAATAGATCTGATATACGCGAATTTGCTGACCGGAAACCAAAATGTTTACTGGGTAGTTTTTCACCTTCAGATGGTTTATCAACTTTCCTCCTAATGTTTTTACTAATATTTTTTTACAACACTGATCACTGAGATTGACCTGTGGTTTAAAGGGTCTTCCTTGTCTGCTTGTTTACAGTGGTACAGTGTGTGTCATCTTCCACCAGTCTGCCAATTTACTCTTCCTCTCTTTAAATAAATTCTAAGAGATAATGATTGTTCGGCAGATTGGTTTGAAACCTACGATGATATCCAGTGTGGTTCTCTCTTCTGTTGTTATCAGTATCTAGAATTTATCTGTTTCCACTTTTCTTCATTTCAACTTCTGTTTGGGATTCAAATCGTTTAAATTTAAATTACGTTTTGTAAACACACTTTCCATTTAATGCGTCTCACATTTCTTCATCAGCTTTAGTGAATTTATTGTTTCCCATTATTCTTTGGTAAATGAGACATTTGTGTAACATTTGGGTATCTCTATTCTGGAAACCTTGCACTAGTGTCTCATTTATCAAGTTCTCGGGTTTCAAAACCATTTATTCACATCATTATTCTCTGTATTTCCTTTCTAACATTTACTTTCACAAACCTGAACAAGAGATTCGGTTCTATCTTGGTCTTGTCCACTGTTTCTTTTACAAAGTTTCTTTCTTCCTCGCTTTATTCATTTGAATATTGATCATTTGTCCTGTTGGTATTTCTGGAAAGATTTTATTTTTCGACTGGTTCATTTTGTGTGTTAGTTCCAAGTGTTTCTTCTTCCATAACTCTCTACCACCTTCCATTACAATCTTTTTTTATCATTTTTGCCTTGTATTTTTTTGGGGGTAATGCCTCATAACTTATTATATTTACAATAGCCATTTTATCTATTTGATGCTATGGGCTTCCACAATATATATATATATATATATATATATATATATATATATATATATATATATATATATATATATATATGAAACTGATTGTTAAATTACAGAATTTTTCCAGTCAGTCTACCCTTGTTTTTATTATATATATATATAAACAAGGGTAGATTGACTGGAAAAATTCTGGTAATTTTAA
Organism: Cherax destructor; assembly: GCA_009830355.1. NCBI lineage: Eukaryota > Metazoa > Arthropoda > Malacostraca > Decapoda > Parastacidae > Cherax > Cherax destructor. The sequence continues at coordinate 584,813 of WNWK01000241.1, forward strand.
CAATTACTTTCATTAGGATTCATTCTTCTTGTGTCACATAAACGGGGTTGGTGTCGCCGGGGTGTTGTAGGTCAGAAAATTAATGATATTTTAGAATTTTTTTTGTATATAGCGAAGTAAAAGGATTTGCTGCCCCATTAATTACACAAATCAGATTATAACACAATTGAACGTGAGAGATGATGAAAGGAAGCAGAACGTGGGTGTATAGAACGTGTGTATAGAACGTGTGTGCGTGTACATGACGCACCTATCTACACAAGCATACAGGACATGTATACGGGACGTACATATGCAGGACGTGCATGCACGTACAGGACGTGTTCGTAGAGGGTCTTTTATACACGTACACGACATGTAGATGCACGCGGTGGGTGACCTGTTTACAGTCGAAGCGTAAACTAATAGATCTTAGGCGTGTTGTAGAGTCCGTATACTCGTACCCAGTTACATTAAGACAGGCCCAAGAACTAGAGTTCAACGCAAGAACACTCACCTACGTCCGCACAGACGGGGAGTGGAGATTGAGATAGAGCGAGTGAGGAAAGAAGCCAGCTGGACATAGATGTTAAATGGCTGGGATTAGGAAATGTGTCTCAAGGAGGTAAATGGTTAGGTAGATGTGTGGGAACTACAGCCTGCCCTTTCTGGGTAGTTTGTCTGCCCTTACTGGGTAGTTTGTCTGCCCTTTCTGGGTAATTTGCCTGCCTGCCCTTTCTGGGTTAGTTTGCCTGCCTTCACACCACCAGCGCTACTCCTCCATCGCTACCACTACAACACAACCAGAGCCACCACTTTCTCATTCCTCCACCACCCCCTACCCCTTGAACCATTACCCTTACCCCTTGTACCATTACTCCTACCCCTTGTACCACCAATCCCTTTCCACCTCGCTACGTGCGAGGTCACTAGCGTATGAAGTCATGTCAGAAATTGCTTATTCATGATATGACGCCTGTCTCTTTCACCCTTCCCCCTTCCGCTCTTCCCTCTCCCCTCTCTCCTCTCCCCTCTCCCCTCCCGCCTCCACCCGAGCCAGCCAGGAGTGCGGCTCACATGATAATTGCCTGTCGCTAATGGTGCCACCTTATAGCTGACACTCATACCGTCTGACACAAAGGACCAGTGCGCACCTTATAGCTGACACACCGTCTGACACAAAAGACAAGGGTGCCACATTTTAGCTGACACACCGTCTGACACAAAAGACAAGGGTGCCACATTTTAGCTGACACACCGTCTGACACAAAAGACAAGGGTGCCACATTTTAGCTGACATGGACACAAGACAAGAGTGCCGCATTTGATCGCTTTCCTCTGATCAAATTTAAATGACCTTTGCGATTTTAGCGCTTCCCCTTGAATATGATAATCCATAGAGGGAAAAGGGAGAGGATAAACGAATGTGATAATGTAAAAGCGAGAAATGGACAGGGAGGAAGGGAAAGACTAGGAGGAAGAAATGGAGGGAGACAGAACGTGAGGATAATAAACAGAGGAATATAAAGCACAAATAAAAAAGGAATGATATTAAAGTAGAGAAAGGGTCGAACTGAGAAGAGGAGGTGGATAAAAATGGAGGGGGAGAGGGAGAGAGAGAGAGGAAGAGAGGAAAATCAGTGCTTGACACCCCTCCCCTTCCTTCCCAGGGGAGAGGGATAAGTGCCTATCCCAGGGGAAGACGGATGGGTAGGGCAGGCTAAGGCACTGCCGACACTGGGACAGTGATAGCAGAGCAGGCTAGTGCACTGCCGTCACTACAACAGTGATGGCAGAGCAGGCTAGTGCACTGCCGTCACTACAACAGTGATGGCAGGGCAGGCTAGTGCACTGCCGTCACTACAACAGTGATGGCAGAGCAGGCTAGTGCACTGCCGTCACTACAACAGTGATGGCAGAGCAGGCTAGTGCACTGCCGTCACTACAACAGTGATGGCAGAGCAGGCTAGTGCACTGACGTCACTACAACAGTGATGGCAGAGCAGGCTAGTGCACTGCCGTCACTTCAACAATGATGGCAGGGCAGGCTAGTGCACTGCTGTCACTACAACAGTGATGGCAGAGCAGGCTAGTGCACTGCCGTCACTACAGCAGTGATGGCAGGACAGGCTAGTGAACTGCCGTCACTACAACAGTGATGGCACAGCAGGCTAGTGCACTGCCGTCACTACAACAGTGATGGCAGGACAGGCTAGTGCACTGCGGTCACTACAACAGTGATGGCACAGCAGGCTAGTGCACTGCCGTCACTACAACAGTGATGGCAGGGCATGCTAGTGCACTGCCGTCACTGCAACAATGATGGCAGGGCAGGCTAGTGCACTGCCGTCACTGCAACAATGATGGCAGGGCAGGCTAGTGCACTGCCATCACTGCAACAATGATGGCAGGGCAGGCTAGTGCACTGCCGTTACTGCAACAATGATGGCAGGGCAGGCTAGTGCACTGCCGTCACTGCAACAAATGGTACTCACTTTTAAGTCTGTACTCAGCAAGGTGTACTTGAGGTACTCAGCAAGGTGTACTCGAGGTACTCAGCGAGGTGTACTCTAGTACCATGTTTCAGCTCCTGACCCCGCCTCTTCACCTTTAGTTAACTATAACATTTAATTGTCCGGGATATTCTACTTCCTGGCCGCTCTGAGGCTGAAAAAATACTTCCTGACGTCCCTATAACGTCAGGAAATGTCTCTGTCCTTCATATTAATTCCTCTGAGTATTTTTTACGTCGTTCTCATGTCTCCTCCCAGGCTCTTCTCTTCCCTAATGTCGTCATGTTCAACTTGTTCATCTCTCGCTCTTGTCTTGTGCTCCTTATTGATGTTGGTGAAGACTTCTTGATCTAAGAAGGTTGAGGGAAAGTGCAGTAGGCACTTGCTTCTTGTGTGACGCATCTTAAACGCTTAGCCAGCACCAACAGCCGTGCTGGTCAGAGACCGCAGCACAGTTGCCAGACGGAGGCTCGAGCCTTCGGCAGTCTGCCGTGAATAGCGAGTAGCGAGTTTTTTTTTTTTCACTTTCCTTCACTAATCGTCAGCGGTGTATGACCATTACGGGTTTAGCGCTAAAATTTACAATAATAATAATAATAATGGACCAGTCGTTGTGCTTGGTGACCCCTCACAGGTTTAGCGCTCTATTATCTATTATACGAAGCTAATTAATCTATTTTCTCCAGGCTATCTGGGGGACCCAGTTGCCTCAGTAATTCTCGTGTATTAAATATTGGCAGTATTAATCGTCTTAACTAATTACTTTCCATCGACTGCCGTGTCTATATTAGTTAAATTTGTTGAAATTTACGGTTGGCACTGCCCTTGAGAGTGCCTCAAGTCACTGTTATCAGGAGTACAGTGTTGGCACTGCTCTTGTGAGTGCCTCAAGGCACTGTTATCAGGAGTACAGTGTTGGCACTGCCCTCGTGTCTCAGGGCACTGTTATCAGTAGTACAGTGTTGGCACTGCTCTTGTGAATGTCTCAAAGCACTGATATCAGGATTACAGTGTTGGCTCTAGTCTTTTGAGTGCCTCAAGGCACTGTTATCAGGAGTACAGTGTTGGCACTACCCTCGTGTCTCAGGGCACTGGTCTTGTGAGTGCCTCAAGGCACTGTTATCAGGAGTAGTGTTGGCACTGGTCTTGTGAATCCTTCTAGGCACTGTTATCAGGAGTACAGTGTTGGCATTGATCTTGTGAGTGCCTCAAGGCACTGTTATCAGGAGTACATTGTTGGCACTGCCCTCGTGTCTCAGGGCACTGCTCTTGTGAATGCCTCAAAACACTGTTATCAGGAGTACAGTGTTGGCACTAGTCTTGTGAGTGCCTCAGGGCACTGTCTTGATTAAAGGAATTAGAGCTACCCTTGCCATCCTTGGAGTGCCTGATGGGGCAACTTAGCATCCCGAAGTAAAGCTCGCAAAAAAAAGGTCACAAGGGAGGTTCATAGTGAGGTCATGGGAAAAGGTCCAGGAGAGGTCAGAGAGGTGCAGTACAGTGGTGGCACTGCTCTCAGGAGTGCAGTTGGCACTGCCCTTGAGAGTGCCTCAACACATTATTGCATAATGTTTCGTGAATGTCAACACAGAGAGACTCAAGACAATTCTTCTCCTATTCTTATATATATAAAGAATAACTCGTTATAATTAACTTGTCGTTTAAGACGGGCGGAGGAGACAGTGGCCGTTATTAACCCTGATGACATGCAACTTAACAGAGTACCTGTTTTAACGGATGATAGAATGCCCTGTTATTACCGTTAAAGTCACGCAACTGGACATAGAACCTGTTTAAACTGTTAAAAACGAGGACAGATGGAGGGCAGTTTGCGTGTCATTACTGTTTAAAACACGCAACACGACATAACAGAGTTCCTGTTATTACTGTTTAAGACGCGCAACAGGAAAGAGAACAGAGTGAATGTTTCAACTAATGAGACGAGAATAGACTAAAGATAGTTATTAGTGTCAGGGACATGTAACAGGACAGAGAGAGTATAGATTGCCTTTTATTACCGTTTAGGACACGCAAACGAAAGAGTGACCTACTACCGTTGAAAACAGGACAAACATCAAAGTAATTCTTTTAACTTTTCAAGTCACGAAGATGTTTAGCTGACACCATGAGGTAGCTGACACCATGATGTAGCTGACACCATGATGTAGCTGACACCATGATGTAGCTGACTCCATGATGTAGCTGACACCATGATGTAGCTGACACCATGATGTAGCTGACACCATGATGTAGCTGACACCATGATGTAGCTGACACCATGATGTAGCTGACACCATGATGTAGCTGGCACCATGATGTAGCTGACTCCATGATGTAGCTGACTCCATGATGTAGCTGACACCATGAAGTAGCTGACACCATGAAGTAGCTGACACCATGATGTAGCTGACACCATGAAGTAGCTGACACCATGATGTAGCTGACACCATGAAGTAGTGTTCCATAATTACCTTAAATTTCTTACTCGGATGAGGGTTATGGTTGTGGGTAATTGTATGTTGGTGCTGGGGTTATGGTTGTTGGTAATTGTATGTTGGTGCCAGGGTTATGGTTGTGGGTAATTGTATGTTTTTGCTGGGGTTATGGTTGTGGGTAATTGTATGTTGATGCCAGGGTTATGGTTGTGGGTAATTGTATGTTGGTGCTGGGGTTATGGTTGTTGGTAATTGTATGTTGGTGCCGGGGTTATGGTTGTTGGTAATTGTATGTTGGTGCCAGGGTTATGGTTGTTGGTAATTGTATGTTGGTGCCAGGGTTATGGTTGTGGATAATTGTATGTTGGTGCCAGGGTTATGGTTGTGGGTAATTGTATGTTGGTGCCGGGGTTATGGTTGTGAGTAATTGTATGTTGGTGCCGGGGTTATGGTTGTTGGTAATTGTATGTTGGTACCAGGGTTATGGTTGTGGGTAATTGTATGTTGGTGCCGGGGCTATGGTTGTGGGTAATTGTATGTTGGTGCCAGGGTTATGGTTGTGGGTAATTGTATGTTGGTGCCGGGGTTATGGTTGTGGGTAATTGTATGTTGGTGCTGGGGTTATGGTTGTGGGTAATTGTATGTTGGTGCTGGGGTTATGGTTTTGGGTAATTGTATGTTGGTGCCGGGGTTATGGTTGTGGGTAATTGTATGTTGGTGCTGAGGTTATGGTTGTGGGTAATTGTATGTTGGTGCCGGGGTTATGGTTGTTGGTAATTGTATGTTGGTGCTGAGGTTATGGTTGTGGGTAATTGTATGTTGGTGCCGATGTTATATTTGTGAGTAATTGCATGTTGGTGCCGATGTTATGGTTGTGAGTAATTGTATGTTGGTGCCGATGTTATGGTTGTGAGTAATTGTATGTTGGTACTGGGGTTATGGTTGTGGGTAATTGTATGTTGGTGCCGGGGTTATGGTTGTGGGTAATTGTATGTTGGTGCTGAGGTTATGGTTGTGGGTAATTGTATGTTGGTGCAGGGGCCGGGGTTATGGTTGTGGGTAATTGTATGTTGGTGCTGAGGTTATGGTTGTGGGTAATTGTATGTTGGTGCCGATGTTATATTTGTGAGTAATTGCATGTTGGTGCCGATGTTATGGTTGTGAGTAATTGTATTTTGATGCCAGGGTTATGGTTGTGGGTAATTGTATGTTGGTGCCGGGGTTATGGTTGTGGGTAATTGTATATTGGTGCCGATGTTATTGTGAGTAATTGTATGTTGGTGCTGATGTTATGGTTGTGGGTAATTGTATGTTGGTGCTGAGGTTATGGTTGTGGGTAATTGTATGTTGGTGCCAGGGTTATGGTTGTGGGTAATTGTATGTTGGTGCCGGGGTTATGGTTGTGGGTAATTGTATGTTGGTGCCAGGGTTATGGTTGTGGGTAATTGTATGTTGGTGCCGGGGTTATGGTTGTGGGTAATTGTATGTTGGTGCTGGGGTTATGGTTGTGGGTAATTGTATGTTGGTGCTGGGGTTATGGTTGTGGGTAATTGTATGTTGGTGCCGGGGTTATGGTTGTGGGTAATTGTATGTTGGTGCCGATGTTATGGTTGTGAGTAATTGTATGTTGGTGCCGATGTTATGGTTGTGAGTAATTGTATGTTGGTACTGGGGTTATGGTTGTGGGTAATTGTATGTTGGTGCCGGGGTTATGGTTGTGGGTAATTGTATGTTGGTGCTGAGGTTATGGTTGTGGGTAATTGTATGTTGGTGCAGGGGCCGGGGTTATGGTTGTGGGTAATTGTATGTTGGTGCTGAGGTTATGGTTGTGGGTAATTGTATGTTGGTGCCGATGTTATATTTGTGAGTAATTGCATGTTGGTGCCGATGTTATGGTTGTGAGTAATTGTATTTTGATGCCAGGGTTATGGTTGTGGGTAATTGTATGTTGGTGCCGGGGTTATGGTTGTGGGTAATTGTATATTGGTGCCGATGTTATTGTGAGTAATTGTATGTTGGTGCTGAGGTTATGGTTGTGGGTAATTGTATGTTGGTGCTGAGGTTATGGTTGTGGGTAATTGTATGTTGGAGCTGGGGTTATGGTTGTGAGTAATTGTATGTTGGTGCTGGGGTTATGGTTGTGGGTAATTGTATGTTGGTGCTGGGGTTATGGTTGTGGGTAATTGTATGTTGGTGCCAGGGTTATGGTTGTGGGTAATTGTATGTTGGTGCTGGGGTTATGGTTGTTATAATGTATATTTTTGTAGTTTTCTGGGGAGTGTTTTTCTTGTAATTTTCATTCCCCTGGGGTCGACCGTGAGGTTACCAGGCCTCTCCTTGATTGTGGTTGTGGTTGTGACGTGCGTTACTCTAATATAGGTCATACTTCGACACACTCTGAAGCGTGACGGACCTGTAACGTGACCATTGATGCGGGTCACGCAGCCCTCGCAATAGGTCACAATCTGTTCCGAATATTTGACCCTCCTCCTTCCTTTATCAGGTAATAGGTCACAGACCATCTTTAGTGGATGACCTACCTTTCCTGGGGTAATAAGTCACACTCTGTCCTCAGTGCATGACTTATTACGAGGCAGTAGGTCACATTCCATCCTTAATACATGACCTACCTATTAGAGGTAACAGATGGCACTCTGTCCTCTGTAATGAGAGAGCGGGATCCAGGGTGCCACTCTATCTGCTAAGCATCTTTCCAAGGCACCACGGTGACCTATTTGGCACGCTTATGGCTGCTTGGAAGGCAGAGCGCCAGGATAATACAAGTCGAGCAGAGTTTCGCTCCAGAGATGGAAAAGTTTTCTCAAAATACTCTTCGTCTTCTGTCTTGAATCATCTCATTGCATGATCACGCGTCTGCTAGACGCCTGATTTATATACATGATTTATATTATATATATATATATATATATATATATATATATATATATATATATATATATATATATATATAAATCATGTATTCGTGTATATGTGTGATATGTAAATTATTTAGAGGCAACATTATGAAATAATCGGTTGTATATTTTTAGCTTCTGGCGTGTATGATTCCAGGTGACCTGCGTGTGGTCACGTGATGGGTCAGGTCACCAGGCATTACGCAGCTCAGTAGAAACATCTGTCACGAAGCTGGGTCTGTCTGCTGCAAGTTTATCCAAGACATGCCATTCACAACACAAGTTACAGGGACATTATATATATATATATATATCAATATGAAGGGGGAAAAATCATGTCTCAAATTGCCGGACCACGGGTGGTGAAGCAACCACTGCACCACGGAGTGCAAAACGAAGCTTGTATCAGTGCACTCCTTAAGAGTGCACTGATACTCGTATTGTTTCGCACATTCACGTTTTTACCCATCTTACAAGTTGAGCGTTTCCCAATGACAATAATAATAATAATAATAATAATAATAATAATAATATGATATTCTAAAACTTAGTGCTGTTTCAAGCAAGAATGAACGATACCTGGAACTCTTATTGTAGAAGGTACGATAGATATCCGGATATCACTTTATCAGAGGCTGAGAAAGGATACCTAGTACTCGCGTTTTTCAAGGCACAACAAATTATACCTGGAACCGACGTTTTACAAAGAGCAAAAAAAAATACCTGGAACTCGCGTTTTACACGGAGTAAACAACTATACCTGGAACTCGCGTTTTACACAGAGTAAACAACTATACCTGGAACTCGCGTTTTACACGGAGTAAACAACTATACCTGGAACTAGCGTTTTACATAGAGCTAACAACTATACCTGGAACTAGCGTTTTACACAGAGCTAACAACTATACCTGGAACTAGCGTTTTACATAGAGTAAACAACTATACCTGGAACTAGCGTTTTACACAGAGTAAACAACTATACCTGGAACTAGCGTTTTACACCGAATAAACAACTATACCTGGAACTAGCGTTTTTTTTATAAGGCACAAAAAACTATACCTGGAACTCACGTTTTACAGAGACCGAGAAAGATACCTGGAACTCACGTTTTACACAGAGTAAAAAAAATACTATACCTGGAACCCGCGTTGGAAAATGCAGACAAAATCTAGAAAGGAAGTGATCGACTGAGAGAGGTTTCGTGTTCACATCATCAGACAGAATAAATGATGAGGTATTCTTGAGAAAATACTCACGCAAGACAGGAGGTTAATGGTGACTTAGATAAGATAATATTGTCCTGGTAGCGTTATCTAAGCTAACATAATGGTTAAACTATCCGTGCTAACATTATCAAGGCTGAGATAATCTGAGATTGTTATTTTAGAGTGCAGAGTTGTCTGACCCTTGTGGGTTTAGCGCTTGGTTACTATTATAATAATTATTATGATCTGCCCTAGACTACTAGACTGTTAGCTAATCTATCATTATCTAACATTCTCTTGTCTTGGCTAATATTATTTTAAGGTGATATAATGTTAGGAAATGTTGTACTAGATTTAGTTATCAGCTACGCTAAAATGTTATCTGTGTTTACAATCTCTGTTAGCTAAGATAATGATGACTTTTTGGATATACCCGTGTGTAGTTTCCAGTGTTTTAGTATCCCCCTAGTCCGGTCGGAGGCCAGGCTTCCTTGTTGCCTCGTGTTCACTCCAGCTGTTGCGGCTGGCCGCCTGCAGACTTACATGGCCATCATAACCAGGCTGATAGAAACAGTGGGCAGAGGTTGGGGAAGCTTTCAGCAGCTGACCACAAACCATTATAAAACAATACCCTAGGTTTTGATTATAACAATAATATAAAACTATGAATCATAAAATTTTATTTCTGAAAGAAAACGGGAATCCGTCGTCAAACTATAATACGCCATAAAAGAAAACGGTAACTCGTCATGAACGAAAACGCGAGCGGTGACAAAAGAAAACTTCAATCTGTCATAAGAGAAAACGTTAATTAGCCCGTCGTAATGGTAAACAATAAGCCGTCATAAACTACAACTTTAACCCGTCATAAACGAAAACAAGAACCCATCATGGAAACTATAACGTATCATAAAAGTAATAATCAATACTAAAAGAAAGAGAATATACATCATCAATGAATGGTAATCCATTAAAAATCACTATATTGCAATATTGCATCATAAAAAAAACGATAAGCCACAATAAAAGAAAGAAAATGTAACATATAAAAAATAATAACCCACTATAAAGGAAAACTATATAAATAGTAGACACACAGCGATATATATATATATATATATATATATATATATATATATATATATATATATATACATATGCAAAAAGATCACAGTAAACAGGTGATATCAAAATATGCAAGACAACCACTATGAAAAATAGAAGAATTCCAAGCGCTTTCGTGACTACTCACATTATCAAGGAACTATGATAATGTGAGTAGTCACGAACCTGAATTCTTCTATTTATATTCTATATATATATATATATATATATATATATATATATATATATATATATATATATATATATATATATATATATATATATATATATATATATATAACACACACGAGGCCAACGGGGAAGTTTATTAAAATTAATCGTTTCAGTGATCTGTCACCGTCATTAGAATCTGTCAGATATTACATAGTTGTACACATCAAAGAACAACTTTCCTCAAAATCATAATAGTATGGTAAGTTAAAACAATATAAAGACTGCAAGTAGCTGAGGAGAGTATGTTAGTATACAGGTGAAGACTGGCAGAGGATACATTACCTTCACCGCAAACAGATACATTGTCAGGAGGTTCAGACTGTTTCATTGTAAATAATCCAGTAACAGATACATTGTCAGGAAGTTCAGACTGTTTCATTGTAAATAATCCAGTAACAGATACATTGTCAGGAAGTTCAGACTGTTTCATTGTAAATAATCCAGTAACAGATACATTGTCAGGAAGTTCAGACTGTTTCATTGTAAATAATCCAGTAACAGATACATTGTCAGGAAGTTCAGACTGTTTCATAGTAAATAATCCAGTAACAGATACATTGTCAGGAAGTTCAGACTGTTTCATTGTAAATAATCCAGTAACAGATCATTGTCAGGAAGTTCAGACTGTTTCATTGTAAATAATCCAGTAACAGATACATTGTCAGGAAGTTCAGACTGTTTCATTGTAAATAATCCAGTAACAGATACATTGTCAGGAAGTTCAGACTGTTTCATTGTAAATAATCCAGTAACAGATACATTGTCAGGAAGTTCAGACTGTTTCATTGTAAATAATCCAGTAACAGATACATTGTCAGGAAGTTCAGACTGTTTCATTGTAAATAATCCAGTAACAGATACATTGTCAGGAAGTTCAGACTGTTTCATTGTAAATAATCCAGTAACAGATACATTGTCAGGAAGTTCAGACTGTTTCATTGTAAATAATCCAGTGACAGATCATTGTCAGGAAGTTTAGGTCTGAACTAATATACAAACTTTAAAATTCTTACATTTAACTTACGTTTTGCCACTGCTGTAATTTTAGCCATTCGCACATAATATAGAGCCCTGTGTGACTTAGTGTGTCTCTGAGTTTACACTCAAGTCTTGACGCTTCTAAAAGTGCTACCAGTATATTTAACACTATAGCTAGAAGAAGTACAATGACGAACATCAGTGTACTTGTTTTAACTGTAATGTTAGAGATATCGTTTGTACTTCCAGACTAGAATGTGAACACAGAGATGTACCGTACAAGGCTATAGCTAAATAAAATAGCTAAACCTCCATTTTCAACCATAAGTTTACATTCTGAGACTAATGTAATATTCCTTGGGAGAATTGCTTCGGAATTACAGTAAAGGCACAAAATAGGCTAGCTTTAAGAACGGTAGAAAGTCTGCTTATTAAGCACTTCAAACTTATACTCATTTACAATATATCTGCAGTTGAATTGTTTGTGTGGAAATAGTCAAGTGTCCCTTGTTAAAGTTTCTTATCAAGTCGACCTTGAAGAGTGCAGTGTGTGCAAGTGTGCATGTAGTCAGGTCCTGCCTGCCTGTCTGCCTACCTACACCTGAGCTACATACTCTACCATGGATGTTGTTTTAGACTGTACTGGTTTGACTTACTTTACTACTGCGTAATAAATTTATTCTTTGATTTTACGTGTAGTTGAGTAATATTTTACTGCTCGTAGTGGTGAATGATTAGCGAAACATCTAAATTTAATATGCTGACCTTAGAGAAAAATATGGTCGTTTCATTTACTTCATACATGATGTTGAAGTTTGTATATGTATTTACATACTTATATAAACATAGATTCATCCTTCGTCCTGTAATTAAAACACATGCTAGTGCATCAGTCCGTAAATAACCAAAACTCTCAGCCCATCCAATAAATTTCTTATAGTCATATTAATTCAAAGTTTATTAGATACGTATTCCTTACCCTAGAATAAAACGCACTTTAATCTACACCTTAAAAAATAAGACATATTTGTTGGATTCCTTCTCTTAAGTGTCATTCTTTAAACACCTATTTTTTTTTCCTTTATCACCTAATGTTTTTAAACTTAAACACCCTATATATAAACACTTTCCTATTACACTGTTAAAAGCCTGAAATATAACTCCTCACTTTTATTATTTAATAATGAGGCCTGGTCACAGACCGGGCCGCAGGGGCGTTGACCCCTGGAACTCTCTCTCTCCAGGTAAACTCATAGGTATTTTGCGTTTTTTTAACGAACCCTTAAAATCTAAACACTTCTATTAAAACCTTGGAATATAACGCTTAAAATATAACCTTAAAATATTCGTATTCTGTTACGAGATTGTTTCTTGGAGAACTACGAAGATTTCCTTTTGAATCCTCACAAACTTGTTTCTGGTGACTTTATAATAAAAACTTGTAAACTTTTCCCTCATCTTCTTAAATCCTGATAATCTAAATATGATGATTTTCCACTTCGTTTCACCGCTTCTTCTCCTTGCTAAATAATTGAGGTACCTAACTTAAAATCTCTTTCCTTTCCTTTATTTTCCTATTCCTCAATGGTAGAAACGTCAAATGTCTAATACAATCGACTATAGACTCCGAAGTTTTGCCTATGTCCTCAGTTTAAAAAACTTTTGTTTAGGTCATTTTTTTTCCTTGATCTTATCATCCCCAACTTACCTTTTTAAATGGTGAGCAGCTTTGTAATCACCCATTTTAAACTTATTTTAAACATTTTCCATTTCTTGTCCTCTTTGCCTTGTTCCCCTTGATACCCTTCCTGTCTCCTCGCCATATTATTGAGTCCTTGTCAGTGAGAGCTGTTAACGCAGGCACTTTGAGGAAATCTGGTGTCCTAGGAGGATTGAGATAGGCGTTGGCCCACCTGGGGATAATTCAGTTGTCGTTTGCAGGTTAAGGTAGTCAGAGGCCCACCTGGGGATAATGTTAGCTCCAGAGGGTTAAGATAATGATAGGGTTACTGCGTAGAATGTGTTAGTCTTTGTGGGTTGAGAGAATCTGAGGTCCACCTGGGAATAATAGCGTTAGCGCTGATAGGGTGAGGCAGTCTTAGATCCACTTGTGAAAATTATTTATCACTGACAGGGTGAGGTAGATAGAGGCTACCTTGCAAGCGACAACTGAAGAGGGAGTAATAGTGTTAGCACTAGATACTTCAGATAGTCGGAAGCATACCTGGGAATAATATTGCGATGACAGGGTGAGGTAGTCGGAGGCTCACCTGGGAATAATGATGTTTGCACAGGCAAGATGGGGCAGTAGAGCAGCCCACTTGGAAATAAAAATAGGAATAATGGTCATCGGTGGAACACGGTTGGTGGGGCGCTGTCTCGGGGACCCTGGTGAATAAGCAATGAAAAAGATGCGTACGCAGACAAAGAGTGGCCGGAGGGACATTGGGGAACGGGAGAGGAGTGCCACCTTAATACCTCCAGTAGTGTGCTGGATTTGTCCACCCTCCCCCCCTCGTCCTCTGTCTCCCCCACCCTTTTCTAACACATGCCCTCCATGTTAGTTCCTTCCCTCCCTCCCACCCTTCCCACTTCACCCCCTCTCTCCTTGTCTACTAACCCCCCCTCCCTTCCTTTCCCCTCCCATTGGTCGAAGTCATGGCGTGTTTAGTTAGTGTAGCGTTGAACACCCAGGTGAGTGTACCTCAGTGCCTGTCTCCGCCCTGCTCTACACTACACTGCACACTAAGTCAGGCAACCACAGCTTCTGCACTCTTAACTCTACCTGCAGCAGCCTTCAACACTCACAACACTACCTGCAGCAGCCTTCAACACTCACAACACTACCTGCAGCAGCCTTCAACACTCACAACACTACCTGCAGCAGCCTTCAACACTCACAACACTACCTGCAGCAGCCTTCAACACTCACAACACTACCTGCAGCAGCCTTCAACACTCACAACACTACCTGCAGCAGCCTTCAACACTCACAACACTACCTGCAGCAGCCTTCAACACTCACAACACTACCTGCAGCTGCCTTCAACACTCACAACACTACCTGCAGCTGCCTTCAACACTCACAACACTACCTGCAGCAGCCTTCAACACTCACAACACTACCTGCAGCAGCCTTCAACACTCACAACACTACCTGCAGCTGCCTTCAACACTCACAACACTACCTGCAGCAGCCTTCAACACTCACAACACTACCTGCAGCAGCCTTCAACACTCACAACACTACCTGCAGCAGCCTTCAACACTCACAACACTACCTGCAGCAGCCTTCAACACTCACAACACTACCTGCAGCTGCCTTCAACACTCACAACACTACCTGCAGCTGCCTTCAACACTTACAACACTACCTGCTGCTGCTTTCAATACCCGAGCCACTACACCCTTAATAGTGCAGCAGCCTTCAACACTCAGCACTACCTCATGGTAACCTCGACACTCATAACACTACCTGCAGCAGCCTTCAACACTCACAACACTACCTGATGCTTCAATCAACTCTACCAGTCGTTTACCTCAACACCTTCAGCACCCCTATCACTACTTCGTGTTACTAAAAGTACAGCGAACACTGTCGAACGCTCACTTTGTGCCTCTGAAGGTGACATGGATATTACCGATCTTCATTGAAAGTCTTTACTGAACCTTCCTCAGAGTTCTTACTTTAGTGATGGTGGAGGATCTTGGCCTCTGTGTACCGAGCACGTCCACGGTATCCTCTGACTAGTGTTGGAATTACATATATGTTCAGTGAATTGCGGGCCATTTAATGGTTCACGGTGAAGTGACCCTTTCCATTCCCCTTCTGATCCTCTTTGACACCATCGAGCGCCCCTTCTCCCCCTGCTACTCCCTCTTACGCCTGTAATAAAACTCCACTAGTGACGTACTATTAATTCCGGGTATTCTTTGTGCTATTTTGTTGCAAAGATTAGCGTATAGCGTGAGGGGGGCTGTGCATCGGGGTGCGCCATAGCGTGTCTCACACTTGCCCTGCCTCGCCACCTGGCCTCCGGAAGGGTGCGAGAGGGTCCCCTTGGAGGGTCTCCTTGAAGGGGCCCCAGCACCCCCTCCCCTTACACGCTTCTTGTGCTAGTATGTAGTGTAGTGTTGCCATCGCTTCCGTCCACCGTGCTATTGATCGACGGTGCTTTTAAATGGCTGTTGTGAACATTTTATTGTGTGACCCCCAACCCTCCCTCTCCCACACACACACAAACACACACCATCAACGGCTGTGCTAACAAAATATTTCTGTTGAGTTACAGGTTCTACCCCTCCCCCATTTTCGGTGGAGTGAGCCACGAAGGAACATCTGAGACAGTGTTTGAGAGTGAACAGTAACTGTTAAGTGCAGCATGTGGCACTGGTGTGTGTAATTTAGTGCAGGTGTTAGTGGCCGTGCGAGGGAGCAATGGCCATGCGGAGGTCGCCATGTACCATCGGCGGAGCAGCAGCCTGACGGGCAGTGCCAAGGTGTCTGAAAACCCGGTGTCCGCCGCCCAGGCCAGGCCCAGGCCCCTTCCGCCCCAGAGGGCCTCGAGTCTCGACGTGGGAGACCATGGCGTGGCCGGCGGTGGCAGCCTCGATGAGGGAGAGGCCTCACGGCGGGGGCGACCGGAAAATCTGGCACAGGCCGCCATATCGGCGGCTCACAGCGCCTATGAAGTTCTGGAAAACCGCAGCGAGGCCATCTTCCAGCGATTCGACCACTCCATGGACGAGCTGGAGAATGGCCCGCTGGTGCAGACGGCGAAGGCGACTGTCCAGCGAGCCGCCATCGTCATTGAGAAGCCAGTGGGAAAGATAAAGCAGAGTCGCTTCGTGGAAGAGGTGAGCGGCGTCATCACTGAGATCGAGAACACTGAAGTAGTGCAGGCGGCGAAGGGCAGGGCCCGCCAGGCCTACATGTACGTTGAACCCATCAGCGAGAAGATCCTGAGTCGTGTAGGGAGCCTTGACGCAGACGACGAGGAAGTACAGTTCGTGATTCCCCCCTCGATGCAGAGGTCTTCAGGCAGGACTGTAGACGCCACGGCCAAGTGTAGACCTATATCTAGACTGTACGAGCAAGATAGTAAACTAATTAAGATAGACCCTACTCAGTACGTTGCTATACAAGAGGAAGTTCCTGAAATTCATGTGTCGGGTGAAGATGGAAGGTGTTCCGTCCTGTCTCAAGGTAGTGATAATTTGCTCAAGGTCAAAGCTCCTGACCAAATCAGTATAGTGTCTGCCACTGATTCAGAGAGACAATACGAGATCGTTCGTCCTTATAAACTGTATCGGACTCCTCCTCTTTCACCTCCGAGACATAAAGAACACAGACATTCCTTGCAAGTGAAATTGTTTAATAGTGGTGTGAAAACTTCCCTTGTAGACGAGAACTCTGAAAAGCGTAGGTTACTAGACGATAAATCAGAGTCGTGTCACTGTAGTAATGGCTCGAGGTCGGTTCGATTTTCTGACGATGATCCGACGTCAGGAGCGGGGAGCAAGACGGAGAGCAGCTCGGTTCCTAACACGGGGGATAAGCAAACTTCTGCCACGTTGGGGGTCAAGAGGATGGTGGATGTATGTGAGAGAAGACCGGCACTGAAGGACTCCAAGTCTCCTCAGGCGATAGACAAGAGGAACTCAATGCTAGACGAATGTGGAGAGGACGAGCCTTTAGTGCCCATAGAGTGTGTGCAAGGCTCCAGCATCGCTAAGATCAGAGAGAAGATGCGAGAATTCAACTACAACATCGTCTGCATCAACGGCAAGACTTTCTATGTGCCTAAGTCCGTCGTCAAGGAGCCGGAGGGAAAGGAAGTGTATGGAGGAGCCTCGGCTTTCTTCGAGTCTTCTGAGACCATAGACTGGAAAACTGTTAAAGGTATACATTTAAGAAATTTCCTGATAAACTCCCATACGAAAAATAATAATTGAAGAATGTAATATATATATATATATATATATATATATATATATATATATATATATATATATATATATATATATTGTATTTTATATAAACATTTTACTGAGAACAGTAGTTAAGTATAATATATATAATAGGCTACCCCATTACCCTATTCTCCCACTCACTTTAATAGTTTGCTAGTTGCATGCTAGTCAGGGCGATCGTGCACTAGTTGCATGCTAGTCAGGGCGACTATGCGTGCTTCTTTTTTCCTTGGCATATCTAAACTTTAGCTTTTAAGTTAAAACACAAAATCCATCCAAAACTGCTAAGTTCGCTCGCTCTTTTTTTCCGCTTCAAACTTTAAAAGTCATTAGCTTTCTTTTTATAAACAAAAGCTTCTAATTCAATAATGCAGATTGATAAAGTTAATCAGGAATCAATAAACTCAGCAGAGGGATAAAATAAACGTGTAACTCATCAACTAAGCTAGCGGAACTGCAGTTAGACCTGTAACTCATGAACTAAGCTAGCGGAACTGCAGTTAGACCTGTAACTCATGAACTAAGCTAGCGGAACTGCAGTTAGACCTGTAACTCATCAACTAAGCTAGCGGAACTGCAGTTTGACCTGTAACTCATCAACTAAGCTAGCGGAAGTGCAGTTAGACCTGTAACTCATCAACTAAGCTAGCGGAAGTGCAGTTAGACCTGTAACTCATCAACTAAGCTAGCGGAACTGCAGTTAGACCTGTAAATCATCAACTAAGCTAGCGGAACTGCAGTTAGACCTGTAAATTATCAACTAAGCTAGCAGAAGTTCAGTTAGACCTGTAACTCATGAACTAAGCTAGCGGAACTGCAGTTAGACCTGTAACTCATCAACTAAGCTAGCGGAACTGCAGTTAAACCTGTAACTCATGAACTAAGCTAGCGGAACTGCAGTTAGACCTGTAACTCATCAACTAAGCTAGCGGAACTGCAGTTAGACCTGTAACTCATCAACTAAGCTAGCGGAACTGCAGTTTGACCTGTAACTCATCAACTAAGCTAGCGGAACTGCAGTTAGACCTGTAACTCATCAACTAAGCTAGCGGAACTACAGTTAGACCTGTAACTCATGAACTAAGCTAGCGGAACTGCAGTTAGACCTGTAACTCATCAGCTAAGCTAGCAGAACAGCAGTTAGACCTGTAACTCAACAACTAAGCTAGTGGAACTGCAGTTAGACCTGTAACTCATAAACTAAGATAGTGGAACTGCAGTTAGACCTGTAACTCATCAACTAAGCTAGCAGAACTTCAGTTAGACCTGTAACTCATCAACTATGCTAGCGGAACTGCAGTTAGACCTGTAAATTATCAACTAAGCTAGCAGAAGTTCAGTTAGACCTGTAACTCATCAACTAAGATAACAGAACTTCAGCTAGACCTGTAACTCATCAACTAACCTAGCGGAATTGCAGTTAGACCTTTAACTTATCAACTAAGCTAGCGGAACTGCAGTTTGACCTGTAACTCATCAACTAAGCTAGCGGAATTGCAGTTAGACCTGTAACTCATCAACTAAGCTAGCGGAACTGCAGTTATACCTGTAACTCAACAAAAGAAAATAGTAAAACTAAACTTAAGCCAGTCACTAAAGACTTATTTTTTTGTGGTATGAGTGAAGTACTTTCTTGGTCGCTGCAAATCTTCGCTCAGTATCTCTTATTTTGCTGGAATATAGAATGTTCCTTGACGTAACAGAGAGAGAGAGAAGAGAGAGAGAGAGAGAGAGAGAGAGAGAGAGAGAGAGGGAAGAATGAAGGGAGGAAAGAAACGATGGCGGGAGATAATCTCCCAAACTTTGGCGAATTACGAAGGAAGTATAGGTGGTGGAGGAGGGCCAGGTCTTCCAAGTTAGGTTATCAGCGCGCGCGCACACACACAATCACACACACACACACACACACACACACACACACACACACACACACACACACACACACACACACACACACACACACACACTTACGTATGTTTCCCCGTTGCCTAGAATTTTAGCAAGTCATGATTAAGCTCTGGTGAGAGCGATGGGTTACCTTCAGTAAATGTTTTCTCTGTATTTAATATGTTTCTGACAATATAACACTGTAGAACACAGCCGAGGCTCAGATAAAAGAAGTGAAGACAATATAACACTGTAGAACACAGCCGAGGCTAAGATAAAAGAAGTGAAGACAATATAACACTGTAGAACACAGCCGAGGCTAAGATAAAAGAAGTGAAGACAATATAACACTGTAGAACACAGCCGAGGCTAAGATAAAAGAAGTGAAGAAACACTGAAATCAGTTGCGTAAACTTATAAACCATGATGGCAACCTCACAAAACTGAGATTTATTTTCAGGTGTAGGAGTGAGGAGGGGAGGGGAATGGGAGGTGGTGGTTGTCAGGTGTGTAGTTGTCAGGTGTGTGGTGGTTGTCAGGTGTGTGGTGTTAGGCGTGTGGTGGTTGTCAGGTGTGTGGTAGTTGTCAAGTGTATGGTGGTTGTCAGGTGTGTGGTGGTTGTCAAGTGTGTGGTGGTTGTCAGGCGTGTGGTGTCAGCTGTGTGTAGTGGTTGTTGTTCAGGTGTGTGGTGGTTGTCAGATGTGTAGTGGTTGTCAGGTGTGTGGTGGTTGCCAGGTGTGTGGTGGTGGTTGTCAGATGTGTAGTGGTTGTCAGGTGTGTGTGATGGTTGTCTGATATGTAGTGGTTGTCAGGTGTGTGGTGGTTGTCAGGTGTGTGTGGTGGTTGTCAGGTGTGTGTGGTGGTTGTCAGGTGTGTGTGGTGGTTGTCGTGTCTGTGGTGGTTGTCAGTTGTGTGGTGGTTGTCAGGTGTGTGTGGTAGTTGTCAGGTGTGTGGTGGTTGTCAGGTGTGTGGTGGTTGTCAGGTGTGTGGTGGTTGTCAGGTGTGTGGTGGTTGTCAGGTGTGTGTGGTGGTTGTCGTGTCTGGTGGTTGTCAGGTGTGTGGTGGTTGTCAGGTGTGTGTGGTAGTTGTCAGGTGTGTGGTGGTTGTCAGGTGTGTAGTGGTTGTCAGGTGTGTGGTGGTTGTCAGATGTGTAGTGGTTGTCAGGTGTGTGGTGGTTCAGGTGTGTGTGGTGGTTGTCAGGTGTGTGTAGTGGTTGTTAGGTGTGTGTGGTGGTTGTCAGGTGTGTGTGGTGGTTGTCAGATATGTAGTGGTTGGCAGGTGTGTGTGGTGGTTGTCAGGTGTGTGATGGTTGTCAGATGTGTAGTGGTTGTCAGGTGTGTAGTGGTTGTCAGGTGTGACTCAGCATACTACTAGAGAGACTCGGGTCTCAAGTTTTACCAATTACTTAAATTTCTCCTTGTTTATAATTGGTCTGATGAAACTGACCGTCAGAATCGTTTTATTTCTAATTAGGTCAGAGCTTAATAAACCTGGGCCCATTAAACCTAAGCTCCATTAACACGGAGCTCTGATTAATCTGAGCATCGCTAAATGAACGTTTTCAGAACTCTACATTAAATTTGAAGACAGTGGAATTGTTCTTGACTATTTCTCTAAGACTGTGTTGTTGTATGCCTCTACCGCTCTATTACTTTATAAAGTCACGTTCCTTTTCTTTATATTTCATTGCTTTCTCTTCCATTAAAAACAAATGCACAAGTTGTTGTCAGTTTTAATAATGTTTTTGAATGTTGTAAACGTGGGACGCACCTGCATAATGTTTTCGGGTTTATTGGTATTAATATTTTTCATCTTGCATGTGCTTGGTTTATAAAAATATATTACATAAATGAATGAATGATATATATATATATATATATATATATATATATATATATATATATATATATATATATATATATATATATATATATATATATATATAATTGCACTCAATGGCCACTTTATTAGCTACACCCTTCTAGTACTAGGCATGATTCTCCTTTGCCCTAAGAATAGCCTGAATTCTTGGTGTTATGGATTCGACAAAGTGATGGAAATATCCCTTAAGAGATCCTGGTCTATGTTGACATGATAGCATCACACAGTTGCTGCAGATTTGTCGGCTGGACATTCATGCTTCGAATCTCCCGTTTCACAACATCCAGAAGATTTACGCCGTGTTCTGACCCTACCATCTACATGTCGTGGAAGCTGTTCACCAGAGCAGGCGACGTTTTTCCAGTCTTCAACTGTCCAGTTTTGGTGAGCCTGTCCCCATTGTAACCTCAGTTTCCTGCTCCTAGCTGAAAGCAATGGAACCTGGTGTGGTTTTTCTGCTGCTGTAACCCATCCACTTAAAGGTTCGACATCTTGTGCGTTCACAGATGCTTTTCGTCACACTACGGTTGTAACGCGTAGTTATTTGGGCTACTGTCACCTTCCTGTCAGCTTGAACCAGTCTCGCCATTCTCCTCTAACCTCTCTCATTAACCAGGCGTTTTCGCCCACAGAACTGCCCTTCACTGGATGTTTCGTGTTTTTCACTCCATTCTCTATTAAGTCTAGAGACTGTTGTGTGTGAAAATCCCAGGAGATCAACAGTTTCTGAGATACTCAAAGCACCCCGTCTCTCTGGCACCTCTTGACCATGTCTGCATTCTTTTAGGCATTGAGGTGCTGCCACCTGATTCCCTGATTACATATTTGCATTAACAAGCAGGTGTGCCTAATAAAGTGACCATTGAACACACACACACACACACACACACACACACACACACACACACACACACACACACACACCACACACACACACACACACATATATACATGATATATATATATATATATATATATATATATATATATATATATATATACATTGCCTTGTTCTTGATTGGTGGTTTACCTCAGAGTCTCAGTGTTCGTACTGAGAAGCTGGAAGAAGACAAAGCGAGTGTTGAAGAAGACAGAGCTATTATTGATGAAGACAAAGCGGATATTAACTTGCATAGAATTGCATACACAAGTTGGTAGCGTCTGAAGGAAGCAGCGGTGGCTGCTGCACAAGACTTAACATTTTCTCTCAACTAATGTCAGAATTTTCTTATAGTTCTCCTCGCTCTTATTCCGATTTGTTAAAATCTAATTTGAAGGTTTTGTTTATATTTTTTTTTATGGAACTGAGAAATGAAAGGCAATTTTAATATATGCAAAGCAACCACATGGGGAGTTGAGTGATAGCTGTAGGCCTTTTGTGTTGCAATCAGCACATCAGGAGATGGCTCCTAATGTGTTGATCGTAGCACAAAAGTCCTAGAGCTATCATTCAACTCCCCCTGTGATTTGCATCTTGTATCGCGTGTTCACGATTATTGCTTTATTATAATATACTTTTTTCGTAATAAAATTGCCTTCCCCTCTTAGGAGTACACTGTCCATCATGTCTCAAGACGCCGTGAAATAATCGTCTTGTGGTCTTGGTAGATGTTACTAAGTTATCCCAGTGACTGACTCGTGAAATGTACAACTGGATCCTCATTTTCCAGGGCCCCTAATCTCGAAGGGGCCCCAGAAGCCACTTTAGTCCACACTGCTTAACAATTTTGGGTCTGGTGTATGAGTTTTTTTTTTATAATAATAATAATATCGTGTAATTCAATACACAATAATAGTTCAAATAAAATAAAGGTTGTCATGGTGACCCCATAACAGTTGAAGCTTCAGGGCCCCAAAAAATGTAGGTCCGCCACTGCCTACGGGCTTAGCGCTTTCATGTAAATCTAATCGTAACTAATCATGGCAATTCGAGTTCTTTGGTCATTCATTTTCGCTTTCATTATGTCTTTTTTTTTTAGGAGGCGACGTAAGTTATTCTCGTAACATTACGTTCCTCTCTGCGTCTCGTTTGCATAAATTTCCTGTCGTAAATAATTTTTTAAACACTTTTCATTTAATGACCCTAATTTTCGTAGTATTTTTTATGCAGTAATGTTAAAGAATTTGAAAGGTGCCAGCGTTTACTTTTGTATTCCTTTATTCATGTACGGAACGAATGCAGTCATGTGCACACATGTGGAAGCGACGTACACACATGTGTACCAGTTACAACTAACAGTTTGGCGGTAATATATATTTTCAAGATATCGTAGACCATACGTAACTACAATGACTGTGTAGCAATAAGTACGCCATGATATTAAGGAGAGGTCACTCTATTATAGTGACCATCACTTAAGTTGTGCACGGCATTTCAGTGGCTGTTGGGCATCCAGGAAGGTGCTCGTCTTAGAGGGAATACTGGTGCCAAATATACCTGAGTTGTGGATTCTGGGTCCCTGAGCCAGCAGCACCTAGCTCAGTACCTGGCTTATGTTTTTAAGGTTCAGGTCACGGATGGATGAGTGGATGGTACAAGGTTGAAACAGCTCCTGGATGGATAGATAGATAGCTGAATAGATGATTGCACTGAATCTTGTGCTGTGTTGACCTCAGCTTAGTTCCCAACCTGTTGTCATCGTTTAGCCTTTTTTTTTTACTATACTAATTCAGTCACCTTTACAGCTATAATTCAGTCATCTTAAGACTATAATTCAGTCACCTTACGGCTATAATTCAGCCACTTTTCAGCTATAATTTATTTATCTTCCTTCCATGAACTACTCCCCAACTATAAAATACTTCAACCCCTATCATTATATCACCCCCTCCCTCTATCATCAATCAAGTCATCAACTCTCTCAGCCATGAAAAGGATCATTGCCTCCCTCTACTCACCTTCTTCCCCTTTCCTCTTCTTCCCCTCTCCTCTTCTTCCCCTCTCCTCTGGTTAAACACAAGTTTCGGGGGTCAACGCCCCCGCGGGCCGGTCTGTGACCAGGCCTCGTGGTGAATCAGGGTCTAATCAACCAGGCTGTTATTGTTGCTGGAAAGAACCATTTTTGAAGAGCTGTTAGAAACCCGTTTTTGAAGAGCTGTTATTGGAGCGTCTTTTTGCAGATATTAATTTTGAAAGAGCTGTTATTAGAGAGAGAGAGTCGTTTTCGGAGAGAGCTATAATTGGAGAGAGTAATTTTTGCACAGATGTTGGAGAGCTTAATTTTTTGAGAGAGCTATTGTTGAAGAGATTCATTTCTGAAGACAGCTATTGTTACCCGGAGATATCTGGAGAGGGTTTCGGGGGTCAACGCCCCCGTGGCCCGGTCTGAGACCAGACGAGATTCATTTCTGAAGACAGCTATTGTTGAAGAGATACATTCCTGGAGAGAGCTATTGTTGGAGAGTTCACTTCTGAAGATAGGTATTGTTGAAGAGCTTAATTTCTGCAGAGAGCTATTGTTGGAGGGCTGTCTGAAGAGACCCAGTGTTCGAGAGAGGCACTGTTGTTGAGAAACATCGAGAATACAACTTTTGGAGGGCCACTTGTTGTTGAGTGCCAGTGCCGGAGTGTTGTAGCTTCTGAAAGTTTTCCAGTGTTGGAAAGTCGTTAGTGGAGAGTGCCATTGTTCAGTGGCGGCACTGTGGTGAGTATTAACGTGGGAGATTGCCGTGTTATAATGCCAGTGGTGATGAATGTTAGTGTGACAGGGCCACTTTTGCAGTGGGTAAATTTGGCACCATTCCTACACTACCCACACACACACACAAGCGCGTACACACACACACACATATGTATGTGTATATATATATATATATATATATATATATATATATATATATATATATATGCAAAAATCGCGAACGAGCGATTCTTAGCAAGAACGTTTCTCTGAGCGAATTTGCTGGGATCTCCTACTCATTTCTGCAACATTGCAAGTGATTTGTTGATAGCAACACGAAAGGCCTAGAGCTATTCATTCAACTCCCTGTGGTTGTTTTGCATATATATATATATATATATATATATATATATATATATATATATATATATGTCGTGCCGATTAGGTAAAACTTGCGATTTTGGCTTAAATAGCAACGCTCACCTTGCCATATAAGACAAGTGAAATTTGTGTATGCAATAATTTCGCCAAATCATTCTGAACATAACGAAAAAAATATATTTCATTGTGTTTGTTTATTATTAAATTAATGTTAACGTATCTAAAATATATTTAGTTGGGTTAGGCTAAATTAAATTGCGCTTGTTGTAATAAGTTAGGTAGGTTTTCAAAGTTTCTCTTGGTACAAAATTATAAATTCTTATATTAACATAAATGAAAAAAATATATCTTTAAACGTATAAGAGAAAATTTTAGAAAGGACTTAATTTTAGATGAGTTCTTGCTAACTGACCAGTTTTACCTAATCGGCACGACATATATATATATATATATATATGCATACATACATACATATATATATATACATGTCCTTGAGCTACGGTTAGTGTATACTAAATCCTATCCTATAAATAAATTGATTATCACTAAATATGTTGTATTATTCTCTTCGCGGTACGAAGTTAGTCAACCTTCAGCGACTCCTTCAGTCCTCCGTGTGAGGCGGAGATCATCAACGCCCTCCGTCTATGGGTGGAAAGGATCCATTCTGGTCTTCCCTCTTGTCTGCCGGCCCACCTCTGGACGCTATACAGAAATAAACTACCTTGTCAGTCCTTTTCCCCCAGTTTATCAGTGTTTTACATCACATGATGTTTAGTATGCATTGTTTCTCATATATATATATATATATATATATATATATATATATATATATATATATATATATATATATATAATTATATAGTTTGTATGTGTACTGAGTGGTTCTGGTGTGACGCGTCACGCTGTAGATAGTCGCCTTGCATGGTTTTTGTTGCTAACCAGGATGTAGGTCGCCCTCGGCTACCTGTCTACATTAAATTATGCTTCAGGTACCTTTTGAGGCTGATTCTTGTGTTCCACCCTGTTCTTCCTCTCACTTGTTTTCCCAGAATCATTCCTTCACTTCCTTTACTACATCCTCTCCTCTTTCCTCTTCCCTTTCCTCTCTTCCTATTTCTCTTTCACTCTATATGTCATCTTTCTGTTGTCAGTCACACCAATGTCACCTTTCTATTGTCAGTCACACCCATGTCACCTTTCTGTTGTCATTCACAATCATCTTACTCCTCCGTTACTCCAGTATATTATAAATAGACTTAGCGCTCCTTGGAGTTGCAAGTGTTGTGTATGGCCAGACAGAAGCATGTTTGTGTTGTCTGTGTCATGTGCATGTAACAGACCCATGCTTGTCTTTTGTCTACTTGACCGTCCTGTTGTATAAAGTGCATGTATTATCCTTTTAGTGTATAGTTATTGGCCTTTAAATAAAAATCACATCTGCTTATTCACTGCCCCTCACTGTTGTTTTTTCTGCCCTTAAATATATATATATATATATATATATATATATATATATATATATATATATATATATATATATATATATATATATATATATGAATTCGTCTGTTTTGTTTCTGCTTTAGGAGTTTAGCATATGTTAGGGGAAAATATATTTTAGATATGTACGTTGTGAGATATTAAAATAAAATAAAAACTATGCTTAAAATTATTGAATGAACGTTTATTTTTTTCCTGTGTATTATTTTGTTAGAAGCAAGGAGTGTTGTTAGGTACTTAGAAACAACGAATATTGTATGTTAGACTCTCAGAAGCAAAGGAATGTTGTATGTTAGACACTCAGAATCAAAGGAATGTTGTATGTTAGACACTCAGAAGCAAAGGAATGTTGTATGTTAGACACTCAGAAGCAGAGTATTATGTAATGGTTACTTAGAGGCAAGGAGTATTGTGTGTGTTAATGTAAATACTGTAGAGAGAAAACATGAATTAATTATATTATAAAAACGTGAAGCACCAAACCCGTGTGCATCATTAAGCACAAGGATTGGTGGAGGCTCGATCCTCTGTCCACTCAGCATGCATTAGAGTTAAGCTCTTGAGCAAGAAAATATTGACAGTGAATTCTTGAGCGTATACTCTATTCTTCTTGAGGAAAGGAAGTCAGTGAGAATAGCATCTCCCTCTCTCTCTCTCTCTCTCTCTCTCTCTCTCTCTCTCTCTCTCTCTCTCTCTCTCTCTCACTGTTGATTATTTGACGGAGGATCGAGCCACCAGAGCTCCTTGCATTGAATGACACACACACAGGCTTGTCGCTTTTCACGAATTAAAAAGATCTATTTTCCTATTGAGAGATTTGTAATAACAACGAGGAGTAAACTATTTTCAGCAGGATTTGTTTCGAAAAAAAATGCCCCAGGCTGAGCAGTCATGTTGTGTACCAGTGGTTCCCAACGTGTGGGTGGCGGACCCCCGGGGGTGGCTGCTAGACTCAAGTATTACTCTAGCCAGCACTTGATTTCCTCTATTAATCAATGATATTTTTCTCATTGGATATGCCTTGATGCTTGTGAAGGGTTCTTTAAGAAGTTGGAACTATCCTCCATTTCCTATCCTCCCATTCCCCAGGTGCTGTATTACACCTAATGAGGTTTAGTGATGTCACTTTACACGAAACCTCTGGGGAGTCCGCAATTATTTTTTTTGGTTAAGGAGGAGTGTTTGTACTGTATAAGGTTGGGAACCACTGGTCGACACTGTAGGCAGAGTTTGAGTTTGTGCTGGAGAAATGTTAATACGAATTGGTCCTTATGCAGGCCAGGCAGGCTGTGTAGAGTGAGCAGACCAGCAGCCACACTCACATCACGGTAACATGCTTTACTATCATCCTGCCTGCTTTTAACCCTCAGGATTTTCAAGTTTAGACCTAGGATTTATTTTAGATCAAAGTCTCTAGCAGCTTTGATAGATTTTGATGAAGTTTCTCACAGGGGCAGTTTATTTTACTCTTCATTTCCCCCCCCACCCCTGATACTTTAATGTCTAGTCTGGTACTTTTCAGTAGATGTCGCCTCAGTGACTTCTTTCTCAAGTGTGTTATCTTCAGTACTGTTTTCCTTAGTCTCAGTCCATATTACTCCTTCCCCAGAGAAAGGTTATGATACTTTTCTCTGGGGATGACTTTTTCTATCCTCTATAACCTCTTGTAAGGCCCCTTTACAATTTTTGTATGTAACCTGAGACTTGACCTCATGTGTGTGACCTCTTACTAACCTGTGGCTTCCCCCGCTGCTCCTCCCCGCACCTCCTGCCCGCACATGGTTGGCCGCGGTAGACGCTAGCGGCCATGACCCGCCGGTCAAGGAACGGCCGCGGTGGATGCAGCGGCTGGCCACGGGGGTGGAGAACTTTCTCAGCAACGCGCACGACCCCTGGCTCTCTGAGGCTGACCGGGACCCGCTGGCGTGCGACTTGTGCTGCGGATGCTTCGACACCACTTTTGGCTGGGACAAGAAGAAGGGGCCGAAGTTCCCCCTGCAGCAGAAGAACGAGGTATTTGGAGCATTTGAGGGTGTTGGTCAGCACGCCACCACTGCTGTCGCAACTACCAGCTGCTGGCCCTTGATGCTTGGGCTCAGCTGGCGCACAAAGGCTGTTGCTGCCCCCCTCCACCTACCCACCTACCTATGTCCACTACCTTCACCTGCCACCTTCACATTCCTATCACTGGGGGACCAACTGAGCCCTGACTGTAACCACGCACACGCACCCATTCCTCTCTATATCAGCTTCTAGCCTTACTCTGCACGGGGTTAGACCGACGCTACACTGGCATCTTGCAACCTCTTTCAAGGCAGACATTTACCTTCTCCTCTGGCTGGAAGATTCTTTTACACACACTGAGAACGCCTCACTTCGCTCGAGTTCCACACACAGTTTTCAGTTCATTATCCTCATAACAGAAGCAAACTGAGAACGACTCCCTTCGCTTGAGTTCCACACGCTTCATTATCCTCATAAAACACACACACACACACACAGAACGCGACCTTTCGCTTGAGTTCACAAACGTTTCAGTTTCTTCGCTACCCACAATACAGATACACAGACACGTACGCTTTTGTTTGTACGCTCACGAGTTTTGGTAATGTATGTGAGGTAGAGGCGAGGGTGGCGCCCACCTAGAAGCACAACACTGCATCTTAACTATCCCTCAAAAGGGGCCACTGTTGTGGTAAGCCGTAGTAAAACTGCTTTATTTGCTGCTGAGGCCGACTGCTTGCACTGCTTGGGCCGCTGGAGGCTGCTAAGATGGTCGGAGGACGCCTGTTCTTCAGGAAGCCTTCCTTCCAGCTTGAAAACCTACCCTCCAACCTGGGAGGTCTAATAGAACAATTGGTTCAGCGTAAAACTGTGATTGGAGTTTTATCAGGTTATTATCACTTGAAAAAACTATAAAAAGCGAAATAGTATTTATTAAAATTTACTCTGCAGCAAAACGTTCACCACATTCATCAGTCATATCTGCTATCCAACACTGAGGAGGCCTACCCTCCAGAGGGCAGGCCTACCTGCAACCTAAGTAGGCCTACCTTTCAGGCTGCCTCCCCCCTCCTTCCCTCAACCCTGCAAGCACTGCCTACTCCCCTGTCAGGCAACGCAAGAGCGCCCCCCTTCAGCACCCTGATCCTCCAGCGAAGGAAGATAAAAAAAAGTAACAAGAAAGGCGTTTTCTGAAACCTTTGTTGAAGGTTGACGGCCGCGCAGCGTCGCTCCCTCCATCCTTGAAGCCTTCCCCCACACTCCTTATTTTAATTCTTAGAAAAAGTTTTTTTTGTAAGCTCCTTTGAAAAAAATGTATATATATAAAGGATTTTTAAAATGAATATGAGCAGGATCTGAGGCTCTTGGGATGAGCCGAGAGTCAGAAGTGAAGTGAATTTTTGTGTCCTCTCAGAGTAGAAAGGGAGGATGCCCTTTCCCAGTAGAAAGAAAGGTTTAAACGAAGAGGCACTCTGTTCTGCTGACTCTTGAGGCGACGCTAAATATGACATGTGCACTACAGTATAACACGTGCACTACAGTATAACACGTGCACTACAGTATAACACGTGCACTACAAGAGAGAAAATCTGTAAATTACGAACTGTGTGGAATGGAGAGGCAGTCCTTTTATTGGTGTTAGTGAGGCTGGCGTGGTGGTGAGGTGTACTAACCTTGGTGTTAGTGAGGCTGGCGTGGTGGTGAGGTGTACTAACCTTGGTGTTAATGAGGCTGGTTTTGTATGGTTTTAGAGTGGTGGTGTGAGTGTACTAACCTTGGTGTTAGTGAGGCTGGCGTGGTGGTGAGGTGTACTAACCTTGGTGTTAGTGAGGCTGGCGTGGTGGTGGGGTGTATTAACCTTGGTGTTAGTGAGGCTGGCGTGGTGGTGAGGTGTACTAACCTTGGTGTTAGTGAGGCTGGCGTGGTGGTGGGGTGTACTAACCTTGGTGTTAGAGAGGCTGGCGTGATGGTGGGGTGTATTAACCTTGGTGTTAGTGAGGCTGGCGTGATGGTGAGTGTACTAACCTTGGTGTTAGTGAGGCTGGCGTGGTGGTGGGGTGTACTAACCTTGGTGTTAGTGAGGCTGGCGTGGTGGTGGGTGTACTAACCTTGGTGTTAGTGAGGCTGGCGTGGTGGTGGGGTGTACTAACCTTGGTGTTAGTGAGACTGGCGTGGTGGTGGGTGTACTAACCTTGCTATAACTCTGCTGTGTTCTTACCTTTAAACAGACTCCCTCACTCCACACGAGGTAAGTACCAGCATCTCACTTTCTTTATTGCAATGTTCACTGTTAACCTGGACTACAAGATGGAGGCGACACCTCCCATCACTAGGTTAATGTGAATTATTTCGTTTTGTGCTTAACCGAGTGGGTCGTTCAACACGAGAAGGCTCGATTCTCCGTCAGCTAAGAGTGACACACACACACAAAATGAATAGGAAAATATATTACAGTCATAGGGAAGCGGTAAACCAGTAAGGGTCATGCAGAGCCTGGAGAAAGGGAGCTAATAACGTTTGATCCAAAGGAGAGGAAGGGTAGCTCCAGCTCCTTGGATCATGAGCCTTTCACCAGTGCTTATTACCCCTTAACACGAGTGCCCTGATGTTGTTGAAAGGATCGTTATTCAGTGAATTGGAGAAACCTTACCCTTGAATCAAACCTAATTGTATTGTATTTCCCAGGTGCAGTACACTGCTACAGTAATACTGTTATTGTTATTTATTGTTATACCTCTGTGTTCTCCTCTTTCTCTCTACCCCCTCTTCCCTTCTATCCTCTTCCTCTCTACCTCTCTTGCCTCATATCCTTTTCCACTTTACCCCTCATATCCTCTCCCTTTCTTTGTCTCCTCTCTTTCTTCCTCCCCTCTCCACTTCTTCCATACCACTCTCCTCTTCCTGTTTCCTCTCACCCCTTTCGTCCCATCCCCCCTTCTCTCCCTTCCCCGCCCCTCCCTTCTCCATTATGTCTCTTCCCTCCCGCTTACCTTCCTGTTCCACTCTACTGAATCACCCAGACAGTGTTCACTCTTCACCTCCATAACAGTGTTCACTCTTCACCTCCATGACAGTGTTCACTCTTCACCTCCATCACAGTGTTCACTCTTCACCTCCATCACAGTGTTCACTCTTCACCTCCATGACAGTGTTCACTCTTCACCTCCATGACAGTGTTCACTCTTCACCTCCATCACAGTGTTCACTCACCTCCATGACAGTGTTCACTCTTCACCTCCATCACAGTGTTCACTCTTCACCTCCATCACAGTGTTCACTCTTCACCTCCATCACAGTGTTCACTCTTCACCTCCATCACAGTGTTCACTCTTCACCTCCATCACAGTGTTCACTCTTCACCTCCATCACAGTGTTCACTCTTCACCTCCATAAACAGTGTTCACTCTTCACCTCCATCACAGTGTTCACTCTGCACCTCCATCACAGTGTTCACTCTGCACCTCCATCACAGTGTTCACTCACCTCCATGACAGTGTTCACTCACCTCCATGACAGTGTTCACTCTTCACCTCCATCACAGTGTTCACTCACCTCCATGACAGTGTTCACTCTTCACCTCCATGACAGTGTTCACTCTTCACCTCCATGACAGTGTTCACTCTTCACCTCCATGACAGTGTTCACTCTTCACCTCCATCACAGTGTTCACTCTTCACCTCCATCACAGTGTTCACTCTTCACCTCCATCACAGTGTTCACTCTGCACCTCCATCACAACTTATAATCAGTATTTCAGTATTTATTGTTTACCCTTCAAGGAAACTCCCTTGATGCAGGTGAGGGGCTCTTGATCCAAGGAATTAGATACGTCTTCCCTTTCCTCTATCGAATTTGTCTCCCATTTCTCCCAGGTGCTGTATGACCCCCCTGTGGGTTTAACTCCTCTCTTAAATATAATAGGTATCCCCCAGCCCCCTGCACCTCAGTGCACACGAAAGGCATAGTGCAGAGTGCGGCATAGGTGTGTAATGAAGCTAAATATCAGCGTTTAATATTGTAAATAAAAGACGATTCATTCACAAGTTATCACATGTAAACTATATTTCCAATTTCGTTAATATTAATTAACAATTTAGGACATGCACAACCCAACACAAATTCAAACAAGGTTTCAAAGTTTAAAGCCAAACTGGAGAGGCATTCTGTAGTTATCTCACGTAAATCATTATCCCATAATACACTAAGTATGAAGCGGCTCCGGAGTTGCATTATCAAACTATTTGGTTCAAGGTTTGAAGCAGCCGGATGAATAACTCAAAATTTATATTACCAAATCCATTATTTTAATTTTTCAACTTTCAATAAAAAGAACAATTTGAGGCCTACACAAGCCGAAATTTTACCAAGCCTTTCTCTAGTAACTAAACCTATTAAGGTTTAGTAACTAGGCTTAAGATACATAACACAAATTTGTTACCAGAGCACATAAATATTGCCACATAAAAATTACATTATGTAGACTTAATAAAATCAAACATTGACTTGTGTTCAGGAGAGACATTTTCCGTATATTTCATGGGAAACATTTTGTTTAAAATACTAAAAACTGTTCCTTTGAGAAAGAGCACATCAACAACACAGGTTTAAGGTTGACCTCAAGCTCTGCTCTTCAGCTGTTGCCAGCGGAAGGCCTCGGTCAGATGACCAAAAGCTCCAGCTGAGGGTCATCACATGACCGAGACCCGCTTCAGGAAACACTTGTCCTGTTTCCTGATAAACCTTACCTAACGTACCTAACGTAACCTAAGCTATTGCACAAAACTCAGTAGTTTCAAGTTTATTAACTAGGCTTGAAAATTAAGAAAATTGCACCTATGAAGCTTTAAAAAAAAAAAAAGTTTAATCAGTTTCATAAGATAAATGATCCACTAAACATTAAACCCATTCACGAGACGCAAACCCCAGAGGTTTACTGGAAACTACTGCTCTTCCATTTCGAAATTATAACTGGCAAAATGGCAGCTTCACATTCCACAACAATACCAACAGTCTTCCAAGTAGGACATATGAGTCTCTAACGTTTGAAGCCGACCAGAAAAAAACTTTCTGAAGTGATCGTATGAAAACCAAAATCAGGAATGGCCCATGTAAAATTTATTAGAAGGTCCTTCACATATAAATTGTTCCATATACCTTCCACTATTATAGTTCACCATGGTTGAACGTTTCAACTTCAGAAACACGGAAGGATTTGGAGGAGGTTAGTGGAAGACAGGTGTTTAAAATGTATTTATGGGTAATACCTCCTGCCTCTAGCAATTAATACCGGGGTATTAATCTTATACACCAGTTTATGGGGTAATACCCCCATTATTAATAATGTGGTAATATCCCATTATTAAGTTAATAAACTGTATTAAGTTAATCTGCATTAAGTTAATACCCCGGTATTAAGTTAGCACCCCGGTATTAAGTTAAAACCTTCAACTATTGTTTTTTCGGGCACTGTGGTTGCAAGAGCCGACCTTCTGAAATACGATATCTTTCTTGGATCACTAAGCCACCAATATTCATCAAGTTATTATTTTTGTTATTATTATTATTATTATTATTATTATTATTATTATTATTGTAAAGACAAGAACTACACGTGTAAGCGTTATACATTGGGGTTCAGGTTTTGGCAGGAGTAAGTTAAATGCGGTGTGTGGTTTCCGTAGAGTTTTATCATTGGTAATGCCGCTGACTCCAGCCAGAGAGTTTCTTCATTAACCCTTAAAATTTAATATTGAATTATTAATTGTATAATCTCTCTCTCTCTCTCTCTCTCTCTCTCTCTCTCTCTCTCTCTCTCTCTCTCTCTCTCCATCCTGCCGGTTACAATACACTAAATATACATTTATATTCATAGCTTCCCTCATCTTTCACAATAGTAACAATGAATCGCTTATTTTCCTACATTCCAATTCGATTCCAGTCATCTGTCTGGCCACGCAAGGAATATTCCAAGTATTCCCACGAGAGGCATTCACGTTCCGAACAAATATATTCACGGATAACTCTGCAAAGGAGTCTTACCTATGGCGATGGTGATAGGGATTCTGATTGTGGTGGTGATTGTGGTGATAAGGGGGATGGTAGTTACAATTAAGTTAGAGCAGTATAGTGGTAACAGCGGGATGGTGATGACAGTGGTTGTGATTATGATGCTAGTGGCTGACGGTGGTGGTGGTATTGGTGGTTATGGGGTGGTGGTAATTGTGGTAGGATGAGGTCCCACCTGAGCCTCACCACGATCATACCAAACATTATACTTTTATTAAATTTGTTTGGGAAAGTTTCTACTTTTTTCCCCTCATTCTCAGACCCCTTAGCCCTCCATCCCTTCCTCTTCAATCCCTGAAACCTCAACCCTTTCAACCTCAACCCCTCGAACCTCAATCTCCCTTCATCCTCCCCTCCCCTTTCGGGCGAGTCATGTTAGGTGTGGATAATTGACGATGCAATATGTTGACGACAGGTGTGTGGAGGGTAGATCAACTTAAGGGCAATACTGAATGGGAAAGAGGTGAAGGGGTAAAGCTGTTAAAAAAGGGGGCAAGAAAGGGAGAGAGATAATCGAATTTTTAACATGGAGATATTAAGACTTATGTCTCAGTCCACAACAGGATTCGAACCTGCAAACACGGTATCAGAGTATACAGTACTCGGGATAAAGTGCTGTGTACTCTGATGCCGAGTTTCCAGGTTTGAATCCTGCTGTGGACAGAGAAATAATGTTTGTAAAAACACACACACACACACACACACACATATATATATATATATATATATATATATATGCAAGACAACCACTATGAAAAAATAGAGGAATTCCAAGCGCTTTCGTGACTACTCACATTATCAAGGAACTATAAAAGGAAACATGACAAGGAGGCTTATAAAGGGCAAGACTAGCCCTTTATAAGCCTTTGTCATGTTTTCCTTTATAGTTCCTTATTTTAGTGTCTGAACTTTGATTCACCTATTTTCATAGTTTTGCTTATATTTTGATATCACCTGTTTACTTGATCGTTTTATATATATATATATATATATATATATATATATATATATATATATAATATATATAATAATATATATATTAATATATATATTAATATATATATATATTAATATATATATTAATATATATATATATGCAAGACAACTACTATGAAAAAATAGAAGAATTCCAAGCGCTTTCGTGACTACTCACATTATCAAGGAACTATAAAAGGAAACATGACAAGAAGGCTTATAAAGGGGCAGAATACACCTCACAGTCACATCACACTAACAAAGGCTACACCTCACAGTAGCGTAACAACACACGACTCTGTGAAGAGGAACATAAGAAAGGACCTGAAACTCTTCCCAAGAATTAAGATTAGTCCAATTTATCATTATATTCTTCCCAAATTTTATTAATTATAAATGAATCCAATTTATATAAACCAAAAGAAATATTCATATTATTTTCAAAACTGCTTTTAATGAAACATGATTCTATTATATTTCTCTCAACCATGGACTTGCTTGATACAACCTTCTCAGCATTTTGAAAATCAATTGGATGGTTAAAGTCTCTCACATGAATAAATAGAGCATTAGAATCTTGTCCAGTTCTATTATATCCAGTTGTATTATATACACACACATATATATATATATATATATATATATATATATATATATATATATATATATATATATATATAACTCTGTGTCTTTGATAACACATCTATCATCAACTCGCCTACAAACACCCATCCATTCAACACGCTCAATCCACCACACTTTCCTAACACATATGCATCATACCATCACTTACACCCATCACACATTCACCATACAAACACACTGACCCGCCGCTGGCCACAACACCCACACCCTCCACATGTAGGCAGACTGTGAACAACATCCACAACTACCCACACACCACCTATATCCACACAAGGGTGTGAACAACGCTCACAGCAACCCCGCGGTGAACAATAAATGCCACAACTGTGTAATGCTCAGAGCTTTCATTTTTTCTCCTCTTAGTGCCACGATGTGCAAGTAGAGCTCTCTTTAGTAAATTGGCGGGGGTTACAAGAGTGAGAGAGTGTGTGTGTGTGTGTGTGAGAGAGAGAGAGAGAGAGAGAGAGAGAGAGAGAGAGAGAGAGAGAGAAGAGAGAATGAAGGAAATAGAACAAGGAAAAATGAAGAAAATCTAGAGAACGGTAAATATAGGAGAGAGAAGGAAAACAGAAGAGAAATAAGGAAAGAAGGGTAGATAGGGAAGGAGGTTTATAGAGAGAAGGGCAGACAGGGATGGGAGAGCAAAGAAAAACAGGAAGGGGATTAAGGAAGAGATGATAAACAAGAGGGAAGTGGGGGAAGGAGAATGGTAAACAGAAAGGGAAAATGAGGGAGAGACCTAGAGGAGGAAACGAGAAATAAGAAAGGAATTAGAAGTATAAAACTATGTAGAATAGACAAAATGAAAGATTTAGGGAAACGAACGACAGTGGGAGGAAGAGAAAGAAGAGGAAGAGAGAGAGGAAGAGAGGGAGAGAAAAATGAGAGACTGATAGATAGAATTCCTCACGCCAGGGCCCGTTTAACAGGAATGTTACCTGTTATGCAGCTGAGAGGTCAAATTGGTAGTTTGGCTGGCGTGAATTACTCTTAACCTGGCAATATGCATGCCCATTTAACGCTGGGGGGACGTTAGTGGTCCGTGGCGGGGATATATATATTGAAACCACGTTGGGGAACTATACTGCAGATGAGGCATAAGTACAAACATTTGCATTTGCGTTTTATGCAAAGCTAATGACGAGGATATTTACCTATTAAAATTGCAAGATGTTGCAAGAAGACTCCTTCAGCCTAGTTGCCTCTGGAATTCACCTGCATAAAATACAACGTCATGAGTTTGCAACAGGTTGAGGCTAAGATCAGTGGCGGATTAACATAGAGCGAAAAGATGGTCCAGGGCTCTCATGTGAGAAGGATTCCAGGGCCCTCTAGTGTGAGGGAACCACCAGGGGCAAGGGGCATCAGTTGTCCATATCATATTAAAAACAAATATGCTTGAATAGAACAAAAGAAACGTCATTCTTAATTTCAAATTGATTCGTATGTTTTTAGTATATTTTAGAGTAATTATAAACATGAACACATTTCGAAGTGTGTATTTCTCTCTCTCTCTCTCTCTCTCTCTTATATATATATATATATATATATATATATATATATATATATATATATATATATATATATATATATATATATATATTTCGTGCCGATTAGGTAAAACTTGGATTTTGGCTTAAATAGCAACGCTCACCTTGCCATATAAGACAAGCGAAAATTTGTGTATGCAATAATTTCGCCAAAATCATTCTGAACATAACGAAAAAATATATTCATTGTGTTTGTTTATTATTAAATTAATGTTAACGTATCTAAAATATATTTATTGTTAGGCTAAATTAAATTGCGCTTGTTGTAATAAGGTTAGGTAGGTTTTCAAAGTTTTCTTGGTACAAAATTATAAATTCTTACATTAACATAAATGAAAAAATATATCTTTAAACGTATAAGAGAAAATTTTAGAAAGGACTTAATTTTAGATGAGTTCTTACTAATTGACCAGTTTACCTAATCGGATGACAATATATATATATATATATATATATATATAGTGTGTGTATATATATATATGTGTGTGTGTGTGTGTCGTGGCGAATAGGTAAAATTGGTCAATTAGCAAGAACTCATTTAAAATTAAGTCCTTTCTAAAACTTTCTCTTATACGTTTAAAGATATATTTTTTCATTTATGTTAATGCAAAAATTAATAATTTCGTACCAAAAGAACCTTAGAACAGTTACCTAACCTTATTATAACAAGCGCAATTTAATTTAGCCTAATCCAGCTAAATATATTTTAGATAAGTTTACAATAATTTAATAATAAACACAATGAAATATATTTTTTTCGTTATATTCAGAATGATTTTTTGCGAAATTATTGCATATATAAATTTTCACTTGAGTTATTCGGCAAGAAGAGCGTTGTTATTTAAGCCAAAATCCCAAGTTTTATCTATTTAGGCACGACATTATATATATATATATATATATATATATATATATATATATATATATATATATATTTATATATATATATATAAGATATATATATATATATAGGTATATATATATATATATATATATAGATATATATATAGTATATATGATATATATAGGATTAGTATATACATATAAATCTTTCTAGGGCACCTTGTTCCATGCTAAAACTCAGTTGATCACTCAGATCTAGATGAAATCACTACACTCACTTGTCATAAAATAATATCGCTTTAATGAAAACTGACACTAAAAACTTGATACGAAAGAGTTTTGATGAAGGTGTTCATCACAGGTAAGGCCAGTACTGGTATATTTAGAGCCATTGTAAAGCCCTCGTCTCTTCATGTATACAAAATAACTTAATATCAGATGAGCCATTTTAGATTCCCCTAAGATGTAAATGATATAACTGACGTAAGAGGAAATAAAGAAATATTTAAAGGAGGCAGAGGAAAATAGTAATATAAGAAGAAATAAGCATGGTTTTTTTTAAAGGAGTCAGAGGAATATGCAAGAGCAATAGAGGAACACTGCAAGTGGCCTTCTGTCCCATACATGGCAGGTCTTCAAAAGGACCTACAGATATACAGTGGAAGACGACTCATGCCTGAAATCAAATTTAGAAATGACGAAACCCTGGCGAGAAGGTTGTAATTCGCACCACATATTCGATAACCAAAGGCAGGGGTCCAAGATCTAGCGCTCCTCCTCGTCCTCCCTCAGACACATCTAACCCGCAGGAAAGTTGGCACAGTGCGATCTTGCTATCGATATTCAATGATGTGGAGAGGCAGGCAGCGCTTGAACCCAGGCTGGTATCTATGACATGCATGCTATCTAAGGTAATGGAGAGGTTAATCAGGAGGAGAGTGGTGGAGCACCTGGAGAAGACTGCCTTTACGAATGGAAGACCACTGATTTAGAAACTAAAATTCCTGCTAGCTTTATAAGACGTAGTAACGGAAATAAAGCAGAGAAGAAAGTGAGTGGTCGACTGCATCTTCCTGGACTGTAAGGCGAGAGTCAGTAGTGTATCGTATCAGTGGTTGAGTTTAATGCTGAAGCAACAGTCAAGGACATCAGGAGGAGTACTACTGTGTATTATAGAATACCTGGAGGGAAGAGAGGCAGTGACGTTTATTTTAATCAGGGGGACGCGCTTAGCCCCTATAAATATGTTAGGCGTCAAAAACTAGTATTGTTATCAGTATTATCCCAAAATACGTGATAATTATATTCACTGGAAGAGCTTCAACCACAGGTGTTATACAGCGCTGGTATACAAGATACACAAATTTGATAAAAAGGGAGAGTAACTCCACTTCCTTGGATTAAGAGCTCAGCATTAGGCCACCCCCTTCGAAGGTGCCAGATTGCGTAAAGTCATATGTATCCCTGCTTGGAGGATGAGGAATACAAACTGGAGGATATAAAGGTGTAGTGGAAGACATTGACACACTGTAGGTAAGTGGCTGATGGAATTCAACTTAAATAATTGCGGAGGTATTTAGAACAGTGAAGAAGAGCGAAGACTGGAAGGGTATAGAGGGAAAGTAGCAGCGTGAAAACTTTATAGAAAAGAGGAGGAGGAAGGGGAGGATGACCTCACAGTGAGTAAAGTACCAAGCATTTTGCTAGGAAGTGTATGTCAACTGACCAACCTCTGGGGGATACGTGATACTGACGTGACGTATACTAACACCATCACCATCACCAACACCAGCACTAGTACCAACACCAACACTAACACCAGCAACAGAGATCACACCAGAGAAATTGTTCCAGGAGCTTGATTAAGTCGAGAAATTTTCAAATCTACTGGAGTCTGGTGTCGGAGCTGAGAGCACCAACTTGTGTCAACACACACTACACACAACATATTTAAATGGTGACACTTAATTAAAACAAAACAAAAAACAATCATTACTATTCACTGAGTCTGGCATGTAATAAAAAAAAAATACCCATTATAAAAATAGACTAATTAAATAACAGTCTTCCCCCCCCACCATGCCTCCGATTCCCCACTCCTCTGACCCCACCTGCTCTTCTCCATTTCTCCGTGCTCCTCTACCCCTCCCCTTCCCCATATCTGTGCCCCTTACCGCGAAAGCACTGCAGGTGATGGGTTCCTTTTAATATAATTAATTCTGCCTATGTTTAGCATTCTTCTGACATAGTCAACACCTGCCATCATAAGTCCTCTCTCTCTCTCTCTCTCTCTCTCTCTCTCTCTCTCTCTCTCTCTCTCTCTCTCTCTCTCTCTCTCTCTCTCTCTCTCTCTCTGCTCCAAGAGCAATATTTTACTCTTAAAGCTATGTATGGATCCTAGCTCCCTTATCACTCTCCAGATTGTTCCACTTCCTGACAACTCTATGACTGAAGAAATACTTCCTAACATCCCTGTCACTCATCTATGTGTTTTGGGTATGTAATTACGCGAATGTGTGCGTGGGTATGTTACGTGGGGGGCTGGTGCCAAAGGTCAGAAAAAAATAGTATCTGGCACCAACCTGGCTTCAGCCTAAGAACCAGCCTAATGAAAACGACAGCCTCTTACGTCTCTTCAAACAACTGAAGGAGGAGGAACGTGTTTAGTGTAAACGAAAGAAACTCTGCAATCTTACAATATTCAAAATGTTAACATTCATTTTAAAGGTGCACTAGGAGTGATTAGGTTTTAAATTAAAAATTATATATGAAATAATTGGTGTGGCAAGAACTGTTGATGAGTGCGACAAACTGATGAACATCCTCAGTGTAACAACTACAAACTGATGAACATCCTCAGTGCAACAACTACAAACTGATGAACATCCTCAGCGCAATAACTACAAACTGATGAACATCC
Organism: Cherax destructor; assembly: GCA_009830355.1. NCBI lineage: Eukaryota > Metazoa > Arthropoda > Malacostraca > Decapoda > Parastacidae > Cherax > Cherax destructor. The sequence goes on from WNWK01000241.1 coordinate 626,425, forward strand.
TCAGTGCAACAACTACAAACTGATGAACATCCTCAGTGCAACAACTACAAACTGATGAACATCCTCAGTGCAACAACTACAAACTGATGAACATCCTCAGTGCAACAACTACAAACTGATGAACATCCTCAGTACAACAACTACAAACTGATGAACATCCTCAGTGCAACAACTACAAACTGATGAACATCCTCAGCGCAATAACTACAAACTGATGAACATCCTCAGTGTAGCAACTACAAACTGATGAACATCCTCAGTGTAGCAACTACAAACTGATAAACATCCTCAGTGTAGCAACTACAAACTGATGAACATCCTCAGCGCAATAACTACAAACTGATGAACATCCTCAGTGCAACAACTACAAACTGATGAACATCTTCAGTGTAGCAACTACAAACTGATGAACATCCTCAGTGTAGCAACTACAAACTGATGAACATCCTCATTGTAGCAACTACAAACTGATGAACATCCTCAGTGTAGCAACTACAAACTGATGAACATCCTCAGTGCAACAACTACAAACTGATGAACATCCTCAGTGTAGCAACTACAAACTGATGAACATCCTCAGTGCAACAACTACAAACTGATGAACATCCTCAGTGCAACAACTACAAACTGATGAACATCCTCAGTGTAGCAACTACAAACTGATGAACATCCTCAGTGTAGCAACTACAAAC
>WNWK01000242.1:0-340000 GCA_009830355.1 Cherax destructor
TTATTTCTTATGGGGAAAATTGATTCGTGTTACGATTGTTTCGTCTTAAGATATGCCCTCTCTGACGGATTAATATCGTAAGTCGAGGTACCACTGTATATATATATATATATATATATATATATATATATATATATATATATATATTATATTATATATATATATATATATTTATATATATATATATTATATATATATATATTATATTTATATATATATATATATATATTTATATATATATATATATATATATATATATATATATATATATATATATATATATATATATATATATATATATATATATATATATAATATATATACAGTGGACCCCGAGTCGTAAAAACTTCACTCCTGAAGTCTGCTCATGCCATTACCGAACGAATTTACTCCCTTAAGGAAAAATTTCACGTAGGTTAGTCTATTTCAGACCCCCAAAAATACACTTCCACAAGAACTTACAAAATTATACTTACATAATTGCACGATTTCCGGGTATTCGTTAACCGAGGGTCCACTGTATATATATATCAGTGGTACCGACTTACGATGGTCCCCAAACTCACCCTTGTATGTAAGTTTATTTTTTAAATGCTTTTGTAAGTGTAATTTTGGGGTCAAAAAGGGACTAGTCTATTTTACAACATTTCTTAAGGAGATAAATTCGTTTGGTAATGACACTTGAACAGCATTCGGGAATGAAAATATCGTAAGTCGAGGTACCACTGTATATATATATATATTATATATATATAAAATACCGTACATGGTCCAAACTCACTTATATGTAGTATTTTAAATGTTGTAAGTGAATTGGTCTAAGACTATCATTTAACTTTTCTAGATAAATTGTGGTAATACTTAACAGCATTTGAATGAAATATGAACGTACATTATATATATATATATATATATATATATATATATATATATATATATATATATATATATATATATATATTATTATTTTTTTTTTTTTTCAACAAGTCAGCCATCTCCCACCGAGGCAGGGTGACCCAAAAAGAAAGAAAATCCCCAAAAAGAAAATACTTCCATCATCATTCAACACTTTCACCACACTCATACATAATCACTGTCTTTGCAGAGGCGCTCAGATACGACAGCTGAGAATAGTCCCTCCCAGCTGTCACTATCCCATACCCCTCCTTTAATCCTTTCGGGGTCGGTGCCGTACTAGTACATTTTACGAGCAGGGGTTGGTGCCGTACTAGTACGTGTAAATTCTAGTGGCTTCAAATTAAGCAGGAAACGGCTGGTAGGCCTACATATGAAAGAATGGGTCTATGTGGTCAGTGTGCGCAGCATAAAAAAAAATCCTGCACCACACACTGCATAATGAGAAAAAAAAACTCCGAACTTTTTTTTCGTTTAAAACAGCGACTTTGCAGTCTATTTTCATATGGTATTTATTGATGTATTCTTGCTTTCTTGGTCTCATGTGATAGAATGGAAGATATATTACAGAAATAGAGATGATTTTAATTGGTTTGACAATGACAAGTACCTTGAAATTGAGCTCAAAATAGCGAAAATGTTCGATTTTCGCCGATATTCAAGAGTAAACAAATCACACTATGCGTCCAATACACATCAACTGGCGAGTCTAATATTCTTGCACAAGTGCGCTGATATTATTTATACCATTTGTACAATGATGCAGTTGTATACATAACATTAAATCTTCTATTTTTTGTGAGAATAAAAATTCAAAATGGAAAGCAAAAGTAATGTAAGAGGGGCCTGGAGACGTGACTAATGAACAGAGATGATGTTATTTTAGTGCCAGGAATGTCTGCCTTGTTTATTCTGGACCCTATTTTGAAATTGGCATCATTTGAAATTTGTGTGAAATTGGACAAATTGTCATTTTCTGACCACTATTTTGGATAGTTGAAATTGGTAAATAGGCGGTTTCTTGTACTCAAACGATAGAAGAAATGGAGTTCTAGCGAAATAGCTACAATTTTAGTGGACTGGAACATTGGAACTGGCCAAAAATAGGGCTCAAAGTGGGTGAAATCGCTGATGCGTAAACATCTTCGAGACCGATAACTTCGCGAGAGCATAATTCCGTTAGTTTTCATTCAAATTTCAAACTTTTGGCATCCCAGCATACATAAGGGGGATTGCCAATAGACCCCTGGCTGTCTTCAAGCGGGCACTGGACAGGCACCTAAAGTCGGTGCCTGACCAGCCATGCTGTGGTTCGTACGTTGTGCGTGCGGCCAGCAGTAACAGCCTGGTTGATCAGGCTCTGATCCAACATGAAGCCTGGTCACAGACTGGGCCGCAGGGGCATTGACCCCTGGAACTCTCTCCAGGTAAACTCCAGGAAAAAGATTCTCTATCATTTCATAAGAAAAAATTATTTATTTTTTTCCAAAAAAATTTCAACCTCCTGAGAACGTTTCTGAGAAGGCCTGTCGACCCCCAAAGGGTTAAAGTACAGGCATTGTACTTCCCATTTCCAGGACTCAAGTCCAACTAAATCAATTAACTGGTTTCCCTGAATCCCTTCAAAAAATGTTACCCTCCTCACACTCCAACAGCTCGTCAGGTCCCAAAAACCATTCGTCTCCATTCACTCCTATCTAACACACTCACACATGCTTGCTGGAAGTCCAAGCCCCTCAACCACAAAACCTCCTTTACCCCCTCCCTCCAACCTTTTCTAGGACGACCCCTACCCTGCCTTCCTTTTCCTACAGATTTATACGCTCTCCAAGTCATTCTACTTTGATCCATTCTCTCTAAATGACCAAACCACCTCAACAACCCCTCTTCAGCCCTCTGACAAATACTTTTAGTAACTCCACACCTCCTAATTTCCACATTCCGAATTTTCTGCATAATATTTACACCACACATTGCCCATAGACAGGACATCTCCACTGCCTCCAGCCTCCTCCTCGCTGCAGCATTTGCAACCCATGCTTCACACCCATATAAGAGTCTTGGTACCACTATACTTTCGTACATTCCCTTCTTTGCCTCCATGGATAACGTTTTTTGTCTCCACAGATACCTCAACGCACCACTCACCTTTTTTCCTTCATCAATTCTATGGTTAATCTCATCCTTCATAAACCCATCCGCTGACACGTCAACTCCCAAATATCTGAAAACATATACTTTTTCCATAATCCCTCTTTCCAATGTGATATCCAATTTTTCTTTATTTAAATCATTTGATACCCTCATCACCTTACTCTTATCTATGTTCACTTTCAACTTTCTACCTTTACACACCATCCCAAACTCGTCCACTAACCTTTGCAACTTTTCTTTAGAATCTCCCATAAGCACAGTATCATCAGCAAAAATAACTGTCAACTCCCGTTTTGCATTTAATTTCCCATAATTTAATCCCACCCCTCTCCTCAACACCCTAGCATTTACTTCTTTTACAACTCCATCTATAAATATATTAAACAACCATGGTGACATTACACATCCCTGTCTAAGACCTACTTTTACCGGGAAGTAATCTCCCTCTCTCCTACACACCCTAACCTGAGCCTCACTATCCTCATAAAAACTCTTTACAGCCTTCAGTAACTTATACCTATTCCATACACTTGCAACATTTGCCACATTGCTCCCTATCCACTATCATATGCCTTTTCTAAATCCAAAAATGCAATGAAAACTTCTCTACCTTTATCTAAGTACTGTTCACATATATGCTTCACTGTAAACACTTGATCTACACATCCCCTACCCACTCTAAAGCCTCCTTGCTCATCTGCAATCCTACTCTCCTGTCATACACTTTACCTGGTATACTCAGTAAACTTATTCCCCTATAATTCTTACACTCTCTTTTATCCCCCTTCCCTTTATATAAAGGAACTATACATGCTCTCTGCCAATCCCTAGGTACCTTCCCCTCTTTCATACATTTATTAAACAAAAACTCCAACCACTCCAACACTATATCCCCCTCCCCCCTGCTTTTAACATTTCTGTCATGATCCCGTCAGTTCCAGCTGCTTTACCCCCTTTCATTCTATGTAATGCCTCCCGCACCTCCCGCACACTCACATCCTGCACAGCATATTAGGGGCTTTTGGCATGTACACCTCATTTATACCTATGTATCATTGTATCAGGTCTACCTAACTATGTATCATTGTACCATGTCTAAATAAACTATTATTATTATTATTATTATTATTATTATTATTATTAAACGATGTTGTACTTCTTTGGCCAGTACATTAAACTACTGCCTCCCTTTTTTCATCGACATTTAAAAGTTACTCAAAATATTCCAGCCATCTACCCAATACCTCCAGCTCCCCATCTACTAACTCCCCTACTCTGTTTTTAACTGACAAATCCATTCGTTCCCTAGGCTTTCTTACCTTGTTTATCTCACTCCAAAAATTTTTCTCATTTTCCGCAAAATTTCTTGACAGTGTCTCTCCCACTCTATCATCTGCTCTCCTTTTGCACTCTCTCACCACTCTCTTCACCTTTCTTTTACTCTCCATATACTCTGCTCTTCTATTAACACTTCTGTTTTGTAAAAACCTCTCATAAGCTACCTTTTTCTCTTTTATCACACCCTTTACTTCTTCATTCCACCACTCACTCCTCTTTCCTCCTGCACCAATCCTCCTATAGCCACAAACTTCTGCCCCACATTCTAATACTACTGCATTTTTAAAACTATCCCAACTCTCTTCAACCCCCCCACTACTCATACTTGCACTAGCCCACCTTTCTGCCAATAGTTGCTTATATCTCACCCTAACTCCCTCCTCCCTTAGTTTATACACTTTTACCTCTTTCTTACTTGCTGTTGCCATTTTCTTTTTGTCCCATCTACCTTTTACTCTAACTGTAGCTACAACTAAATAATGATCTGATATATCTGTTGCCCCTCTATAAACATGTACATCCTGAAGCCTACCCATCAACCTTTTATCCACCAATACATAATGTAACAAACTACTTTCCTTATGTGCTATATCATACCTTGTATATTTATTTATCCTCTTTTTCATAAAATATGTATTACTTATTACCAAACCTCTTTCTACACATAGCTCAATTAAAGGCTCCCCATTTTCATTTACCCCTGACACCCCAAATTTACCTACTACTTCCTCCACAATATTTTTACCCACTTTAGCATTTAGATCCCCAACCACAAGTACTCTCTCACTTGGTTCAAAACTCCCCACGCACTCACTTATATATATATATATATAAAGTGGGATGTTTGAATGTGCATGGATGTTGTGCGAATGATAAGAAAGAGATGGTTGTAGATGTTATGAATGAAAAGAAGCTGGATGTCCTGGCTTTAAGTGAGACAAAGCTGAAGGGGGTAGGAGAGTTTCAGTGGGGAGAAATAAATGGGATTAGGTCAGGGGTTTTAACCCTTTCGGGGTTTTGGTCATACTAGTACGTCTTAAGCACTGGGGTTATTGACATACTAGTACGCCTAAATTCTAGCGCCCTCAAATCAAGCAGAAACAGGCTGTTAGGCCTAGATGTGATAGAATGGGTCTGTGCGGTCAGTGTGCGCAGTATAAAAAAATTCCTGCACCACACAGTGCATAATGAGGAAAAAAAAACTGACCGTGTTTTTGGTTTAAAACAGCGACTTTGCAGTCTATTTTCGTATGGTATTTATTGTTGTATTCTCGTTTTCTTGTTCTCATTTGATAGAATGGAAGATATATTACAGAAATAGAGATGATTTTGATTGGTTTGACAATAACATAAGTACCTTGAGAATTGAGCTCAAAGATACGCGAAAATGTTCGAGTTATTGCAAGCTGATGTAAATCAAGAGCTAAACAAATCACACCATGTCAAGCAAACCCAGAATACACATCAACGGGCGAGTCTAATATTCATGCACAAGTGCTCTGATTATATTTATACCATTTTTACAATGATGCAGTTGTATACATAAAAATAAATCTTCTATTTTTTTGTGAGAATAAAAATTCAAAATGGAAAGCAAAAGTAATGTAAGAGGGGCCTGGAGACGTAACTAATGAACAGAGATGTTATTTTAGTGCCAGGAATGTCTGTCTTGTTTATTATGGATCCTATTTGAAATTGGCATCGTTTGAAATTTGTGTGAAATTGGCCAAATTGCCATTTTCTGACCACTATTTTGGGTAGTTGAAATTAGTAAATAGGCGGTTTCTTGTACTCAATCGATAGAAAAAATGGAGTTCTAGCGACATAGCTATAATTTTAGTAGACTGAAACATTGGAATGTGCCAAAAATAGGGCTCAAAGTGGGCGAAATCGCGGATGCGTAAGTGTCATAGCTACCTCTAACTTCGCGAAAGCATAATTCCGTTAGTTTTCGATCAAATTTCATAATTTTTGTGGCGTTATGATCGGAAAAAGATTCTCTATCATTCCATAAGAAAAAATAATTTTTCTTTTTTTTTTAAATTCGTGGACCCTGAGAAAGAGTTTCAGAGACCCCCCCTTGGACCCCCAAAGGGTTAAATAGAGTTAGAGCTAAAGAAGGAGTGGCAATAATGTTGAATAATCAGTTATGGCAGGTAAAGAGGGAATATAAATGTATAAATTCAAGGATTATGTGGAGTAAAATAAACGTTGGATGTGAAAAGTGGGTTATAGTAAGTGTTTATGCACCTGGAGAAGAGAGAAGTGTAGAGGAGAGAGAGAGATTTTGGGAAATGTTGAGTGAGTGTGTGGGGAGTTTTGAACCAAGTGAGAGAGTAATTGTGGTTGGGGATCTTAATGCTAAAGTGGGTAAAAATGTTGTGGAGGAAGTAGTAGTAGGTAAATTTGGGGTGCCAGGGGTAAATGTAAATGGGGAACCATTAATTGAGCTAAGTGTAGAAAGAGGTTTGGTAATAAGTAATACATATTTTATGAAAAAGAGGATAAATAAATATACAAGGTATGATATAGCACATAAGGAAAGTAGTTTTTTGAATAAAAATTCTTTATGTAAATAAAAAATCAAAATGGAATTAATCTGTAAAGCCTGGAAACATAACTAATAAACAGAGTAATTTTTGTGCCAGGAATGCCTGTATTGTTTATTCTGTATGCTGTTTTGAAATTGGAATATTTTGAACTGTGTGAAATTGGCAAAATTACCAATTTCTGATCATTTTATTGGCTACTTGAAATAGTTGATTGGGCAGTTTCTTGTGCTCAATCGATAAAATAGAAGTAATACTAACGAAATAGCTAAGAATTTGGTCAACTGGAATAATGTAATTGGCCTAAAATAGGAGTCAAAGTGGGCAAAATCGCCAATATGTAAATATCGCTGACACAGTCAAATTCGCGAGTGTAATTTCGTCAGTTTTCCACCAACTTTCATACTTTTTGTTTTATTACCTTCAGAAAAAGATTCTCTACCATTTCATAAGAAAAAATGTAAAAAATTTATTTTGAAAATTCATGTACTCTGTGGACAATATGATCTATGGCTTGGATCCTGAAAGGGTTAAGCTCCCCAACAAGTACATTTTGCTACTCGTATAACAATGGGCAAAAACTCTTGCCAGTTTAAAAGCAAGGAACTGGTTCGTAGTTCTGTTGTAACAGTAGTGGCCCCATGAGGTGTGCTTCGAAACTACAGTTGAGAGACAACCTGGGTACCCATTTTTTATTGTTTGCTCAGGGTTGGGGACTGCAATAGATGCTGCAACAAGAACCAAGGTAGAAAAAATTCCAACTTGTCTGAAGCAGAAAGAACATAATGAAAATAGGCATGGCATATATAACAAACCCAATTTAGGTGTCCCATAACTCGATTGCTAGCACACTCAGCTCACACAATGAGGTCCGGGGGTCAATCCCCTGTATAGGTAGTATAGGTAGAAACATTAGGACGTGTTTTCTTAAGGCACCTGCTGTCCATGTTCGCCTATCAGTAAAATATGTACCTGGGTGTTAGTCAACTGGTGTGGGTCACATCCTGGGGACAAAATTGACCAAATTTGTCCAAAATGCTGTGCAAAATAAAGGGCTTTCTATATAGTAGTATGTCATTGATGCCAGCTAGGCCTGTATACGTACCTTGTATATGTAAGTACTTGTTGAAATAAAGATTATTATTATTACCTAGTCAAACTGCCAGTGGGATTGACATGGGGGTTGAGTGTAAGAATGAAAAGAAAGAAGAAAATGATCACTGCCAGTATAACTTCAAATCTTTCATTGCCTATACATTTTCTTGCTCTCATCACCTTGCTCTTTTCTGTGTTTACTTTCAACTTAATTCTTTCACAAATCCTCCCAAACTCTTCAACCAACCTCTCTATCTTCTCTTACAAATTTACCATCAGTACATATTGTGTGATCAGCAAAGACCAACTGTGACAGCTCCCAACTTACATCTGCACCTCTCCCCAAAACTTTTGATGCAAGAAATCAGAGGTGCCCTACTCTTCCCTGGATCAAATCTGATTACCAGTACTTCCTATTCCTCAGATGCTATATAACCCCTACAGGTTTAGTGCCTATATATAAATGTAAAAATAAATATTTAAAATAATATTGTTATTAGTAACAATAGCAGCAGCAGCCCCATCTATAAACAGTAAACAACCATTAACCATTTCACTATCTGTGATGCAGATCTTTGTTAATGACACCAGGCCCCCCCCCCTCCCAAGTAGATTTGTGTCTTGAGCTCAGCTCGCTCAAATAAACAGAGCAGTAAATTTTGGCCTATATATGAGAAAATGAGTTTGCGTGGTGAGTATGCACAGTATAAGAAAATCCTGCCCCCCACAATGAATGATGGGAAAAGCAAAACTCAGACCTTATGTTTGGTTTACAATAAGACATTGAGGTGTTTTCTACGATGGCTTTTATGATTTTATTGGTGGTTTCTTGGTATCATTTGATAAAATGGAAGACATACTACTGAAACAGAGATAATTTTGGTTGGTTCCAGGACCAGAAGTAACTTGAAATTAGCCTCACAGTAGCAGAAATATTTTATTTTTGCCAATTTCCTGAGGACAAGTAAAGCCCCCCTACATCCCCCAGTTTGTTTTATGGGTTTATACTGGGTCTGATTCAGTTATTTGTAAGTGCTTTTGCAAAAATACACTTACATAATTGTTCGAGTTTGGAGCAGTACGTAAACTGAGGGTCCACTGTACTGTACTAAAAAAAAAGTAGGAAATTTTGTAGTTTGTTTGTATGGATGTAGTACTGATGTTAAGAAAAACTGATTGTAAATGTTAAAAATGCAAGATATAATGAAGCAGACAACAAGATCAGTTTGATTGATAAAATATTGACAGGCAGACTTTTGGATGTGCTTGTATTGTACATGTGTTTTAAGGAGAGACTGATATTGAAGATCATTGTGTAGTAACAGCTAGAATAAAAAGAAGGTTGTGTTGGGAAAATGGAATGAGTAGTTAGAATGGCATATGAAAATATGTACTTAACATCAGTACTACATCCATACAAACAAACTACAAAATTTCCTACTTTTTTTTTAGTACAGTACAGTGGACCCTCAGTTTACGTACTGCTCCAAACTCGAACAATTATGTAAGTGTATTTTTGTAAGTGCTTTTGCAAGTGTATTTTTGGGGGTCTAAAAGGACCCTCTCCGAAACTCGTTCTCAGGGTCCAAGAATTAAAAAAAAAAAAAAAAAATCTTATGAAATGATAGAGAATCTTTTTCCGATCATAACGCCACACAAATTATGAAATTTGATCGAAAACTAACGGAATTATGCTTTCGCAAAGTTAGTGGTATCAATGACATTTACGCAGCGGCGATTTCGCCCACTTTGAACCCTATTTTCGGCAAATTCCAATGTTTCAGTCTACTAAAATTATAGCTATTTCGCTAGAACTCCATTTCTTATATCGATTGAGTACAAGAAACTGCCTATTTACCAATTTCAACTACCCAAAATAGTGGTCAGAAAATGGCAATTTGGCCAATTTCACACAAATTTCAAACGATGTCAATTTCAAAATAGGGTCCAGAATAAACAAGGCAGACATTCCTGGCACTAAAATAACATCTTCTCTGTTCATTAGTCATGTCTCCAGGCCCCTCTTACATTACTTTTGCTTTCCATTTTGAATTTTTATTCTCACAAAAAATAGAAGATTTAGTTATGTACTATACAACTGCATCATTGTAAAAATGGTATAACTAATATCAGCGCACTTGTGCAAGAATATTAGACTCACCAGTTGATGTGTATTGGACGCATGGTGTGATTTGTTTACTCTTGAACATCAGACAAAATCGAACATTTTCGCTACTTTGCACTGTTTCAAGGCACTTGTCATCGTGAAACCAGTCAAAATTATCTCTATTTCTGTAATATATCATCCATTCTATCAAATGAGACTAAGAAAACGAGAATACAAGCATAAATACCATACGAAAATAGACTGCAAAGTCGCTGTTTTAAACCAAAAACGCGATCAGTTTTTTTTTCCTCATTATGCACTGTGTAGTGCAGGATTTTTTTTATACTGTGCACACTGACCGCACAGACCCATTCTCTCATATCTAGGCCTACCAGCCTGTTTCTGCTTGATTTGAAGGTGCTAGAATTTAGGCGTACTAGTACGTCCAAAACCCTGGGGCGTAAGCCGTACTAGTACGGCCGAAACCCTGAAAGGGTTAAACAGCATTCTGGAATGAATTAACCCTTTCAGGGTCCATGCCGTAGTTCTACGCCATGAGCTCAGCTCACTCAGATAAGCTGTGAGCGGTAAATTTGGGCTTAGATATGAGAGAATACATCTAGATGGTAAGTGTGCACCACATAAAACAAATCCTGCAACACACAGTGCATAATGAGAGAAAAAAACTGAGACCATAATTTTTATTAAAACAGCGATTTTACAGTGTTTTTTTTGTATGCTTTTTATAGTTGTATTTGCGATTTCTTGGTATCATTTGATAGAATGGAAGATATATTACAGAAATAGAGATGATTTTGATTGGTTTTAGTACTGAAAATGGCTTGAAACTGAGCTCAAAGTAGCGGAAATGTTAAATTTTTGCCGATGTTCAAGAGTAAATAAATGACCTCACACGTCTAATACGTGCCAGCTGGTGGGTCTAATATACGTTCACAAATGTGGTGATATTAATTATACAATTATTACAATTATAACAGTAAATCTTCCATTTTTTGGTTTGAATAAAAATTCATTATGTCAATAAAAAAATTATATGGAATTCATTTGTAAAGACTGAAAAGGTAACTAATGAACAGAGGAAATGTTACTTTAGTGCCAGGAATGCCTGCACTGTTTATTATGCACTATTTTGAAATTGGAATATTTTGAACTGTGTTAAATTGGCTAAATTACCAATTTCCGATCACTTTATTTTGTAGTTGAAACAGTTGACTGGGCGATTTCTTGTGCTCAATCGATAGAATAGAAGTAATACTAGCGAAATAGCTAAGAATTTAGTCAACTGGAATAATGCAATTGGCCTAAAATGGGAGTCAAAGTCAGCAAAATCGCTGATGCGTAAATATCGCTGATGCATCAAAATTCGTGAGCATAATTTCGTCAATTTTCCATAAAATTTCGTACTATTTGTTTTATTACCTTCAGAAAAAGATTATCTACCATTTCATAAGAAAAAAATAACAATTTTTTTTTTTTAAATTCTTGGACCCTGGTGCACACTTTGAAATTTGGCCTCTGGACCCTGAAAGGGTTAATTATGTAAACTGGGGGTCCACTGTGTACAGAAAAACTGGTGACCAATCTCTTGTTCTGAACATTTTAATTTCCTTCTGCAGCAAACATGGATACTGGAAAAGGATTCCAACTCATTTTCCTTGGGAACTGGATTATCACATTCATGGGAAAGTGCTAAACTGGAAAGAAAGTACTATTTCAGAAAAAACCTACCATGTAAAATGTTTAATAGAAAAAAACAGCAATCCTGTAAGAGTGAAAAGTCTTTCAACAGGTCATTTCCACACACAATAATTATCATAAAGAACTTTATTGATATTCTGAACTAAGAAAAAAGAAAAAATTGAGTGCTTTTGTGTGTTTATTAAACATTTTAAGAGACCAGCAAAAGTATGCCTGTCTGAACAAGGTGCTTACACTTTGGCAGACCTGTGACCAGTTTAGAGATCTACTCTCTGAGCTCAGCTGACCTATGCAACCTTGACCTGTGCCAGTAGGCCCACTGCAATGCTCATTTTTATTAAAATTCTCAGTTTTTTTTACAAGTACAGTAAATAGTAGCCGCCATGCATTTAAGCAAAACACTACTGTACTATTAATGAACAATGGGATGCCAGTATCCACTTAAGCTGGAAGAAAACCGGTTAATGGTGACTCACGAAATCGTAATGAATATTACTGTACACAATGTAAATATTTTATATTAATTTTCATCATTAAAATACAGTGCCAAAATGTCTATACAGCACTGTATACAGATTTCTTGTACCTAAGCAAAATGTACTGTAATGTATACAGTGGACCCTTGGTTTTTGCTACCCTCTGATTTCATCATTTTCGGTTATCGCTGACTTTTTTCTTCAAAATGTTTTCGTTAATCCCCTCAGGTTTCGTCAGTTGTACGGAACATGTCCGAGTGCCGCGCACACACAAAGCTTCCCGCACACACATTCTGAGTCAGTGTGGCGTTGTTTCTCGGAGAGTGAACATTACCCTGTGAGGTCATACGAAACATTTCGTAATACTAATCCATTTTTTTTTGCGCTAGTTTATTGTGTGTGACTGCTAAATAAGTCACCATGGGCCCAAAGAAAGCTCCTAGTCCCAGCTCTTTGGTAAAGAAGGTGAAAAACACAATAGAATATAAGAAAGAACTCGTAGAAATATATGAAAGTGGCGTACGTGTGGCCGAGCTTGCCAGGATGTACAGGAAGCCCGCATCAATGATCAGTTCCATCGTGGCGAGGAAAAAAGAAATCAAGGAAGCTGAAGTTGCGAAAGGGGTAAATATGCTAACGAAACAGAGATCACAAACAATCGAAGATGTGGAGACGTTGTTGTTGGTGTGGATCAACCAAAAACAGTTAGCGAGAGATAGTGTTGTGGAGTCGATCATTTGTGAAAGGTAAGGCAGTTGCAAGGGGATCTAGTAAAAATAAAAAGCCTGGAACGAGTGCTGCAGTTAGTGAATTTAAGGCCAGCAAAGGATGGTTCGAAAAATTCAAGAAGCAAAGTGACATACACAGTGTGGTAAGGCATGGCAAGGCTGCAAGTTCTGACAAATGTGCAGCCGAGGAATTCATTGATGAATTCAAGGGGTACGCAGAGGCTGAAGGATTCGTGCCCCAACAAGTGTTCAATTGTGAAGAAATAGGCCTCTTTTGGAAGAAAATGCCAAAGAGGACCTACATCATGCAGGAGAAAAAGGCACTGCCAGGACACAAGTCTATGAAAGACAGGTTAACTCTCTTGATCTGTGGTAATGCTAGTGGGGATTTCAAAGTGAAGCCTTTACAGGTGTATCACTCTGAAAATCCCAGTGTGTTCAAGAAAAACAGTGTCATCAAGAGTAAATTGTATGTGATGTGAAAGGCTAACAATAAGGCTTGGGTCACGATGCAAATTTTCCTTGATTGGTTCAATGAAGTGTTTGGCCCGAGTGTGATGAAATACCTCCTGGATAATCAATAGCCACTGAAGTGCCTCCTGGTAATGGACAATGCTCCTGCTCATCCTCCAGACTTGGATGACCAATTGTTGGAGGAGTTTAGTTTCATCACAGTGAAGTTCTTGCCCCCTAATACTACTCTCCTCTCATCCAGCCCATGGACCAGCAGATCATTTCAAACTTCAAAAAACTCTACACCAAACCAATGTTTCAAAGGTGCTTTGACGTGACCTCGGACACTGAATAGACCCTAAGAGAGTTCTGGAGGAATCACTTCAATATCCTCAATTGCATAAGTCTTATAGATAAGGCTTGGCAGGAAGTGACTTCCAGGACGATGAACTCTGCTTGGAGAAAATTGTGGCCAGAATGTGTCCTCGAGAAGGATTTTGAAGGGTTTGGGGCTGACCCTGACAACCCTACGCCTGTTGTGGAATCTATTGTGGAACTGGGGAATTCCATGGGGTTGGATGTGAGTGGCCAGGATGTGGAAGAGTTGGTGGACGACCACAGTGAAGAGCTAACCACTGAAGAGCTGCAAGAGCTTCATCTGCAACAGCAACAGAGCACAGCTGAGGAAATGGCTTCAGAGGAGGAGGAAGAGAGGGGGAAGAAGGTGCCTTCTTCAGTGATTAACCCTTTGACTGTTTCGGTCGTATATATACGTCTTACGAGCCACTGTTTCGGACGTATAAATACTCACAAATTCTAGCGGCTTCAAATCAAGCGGGAGAAAGCTGGTAGGCCCACATATGAGAGAATGGGTGTGTGTGGTCAGTGTGCGCAGTATAAAAAAAAATCCTGCAGCACGCAATGCATAATGAGAAAAAACTGACCGTTTTTTTTAATTAAAACGTCCTCTTTGAGGTGTATTTTCATATAGTATTTATGGTTGTATTCTCTTTTTTATGGTCTCATTTGACAGAATGGAAAACATACTACAGAAATATGGATGATTTTGATTAGTTTCATGATGAAAATGACCTTGAAATTGAGCTCAAAGTAGGGCAAATGTTCGATTTTTGCATATGTTAAAGAGTAAACAAATCACGCTAAACGTCCAATACACATCAATTGGCGAGTCTAATATTCTTTCACAAGTGCACTGATATTATTTATACCATTTTTACAATAATGCAATAGTCTGCATAACAGTAAATCTTCTATTTTTTGTGTGAATAAAAAATCAAAATAGAAAGCAAGAGTAATATAAGAGGGGCCTAAAGACGTGACTAATGAACAGATAACATCTTATTTTAGTGCCAGGAATGTCTGCATTATTTATTCTGGACCCTATTTTGAAATTGACAACTTTTTTATTTTGCATGAAATTGGCCAAATTACCAATTTTTGACCACTTTATTGGGTAGTTGAAATTGGTAAATTGGTGGTTTCTTGTACTCAATCGATAGAACAAATGGAGTTCTAAAGAAATAGCTATGAGTTTGGTAGACTGGAACAATGGAATTGGCCGAAAATAGGGCTTAAAGTCGGCGAAATTGCCGATGCGTCTATATCGCCGAGATCACTAACTTCGCGAGAGCGTAACTCCAAGTTTTCAATCAAATTTCATACTTTTGATGTCATTACCATCGGGAAAAGATTCTCTATCATTTCATAAGGATTTTTTTTTTTAAATTTTGCGACAACAGGAGAGCACTCAGGATTAGGGGTTGCGACAGTCAAAGGGTTAAGGACATTTGTGCAAAGTGTAGTGAGGTGCAAACATTTGTGGAGGAACATCACCCTAACAAAGCTGTTGCAGCCCGTGTCTGCAACATGTTCAATGACAATGCCTTGTCCCATTTTAAGCAAATCTTATAGAGACGCCAGAATCAGAGCTCTCTGGAAAAAAAATTAGTGTGACAGGGGTCCAGTGACTCAAACTGGTCCTAGTGCCAGTAAAAAACAAAGAAGGGAAGTAACCCCCGATAAGGACTTGGTACCTGAAGTCCTTATAGCAGGGGATTCCCCTTCCAAACAATAGTAACTTCTTCTCCCTCTCCCCTCCTCCCCATCTTCCATACACCAACAAGGGTATTCAATAAAGGTAAGTGTGATGTTAAATGTTCATTTATCCATTTTATTAGTGCTTTATTTTCATGTCATTGTTTTCTGTATGTAAATCTATATTTAATCTCTAAAAAATGTATTTTTTGTTAATACTTTTGGGTGTCTGAAACGGATTAATTGGATTTACATTATTTCTTATGGGAAATATTATTTTGGTTTTCATCATTTTCGGGTTTCGTCACTCTCTGGAACAGATTAATCACGAAAACCGAGGTTCCTCTGTATTATATTACAAGGGCAAAAGCATTAAAAATTGAAAAGCAAAATTTATAGTAGCCTTTGTATACAAACTAGTACTAGGTGCAAGTGGTAAAAAATCAATCACTGTCTCAAAACCCTTATAAATTCACCTACAATCATCATACTGTTTGGGAATTTCAATTTAAGAAACCTAAGTTAGAAAAATACAGTAAATATTGTGATAGCAAAAAAAAATCCTGGAAAGTTTATATGAACAGTTACAGCATGTACATATTGCACAAATTTGTATTAACCCAGAAGGTAATAGAACTGACCAAAGTGAAAACACCTTGGACCTTATATTTACAAATAAAGATACTATTCAAAATGTTAAAATTTTGGGCAGATCATTCTCAGATCACAACCTTACTGAATTTGAATGCATCACAATACAATCCAAATAATTGGAATGCCATTAGCAATACTGTATAAGAAAGAAGAATATTCAAATTTAATAGGAAACCACAATTACTTCTATGGGATCTAGTGCTGTAGAACCTTTTAAAGGTTCTTGACTCCATGCTTTTTCTCCTAAGAGAAATCAAAGGTAAAAACCATATCTAACAAAGGGCCTTTGCTTAAGGAAGATGGCAACAAAGAAATGAGTAAAATACTGTGGACAGAGTACAACTGTGGTCAGGAAGCCATTAATCAGACTAAAGATTTACAACCCTCGCAAAAAAAAAATAATTAATATGCAGGAGACGAAACTTTACTAACACTTCTAACAGAAAGTTAAAAAAAGAGATATTTCTAACCCTATAGAAAAATTAACATAAAATGAAGATTAGGCTGTAATATTACTGAGGTGGTAAATTTCAGCTCATAAGTACAGAACATATTACTATAACTGAGACTGAGGTGTACAAGTGTTACTTTCATACTGAAATTACATTAGCTAAGAAAATTTCATTTTACATTTTAGGAAAAAAGAAAACAATGTCAATTCCAATGCATCCAATGCAAAGATTAAAATTTTGTATCTAAGAAAACCCAGTAGCATTGATAAATCATGGTAAAAATCGATCAATAAATTTATATAAAATCAGGCTGAAGGCTTTCCCTTAACTGGATTTTCAGATATTCCATCCCTCCTCCTCTTGTGTGGGATAACAGAGCAAAATCTAAGTGCAACAAGAGCTTGTATTTAGACTTCAATCATAGCTGAGCCTTAGCATTTGTTCCCCATAACCACATTTTACAAGATCACAAATAGTGACCCATCTTTCAGTCTCCCCACTCATGAATACTAGTCGCAGCATGTAGCGACATACCTGTGACTAGTTTCAAGGATTCTTATATCCCAGCAGCCCACCCCAGGGCCAGGCTTCCTTCTTGACTGTTGGGCTACTGTTGTTATCCAAAATAATTTTTTATAGAATTCATGATGCTATTCAGGTGATCTGTAAAAAATGCTGTGTATACAGTATATGTACACAGTATTTTGCAATAGCTATGAATTTATTTATGCTCATCTTCCTGGATGTCCGAGTGGTTATTAAAACAAATGCAATACAGTATATTATGTTTAGTCGTTAAAATTTTTTGTTGGTGTATGTCTCACCGGGGTGTAGTTGGTCGTCCTCACGGCACATGTTTCTTTGGGAGGTGCCATGCCCAGCCACCACAGCATATGGGGCTGGCAAGAGGGAGATGTAGGGCCAGCCTACACACTACTTCAACACAAGCCACAATAAGCACAACAACAAACACCTTCCTGCAATTTTCCAATTTTCTCACCTAGTTGCATTTATTTCTGCTCATTTCTCTCACTGAATACTAAAGCATCAGTACTTTGCTTGCTTACGAGACGGTCAGTTTATCTGAAATTTAGTAAATATTTGTTAAAGCCCTGAATATACAGTGGGAGAAAATCATTATTCAAGACTGAAGAATGTGATGTGTTACTGGGGGATGGAAGAAAGAAAATTTATTTGGCTATCATACTTAAAAAAATAATATTTTTTCCTTTACACTGCAACACTGACACACCAGTCATTCTTTGTGGGCTTTGGGCACCAGTTTGAAAGTGTGACATACTTTTATCCTGATGCACACACAACCCGCACATATAAAAGAGAGGAGCTTACGACGACGTTTCGGCCCGACTTGGACCATTGTGTTAGTGTGACTTTGTAAATGGTCCAAGTCGGGTCGAAACGTCGTCGTAAGCTCCTCTCTTTTATATGTGCGGGTTGTGTGTGTATTGTTCCAGTCACGGTATTGTGCCTTTTTGTTATTTTTATCCTGATGGTCAAATACCTATTCCCTCTAATGGTGCCTAAATAATTTTAAACTACACTAGCTGATAATAGTAAACACTCATTAAAACTTATAATAAATATTGTTTTCAATGTCATTTGTGTTCTTACGGAACCTTTATATCACCTGTAACATTCACCAACCTTTGAATATTTTATGCGTCTAATGCAAGATCATTTTCACTGTCAGCAGCTCATGCCGTATTTGATTGTATACAATACTGTACCAATAAGTTGAAGAATAAGATGCAACATTTGGGTATCTTCATCGTTGAAATGTTTGCCTGCACAGAGGGCTTCTTCAGTCAAATATATGACTGGAAACAGTAGAGGAAGTAATGTTGAGGTTATCAGTCCTTCAGCCTTGGTAGAAGATCAGTTCCTCAGCCTAAAGCAGAGGTTGTGTCTTATTTTTCAGCTTGCCAGTATTATATACAGTGGACCCCTGGTTTTCGTATGGTCCGAATATCATACAATTTGGATTTAGAACATTTTTTTGGGCAAAATTTTGGTTCGGATTTCATACCTCCATCTGGAAATCGTACGTATCAGATGCGCCCCCCTGCCCCCCCAGGATGCTGCCACTCTCATGCGTATGTGTCTCAGTCTGGCTCTGTCACTGGTTGAGTCTACCTACCAACCTACCTACCTACCTACCTACCTACCTGGAGTCTGCCTGGAGGGCATTCCGGGGATCGACGTCCCCGCAGCCTGGTCTATGACCAGGCCTCCCAGTGAGCATTCATCTGAAACATTTTGCAATTTTTGTGCTTGTTTATTGATTGCAACTGCAAAATAAACCACCTTGGGCCCAAAGAAAGTTCCTATTGCCAGCCCTTTGGTAATGAAGGTGAGAAACACGATATAATTCAAGAAAGAGATTGTAGAAAAATACGTGGCGAACGTTTAGCCGAGTTTTGGAAGAAAACGCCAAAGAAGACCTACATCACGCAGGAAGAAAAGGCACTGCCAGGACACAAGCCTATGAATGATAGGCTAACTCTTTTGTTCTGTGGTAATGCTAGTGGGGATTTCAAAGTGAAGCCTTTATTGGTGTATCACTCTGAAAATCCCAGAGTGTTCAAGAAAAGCAATGTCATCAAGAGTAAATTGTATGTGATGTAGAAAGCTAATAATAAGGCATGGGTCACAAGGGAAATTTTCATTGACTGGGTCCATGTACTGTTTAGCCTAAGTGTGAAAAAATACCTCCTGGAAAATAAATTGCCACTCAAATGCCTCCTGGTACTGGACAATGCTCCTGCTCATCCTCCAGACTTGGAAGACCAATTGTTTAGGGACTTCAGTTTTATAACAGTGAAGTTCTTGCCTCCTAACACCACTCCTCTTATCCAGCCCATGGACCAGCCTTCTTCAATACTCCAACAAGTCTTCAATAAAGGTATGTAATGTTCATTTATCATTAAAATTAGTCATTTATATTTATTTCTCATTGTTTTCTGTATGTAAAATTATAGTTATTCTTTAAAAAATGTATTTTTTGTTAAAATTTTTGGGTGTCTGGAACGGATTAATGTCTAGGCCAAAATTTACCTCTTGCATCATATTTGAAGGCACTGTGATTTAAGACTTAGATCTATGTGAGACAATGAAAGGGTTAAAGCGGAGGCATATGGCCAGACCTTACATACTGGAGCAGAAGTGAGATGAAGCAGCTGGAGTCAATGTCAGAGGTGAGCATTGCCCACTAGTGAATGGAAGTCATGCTAAAAACTTGTTTAGTAAAGGGGATTTAGAAAACTCTGCCTGTACCAAGATAACTTAGTGTTTTTTGTGTTAGACAAGTATAATATTAGTATTGATGGTACAGTGGACCCCTGGTTTTCGTACTTAATCCGTTCCAGAAGGTCGGTCTAAATCTGAAATGTACGAAAACCGAAGTAATATTTCCCATAATTATTTCTTATAATTATTATAATAATTATTTCTTATGGGAAATATTACTTCGGTTTTCGTACGTTTCGGATTTAGACCGACCTTCTGGAACGGATTAAGTATGAAAACCAGGGGTCCACTGTACCATCAATATTAATATTATACTTGTCTAACACAAAAAACACTAAGTTATCTTGGTACAGGCAGAGTTTTCTAAATCCCCTTTACTAAACAAGTTTTTAGCATGACTTCCATCCACTAGTGGGCAATGCTCACTTCTGCTCCAGTATGTAAGGTCTGGCCATATGCCTCCACTTTAACCCTTTCATTGTCTCACATAGATCTATGTCAGCGAGATCAGTGTCAGTCACATAGATCTAAGTCTTAAATCACAGTGCCTTCAAATATGATGCAAGAGGTAAATTTTGGCCTAGAAATGAGAGAATGGTCTGTGTGGTGGGTGGGTAAAAAAAAAAAAAATCATGCAACTTGCAGTGTATGATGGGAACAACTAACCTCTGACCTCGAGTTTGGATATTTCTTGGTGTCAAATTATAGACCAGAACAGTTTGTTTCATGGGTTTTTACTAGATCTGTTTCAACTATTGAGACTGTCTAAACTATGACCAAGAATTCTTGGTTATACTTTATTAATTGAGAAATAGATTTTTTTTTGTCATGATGGATTCAAAATGGAGGGCAAATGTTAAACATGAGAGGCCTGAAGATGTGATTAATGAACAGAAAAAAAAAAGCTGCTTTAGTAGATGGGATGCCTACAGTGTATGTGTTTGACTGTTTAAAATGGATTTTGACGACTTAAAAACTAACCAAATCACCAATTTCTAGGCACTTTATAGGGTAGTTCTGATACAGTGGTACCTCTACTTATGAGCAGCTCAAAACTCGAACAATTATGTAAGTTTATTTTTGTAGGTGCTTTTGTAAGTGTATTTTTGGGGGTATGAAATGGATTAACCCAATTTTCATTATTTCTTATGGGAAAAAATTCCTTCGGTATCGGCACTTGAATAGCCGACTGGAATGAATTTTGCTCATAAGTAGAGGTACCACTGTACTTGAATGGGCTCTTTCTAGCTCTCAATCAATAGTATCAAAAGCAAAACTGCCAGGAATTGGACCAATTTGAGTACTGGAATTAGTGTAAAACAGGCCTCAAAATGGGCGAAATTGTAGTTGTGGAAAGTGCTCCCTGACCTCCAACTTCACACCAGTATAATTCCATAAGTTTTTCATCATATCTTGCAATTTTAGTGTCATTATCCCTCAAAAAATTTCTTTATCTTTGTCTTTTTTTTTTAATTGTGACACTGAGAGGTCTTTTAATTTGAGGGTTGCAACAGTCAAGGGGTTAAGCTGAGGGACTGACCACCTCGCATCAAAGCTGAGGGACTGGTCACCTCAAAATTACTACTTCTACTGTATCACTATTACATTTGCCCATATTACAATGAAGAATCCTTCTGTGCAGATAAAAATGCCTTAGCATTCATGGCCCCAGACTTTTCAACATTTTACCAGAAGATATCAGAAACATGGCTGGTACAAGTGTAGAAGCCTTCAAGAGGAGACTGGACAATCATCTTTACCAAGTGCCAGATCAGCCAGGCTGTGATGGATATGTGGAGCAGCAGGCCTCCAGCAGCAACAGCCTGGTTGACCAGGCAAGCACCAGACGAGCCTGGTCCACAGCCGTGCTCCGGGAGTAGAGAGACTCTCGAAACTCATCAAAGGTATATCAAAGGTAATAGATACCCAATTGTGTTGCATATCTTATTCTTCAACTCATCGGTACTGTACAAGATCAACAATATGATACTTGTTTAACAAAGCAACACTATGGTACTGTATCTCGGTACAGGGAAAGTCTTCACTGACTAATTTCCTAAACAATTGTTTAGCATGACCTACTACCACTAGTGGGCCCAGCTCACCTGTGATGTCAACCCCAGCTACTACACCAAACTTTTGTTCCAGTATAAGGTCTGACTACATGCCTCTGCCTTAGGCTGGAGGACTGACCACTTGATGAATAAAATGAAGTACATCACTTGGGAATCTTTATTGCCAAAACATCTGCCTGCACAGCAGGTTGCTTCGGTTGAATATAACATTGGAAAATTTTTGAAGAGTTTCGAGAGCTTCTCTACTCCCTGAGCCCGGCCATGGGTCAGGCTCAATCAGTTTCTCGACCTAAAGCAGAGGCATATGGCCAGAGAAGGCACATGAAGAGTGTAACATTCAGATGTCAAATGATTATTCCTTTAGAGGGTCATTCATCACTTGAAAATTGGGATGCAATCAATTTTGATCCAGGGAAAAGGCGAACAAGTAGAATTCCTTCAATCATGAGTCCCTCATTGAATCATGGAGCCTCCTTTGATGAGTGGGTGTTGCATGGGAAGAGTTTGCATGACCTTATATACTGGAGCATTAGTGAGGTGCAGCAACTGAAGTTGACATCACAGGTGAGTGTGGGCCCACCAGTGGAAGTAAGTCATAGTAAACAGTTGTTAGAAATGGAGTTGAAAGTGTCTTTCCCTGTACCAAGACATCATGGCTTCCTGTGTTTGACAAGTTTTACATTACGGATGGAATACAATACTGTACTGTACGTACAAGTTGATGAATAAGACACATGTGTAACACTTGTGTATCTTTATTGCAAAAATGTTTTGCCTGCTTTAGGCTGAGGGACTGATTACCATCTATCAAGGCTGAGGGACTGATCACTTTAAAATTACTTCTTGTACTGTCTTCAGGGTTATATTCGATTGTATTTGACTGAAGTAGCTTGATGTACAAGTGAAACATTTCATCAATTAAGATACCCATGTGTTCTTTTTTTTCTTGTTGGAATTGTATACCATCAATAAAATGGTACTCATCTGATACAGTAACATTATGGTATCTTGGAACAGGAAAAGTCTTCTGCAGCTTCTTTGCTAAACATCTGCTTGGCATATCTATTTCCAGTAGTGGGCCACGCTCACCTGTGACATAACTCCAGCTGCTACAATTCACTTCAATTTCAGGTCTGGCTGCATGCCTTTGCTTTAGGATGAGGGACTGACCACCACCTATCATTGTTGAGAGACTGATCACCTCAAAACTACCTTTACTACTTTATCTTTAATATTAAGCTGTATTCACCTTTATCTGACTGAAGAAGCCTACTGTGCAGGATAAATATTTTAGCAATAAGATACCCAAGTGTTGAATGTGTCTTATTGATCAACTTGTTAGCACTGTGTACCATCAAATATGAGACTCGACTATCAACAATCAAGACCGAGGAATTGAGCACCTCAAAATTACTTCTATTGTCTCCACTGGCACATTCACCTGTATTCTACTGAAGAAGCTTGTTACACAAGTGAAACATTTCAGCAATAAGATATCCAAGTGTTGCATATGCAACTTATTCATCAGCAGCTCTAATTTGGACAACACAAATATTCTCCCCTACCCAGGTAATTTTAGGGATTTTATTTTTCAGGTCATGTTTGAGGCAATTGGGTTGCCTTTCCAATACATATAATCTAATCTAACCTGACCTGTATGAGTAACCATACTGAAAAATACCTGTGAAGAACACAGAGGGTTGGGGTGGGGACAAATCCAAAGTGGTCCCATTGTTCCTAAAGCTTTTGAGACCTAAAATTGCCTCATTATATGATGTGACAAACTATTTTCATCAACAGGTGATGATGGCCAATGGCTATTAATAGATGGTGTGATGAATGGCTGTGACGTGATGAGACCAAAAAATAATCAACAAGTCATGAGACCAAAAAATTATCAACAGGTCATGTGAGGAATGACTATCAACAGATGAGACATTAACTATCAAAAGGTCATGTTACTGATGACCTGCGATATACCTGTGACTGGTTTCGTTTTCCTACTCTCGTAGCTTGATATGGGGACAGACTTTTCTGTAGTGTCTCTTCAACCCGGCTGTTGATGTTGGCGGCCCTATGGCCCACGTATCCATCACAGCCTGGCTGATCTGACACTTGGCAGAGGGCATGATCCAATTTTCTCTTGTAGACTTCCACCTTTGTTTTGGCAATAATCCTGATATATGCTGGTAACAAGGTGAATGAACAGTCATGGACTACCACCAGATGATGTGATCAATAACTATCAAAGGATGGTGTGATCAATATCAAAGAGTGGTGTGATCAATAACTATCAGGGTGGTGCGACCAATGTCTATCAATGGATGATGTAACAATCACGTAATGTAACCAATATATCAACAGGTCATGTGGCCAATACGAATCAGAGGTCGTGTGGCCAATACGAATCAGAGGTCGTGTGGCTAATACTATCAGATCATGTGACCAATACTATCAGGTCATTTGGCCAATACTATCACAAGTCATGTGGCCCATTCTATCACAAGTCATGTGGCCAATGCTTTCACAGGTTATGTGGCCAATACTTTCACAGGTTATGTGGCCAATACTTTCACAGGTTATGTGGCCAATACTTTCACAGGTTATGTGGCCAATACTTTCACAGGTTATGTGGCCAATACTTTCACAGGTTATGTGGCCAATACTTTCACAGGTTATGTGGCCAATGACTATCAACAGGTCGTGACTAATGATTGTATGTGGGAAGTAATCAATGAATTATCAACAGAGAATGTGAACAATGATTATCAACATGCCATGTGACCAATGATTAACAGGTTTTGTGACCAATGACCATCAATAGATTATGTGACCAATGATTATAATCACTGGTTTCAGCTCGCGTTGAATAAAGCGTTTCTAAATCATTTTGGCACACTGAATTCAAATCTGGAACTTAGTTTTACTCAACATGTGCGGTTTCTGTGAATTAGAACCCCACGGTGAACGGTTTCACCAAGACAGTCATTTATTGAGAAGAGATACAAGGGAAATCTGACGATCAGATTAATGGTCGACTACTAATGGACACCGGTGCAAGGGAGCAATACTGAACACAAGTGAAAATGCATGAAAACTTTGATGAAAATATTTTGTACGACTGTATGGACATTTCTATTTTTGTTATACACATATATAATGAATTCACATTAAAAATTATAAGTTTTTGTACTTGCATGCACCACACTTGATATCTATGCATAATACCTGTGACTGTTAGATGACCTTATAACCAAAATATTGATCATAATATTAAAAAAAAAAACTTAGGTGAGGTGATAGAGACTAAAGTTCAGATTCGTGATTAGCGCATCAAAGAGCTTCAACAAACCCATTTAGTTTTTGAAATGAATAAAAATGTTAAATTTTGTTGGCATGACCACTGACTATTACAAGTGTTGTGACCATTGACTATTAACAAGTGTTGTCACCATCAACTATCATGTGACAAAATATATACATCAAGGCTACTAATAACACATTTTAGACTAACACAAGATAGTACAGTACACAATTAATGAAGTTGCAGAAAGTGAGGAAAGTGACACTTTTATATTAGCTATAACAATGCTGCACTAGTAAGAAATGCCTGGGTACAAACTACTGGATGTAAACATTTACTGGGAGTTGTATTGCTATTTAAGTTTTTAAACTGAGTTTATGAATAAGACATGTGCAACACTTGGGTATCTATTTTTGAAAATAAGGATACCCAAGTGTTTGTTGCACGTCGTATTCATCAATCTCTCGGTATTGTATACCATGCTCTCATATTAAGAGTTGTCTTGCTATTTACAGTTTTTAAATTTCGTATTACCTCAATTATTACTATTTGTTGAATGGGAATATGGCAAAATATACCTAATAAGATATACAGTAAAATGTAATGTCCCAAAAGGAAACGTGCCATCGTGTCTGGCTTGGGTGGGCTTATCCTAGGTTAAAAATTTATTACGTCACCGTCGTGTGCCTATAATAATGTTCTCGTGTAATCATTATGGATGTTTAAAAATATACATTCATAAAACCATCTGTAAATTCGAGTTAAATAATATTATATAAGAACATAAGAAAGAAGGCATTATTCTCAATATCAACATTAGTTGTGACAAATGAATTATAGCTGTTCCCAATATCAACATTGGTTGTGACAAATGAATATTAACAGGTGTTATACCCAATGAATGAATATCAAGTGTTATGCCTGATGAAGATCAACAGGTGATGTGCCCAATATTAACAGGTCGTGTGCCTAATATCAACAAGTATTGTGCCCAATGAATATCAACAGGTGTTATACCCAATGAATATCAACAGGTGTTATACCCAATGAATATCAACAGGTGTTATACCCAATGAATATCAACAGGTGTTATACCCAATGACTATCAACAGGTGTTGTGCCCAATGACTATCAACAGGTGTTGTGCTCAATGACTATCAACAGGTGTTGTGCTCAATGACTATCAACAGGTGTTGTGCTCAATGACTATCAACAGGTGTTGTGCTCAATGACTATCAACAGGTGTTGTGCTCAATGACTATCAACAGGTGTTGTGCTCAATGACTATCAACAGGTGTTGTGCTCAATGACTATCAACAGGTGTTGTGCTCAATGACTATCAACAGGTGTTGTGCTCAATGACCATCAACAGGTGTTGCTGACCATCAACAGGTGTTTGCCCAATGACCATCAACAGGTGTTGTGCCCAATGACCATCAACAGGTGTTGTGCCCAATGACCATCAACAGGTGTTGTGCCCAATGACCATCAACAGGTGTTGTGCCCAATGACCATCAACAGGTGTTGTGCCCAATGACCATCAACAGGTGTTGTGCCCAATGACCATCAACAGGTGTTGTGCCCAATGACCATCAACAGGTGTTGTGCCCAATGACCATCAACAGGTGTTGTGCCCAATGACCATCAACAGGTGTTGTGCCCAATGACCATCAACAGGTGTTGTGCCCAATGACCATCAACAGGTGTTGTGCCCAATGACCATCAACAGGTGTTGTGCCCAATGACCATCAACAGGTGTTGTGCCCAATGACCATCAACAGGTGTTGTGCCCAATGACCATCAACAGGTGTTGTGCCCAATGACCATCAACAGGTGTTGTGCCCAATGACCATCAACAGGTGTTGTGCCCAATGACCATCAACAGGTGTTGTGCCCAATGACCATCAACAGGTGTTGTGCCCAATGACCATCAACAGGTGTTGTGCCCAATGACCATCAACAGGTGTTGTGCCCAATGACCATCAACAGGTGTTGTGCCCAATGACCATCAACAGGTGTTGTGCCCAATGACCATCAACAGGTGTTGTGCCCAATGACCATCAACAGGTGTTGTGCCCAATGACCATCAACAGGTGTTGTGCCCAATGACCATCAACAGGTGTTGTGCCCAATGACCATCAACAGGTGTTGTGCCCAATGACCATCAACAGGTGTTGTGCCCAATGAATATCAACAGGTGTTGTGCCCAATGAATATCAACAGGTGTTGTGCCCAATGAATATCAACAGGTGTTGTGCCCAATGAATATCAACAGGTGTTGTGCCCAATGAATATCAACAGGTGTTGTGCCCAATGAATATCAACAGGTGTTGTGCCCAATGACTATCAACAGGTGTTGTGCCCAATGACTATCAACAGGTGTTGTGCCCAATGACTATCAACAGGTGTTGTGCCCAATGACTATCAACAGGTGTTGTGCTCAATGACTATCAACAGGTGTTATACCTAATGACTATCAACAGGTGTTATACCTAATGACTATCAACAGGTGTTATACCTAATGACTATCAACAGGTGTTATACCTAATGACTATCAACAGGTGTTATACCTAATGACTATCAACAGGTGTTATACCTAATGACTATCAACAGGTGTTATACCTAATGACTATCAACAGGTGTTATACCTAATGACTATCAACAGGTGTTATATCCAATGACTATCAACAGGTGTTGTGCCCAATGATATCAACATGTATGCATAACTATCAACAGAGTGTTATACGTGCACGCTGATTACCAACAGCTGTGACCAATGGCTATCAACAGGTGTTGTAACCAATGGCTATAGGCAGTTGTGACAAATAGCTATTAACAATTCTTGCGACAAACAGCTATCAACAGTTGTGACCAATAACAATCAACAGGTGACAAATTACTGTGAATTACTGTTACCAAAGACTATCAATTGTGACCAGTGACTATTAACAGTTGCTGTAATCAATTATTATCAATAGGTGTTATAGCTACTAATGTATCAATAGGTTATGTGGTTAACTAACGTATCGACAGGTAATATGGCTAACTAATGTACCAAAAGGTTATGTGGTGTATCCACAGGTGTTGTGACTAACGTGTCAACAGGTGTTGTAGCTAACGTGTCACTAGTGATATGACCAACCTGGTAACAACGGGGGATGTTTTCAATAACAGATGATGGCATCAACAATTTCTTTTATGTGTTGCAAAAATAACTTTGTATAGTGATGACCAACATTTTTTGCAGTGATGTGAGCAATGTATTTTTGTAGTTATGTGAAAAATATTTGTAGTGCCTTAAATGTGAGAAAATTTCTATACTGAACAATATTTTTATATTAATAAGGCCATTATTTCTATATGAGCAACATTTTTTTGTCATGTGGCAACACGTTTGTAGCAAGAGGTTATGTAACTAAATTTTGGATCAGTAAGTGATGCGACCAGCTTTGGATCAACAGGTGATGCGATCAACAGGTGATGTGACCAACAACTTTGCAACTACCGGCAATGTAGCGAAGTTTTATTTCATCAGTTTATTTGACGAAATTACACGGACAACTATGTAATCCTCTGTACTAGAGGGATGGTATGCTCCATTAAACTTTAACTACTAGATCATTTAATGTTAACAGAATCAAATTACAAATAGCACATCTTGCTATTATAAACTGTTCTGGTATAGCCCTTAAAAACCTGACACTGAGGTAATATTCATGTACAAAAAAGGTTGAAATACAATAAATTTAGTAACATATATCATCAATTTACGTTCATATGCAGGGTTGCTACGTCGGTGAAGAAGTGGAGGAGTGAGGGGGTCTGGTTGTTGCGGAGTGGTAGCCATGTGGGGGGAGGTGGTGGGAATAACTCCCCTATCTGGGACCAGCAGTCCTGTCCCTGCCACTCCCCACCAGCCCAGCCTCCCGACTCACCCGTCACTACCACCCAAGGCCCACTCCTCAACCCTTCCCTTGTTCAATCCTATCCTGCTCTTCCACTCTCCCTCCTCACACTCACTCATTCAGACACACAGTTAGACAATCACAGTACGTAAAACACATGATACACCTTCACTTGAGAGTTACTGCTTGTAGTGTCAACCACCATATCACCACCACCATGTCCATCTATGCCTTTGTCACAAATAACACATTGTTAAGTTTCATCACTGTAATGTGTTCACATTAGTTTTTAGGAATACACTGACCACTTTTTCTTCAAAACATTTTAAACACAATCGTTCAATGTGTGATGATGAACTGTGGAGTATATGGGTGGCGATGGGCCTGCTGATTGGCTAGTGTAAGCAGGCCTGGTGGGCAGTGCCCCTTGCTAAAGAGAGGAGTTGAAGCCATGGTGCGGCAATACTGTAGATGATGTGGGGGTATAAAGCGAGAGGAGGAGGGAGAGCGGCGACGGCCTCCAGCCAGCTAGACGGACACACGCTCACTAGTGTAGGCAGAGACTTGGCGGGTGGTAGCAGTGGCGACGGCACAAGGGAACGAGGCGGCCCTACCTCCACACGGCTGGGCGGCGCACCTCACACTGCCCTCTCCCGCGTACGAACGCTACACCGACCTACCTACACTGTAGGCCCGCCACGCGCGCCTCTGCCAGGACACTACCCCACGCACGCACCCACACATGCAACACTCAACACAAACAACTTACTTTACATAAAATCCTACTAAACTTCATCATACTTAGGTGATCCGAAGTGTTCAGTGAGGGTTGAAAAATGAGAGTAATAGGATAAGAAGTTTAGTCTTGCAGGTCCAATGATTTAAGTGAGAAGGCGGGGTACACTGCCGCCTTATCTTGCTGGCCAACCACCACTCGACCGGCACCCCTACAGGGATCTTACCCAAGGACAAACTCCACCTTAATCAACACGCCAACCCAACACCCTGACAAAATTATGATCCATAGGCCCTTACTGGAGTGGAAGACAGGAGTGAGAAAAGAAGGGGTGCCACAATTAACGACACTCAGCATCTGAAGTCAACGATTCTGACCTACCAACGAACTTATAAATATTGCTGAAACAAAGGCTTCAAGCTGAAACTAAAAAAGTATTTGCCGGATCAGCCAGGGTGTGACTGCCATCTAGGCCTGCAGGCCAATGGAAGTAATAGCTTAGCTGATCAAGCGGTTACTGGAGAAGTCTGGCCCAAGAAAAGGAAACGAAAATATTATTGTAGAAACCAGTGAGAGGTCGAGGAGTGGTAAGGGGGAGGCATATGAGGAGCAATAACAAGTAGGGCGCACAAAGATAGCTATGGGAGGGAGAGCAGGCGCGAGTAGGGTGTAAAGAGAGCGCGGGTAGAAAGAGAGGGAGGCAGGCAGTCTTGGTCCGCCGAGGTGGCTCCCTCGCAACATCTTGCAACCACGCCGGCCTACCCCCCAGGCAACCACCACCCAACACACTTTCAAATAACTTCGTTCACCTCGTGTAATGCTTCGCCCACCCACATACTACTACGCTGGTGAGTGAGGGAGTGCGAGCTGCTGGTGTTCTTGTGCTAGTATGGGCCTGAGAATGCAAGAAGAACCTCAGTGTGTGGAGGGAGGCCACCTGCACCCACCACCACCACCACCACCGCCCCAACGATCACTTCCCCGCCACCCTAACAAAGACTAACAAAAAGTAACGGCTCCAAAAAGCTGTGAGCCAAGCCTGAGGTCACCCTCTCTGTCTCCTTAGGTCTCTTAACCCCGTTTCCCTTACTCTACTATAATTTCTGCCACGTGTCTAGGCCCGACCCTTACGCCAAGGTGCGCTGCCTTGTTTAGGTTCGTCTCCAACACCAAGGCCCGCCTCATAATAATAATAATAATAATTTCTTTGTGCAGAACAAATAATTAGTTTAAATGGCTTAATACAGTAGTAGGCACAAAAGAAATCTATTAATTTATGCAATGCATATCAGGCAAGACCCGCCCCCTATGCCAAGATCCTCCTCCCATGACAAGGCCCGCCCCCAATGCCAAGGCCCATCCCTATGCCAAGTTCCGTCCCCTATGCCAAGTTCCGCCCCCCCCCCTGTGCCTAGGAAACGTGGCTCAGCCCAGCAATTCAACACATCCAAGTGCCAAACCACACTGCTATTAGCCGCATCACTGCCCGAGACACGTTACACCACATCTTACCTACCAACACTTACACATTTTTAATTTTAGATTTGATCCCGAAGGTCAGGTTTATTGGGCAGTGCCATTCAGCCATTGAACGAATATACTACCATGAAGATTGTACAATGTACTAGGATAATATACAGAAACCACACAGGAAGCACTTAAAGATTTGCAATTTGGCAGGATTGTTGGTTTTTACACTTAGGATGACAGGTAAACTAATATTTACATTCAATACACACATTACTTCCTTATGCATTTTACGTTAATAGTTCTTATTGCCATAATATCTCCCTTCTGATTAAGAGACCTGGTTTTAGACCGGACAGTGATCCCCCACACTAATAACAGGTATATACCGGAAGGTTACCTTGAGTCGATTTCGAGGATCACCGCCCCCGCGGCCTGGTCCCACACCAGACTTCCCAATAACTGGCCTGATCGACCACGCTGTTGATTCTAGCAGCTCAAAATCGAACATGCACCACAGACCGGCTGATCAGGAACTAACTTGAGGAACTTTTCAAGTTTTCTTTTGAAGTTAGTATACACTGATTTTGCAGAAACCTTAGATAAGAGCGACCATGAGCTAATTGCGCACAAAATGCGTGCAAAAGTAATAACTGGAAAGTTGGACAAATGGATTTTTAAGTTCCTCCCAAATAGAAACCAGAGAGTAATAGTAAATGAAGTGAGATTTGGGGTTGATACAGTGAAAAGTTCTTATGCCCAAGGCGCGGTACTCGCCCCACTTCTCTACATCATTCTTATTTTTGACATAGGAACATCAGGGGGATTACCAATAGAACCCTGGCTGTCTTCAAGAAGGCGCTAGACAGGCACCTAAAGTCAGTACGTGATCAGCAGAGCTGTGGTTCTTACGCCGGTTTACGTGAGGCCAGCAGTAACAGCCTGGTTGTTCAGACCCTGATCCACCACGAGGCCTGGTCCTAGACCGGGCCGCGGGAGCGTTGACCCCCGAAACCCTCTCCAGATATACGTAAGAACATAAGAATGGAGGAACACTGCAGAAGGCCTACTGGCCCATACAAGGCAAGTCCTTATCAAAACCACCACTACCCAAAGCTACACAAGAATTTACTCCCTTACCCACGACACCAATCAAACCCAGCCCCTCCCACTCATATATTTGTCCAATATCTTTTTAAAGCCACCCAAGGTCCTAGCCTCTATCACCCTACTCGGAAAATTGTTCCACGCATCCCCAACTCTTCGAAAACTAGTACTTACCTATGTCCTTTTTAAATTTAAATTTATCTAACTTAAATCCGTTATTTCTGGTTCTTACCTGGTTCGATATCCTCAGTATTTTATTAATATATCCTTTGTTTATGCCCATCATCCACTTATACACTTCGATGATATCTTCCCTCATTCTACGTCTCTCCAGAGAGTGAAGATTCAAGGCTGTAAGTCTATCATCATACGGAAGATTCCTTATAGAGTAAATCATTTTAGTCAGTCTTCTCTGTATGTTCTTCAATGAATCTATATCCATCTGTAGTAAGGAGACCAAAACTGAGAGGCATAATCCAAATGAGGTCTCACTAATGATGTATAGAGATCTAAAATAACTTTTGGACTTCTGTTGCTTAAACTTCTTGAAATAAATCCTAGTAATCTGTTAGCCTTATTGAGCACACTTAGACACTGTTATCTTGGCTTTCGATTTCTGCTTACCATAACTCCCAAGTCTTTTTCACATTCTGTATGATCAAGCTCTACTTCACCTAGTTTATAACTTCGAGGGTAATTTTCATTCTCAAGGACTAGGACTTTACACTTGTCCACATTGAACTTCATCTGCCACTTTTCCAACCAAGACATTAATTTGTCCAAATCCTCCTGGAGTTCACTGGTATCCTCCTCAGAATGAATCATACGGGGTATTTTTGTATCATCAGCAAATTTGCTCATGTCATTTGTAATTCCTTCACCAAGGTCATTAATGTAAATTATGAAGAACAATGGGCCTAAAACTGATCCTTGTGGAATGCCATTAGTAACCAGTCCCCATTCAGATTTGACCTCATTAATGGAAACTCTCTGCTTTCTATTGGTAAGCCATGCCTCTATCCATGCTAGAACTTTTCCTCCTGTACCATGAGATGCCACTTTTCTTGAGTCTTTTGTGAGGTACTCTATCGAAGGCTTTACTGAAATCCAAATAAACAATATCATATTCTTTATCACTGTCTACTGCCTCAAATGTTTTATTGAAGAACGTCAGTAAATTTGTCAGGCAGGAACGACCTCTCGTGAACCCATGCCGAGATTCATTAATCAAATTATGCTCTTCAAGATGACTTTTAATATCAGCTATAATTGATTCTAATAATTTGCCTACTATAGACGTCAGCTTATTGGACAGTAATTTGATGGAATGTATTTATCCTCTGATTTGAATATAGGAACTGCATTTGCTATCCTTTGATATACCTTTGAAGAGTTTCGAGAGTATCTACTCTCTGAGCCCGGCCATGGGCCAGGCTCGTCTGGTGCTTGCCTGGTCAACCAGGCTGTTGCTGCTGGAGGCCGCTGCCCCACATATCCATCACAGCCTGGTTGATCTGGCACATCTTCCACATCTCTGGCACAACACCAGTTAGGATGGACGCATTAAACACGCTCGTTAATGGCTGACTAAGTTCCATCTTGCATTCTTTAAGTACCCTGGAAAACAACTCGTCGGGTCCCGGGGACTTATTTTGTTTCAGTTTATCTATCTGTTTGATAACCATGTCCCTCGTGACAGTGATATTAGTTAATTCGAATTCTTCAGGAACTGAATAATTGTTAATTTCTGGAATCTCATTTACATCTTTTTGCGTAAAGACTGACAAAAAATAATCATTAAATAGAGAACACATTTCCAGTTCGTTATCCATCAGCTGTCTATTCCCAATTTTCAGAGGTCCTACCTTTTCCCTCACCTTCGTCCTATACACATGGAAGAACCTTTTTGGATTAGTCTTTGATTCATTAGCAACTCTATTTCATAGTCACGTTTAGCCTTTCTAATCCCCTTTTTTACTTCTCTTTTAAACTGAACATATTGGTCAATAAGTTAACTCTCCTCTTTTGATGCGCCTATAAATTCCTCTTTTCTCCCCTAATAGATGCTTTAGCCTCCTGTTAACCCATTTCGGATCGTTATTATTTGACCTAATTTCTCTCTGGGCAATACATATACTCCAGGTATGACACTGTATCATCCTTTGCAGAAGATAGTAGAATCTGTATGAAAGTGGCATCCATTATAGGCACAGCGAGCCTCCAAGTCGGACCGAAACGTCGTCGTAAGCTCCTCTCTTTTTATATGTGCGGGTTGTGTGTGTATGATATAAGCCAAGTCTTCCAATGGGCCACTGACAACAATGTGGACAAATTACAGTTATTACGTCATGGAGGAATGGAGGAAATAAAAACAAGATCAGAGTACAAGACAAACTCAAACCGCTAAATAGAACGTATGTCAAATGTGAGAAACCTGGGAGTGATAATGTACAACGACGTTATTATCGCAACTGCAAGAAAACTGATAGATTGAATAACTAGAACCTTCAAAACAAGGTATGCCAAGCCAATGATAACTCTCTTCCGGTCGCTCGTTTTCTCTAGGCTGAAGTATTGTTGTGTACTAATGGTATTCAAATTCAAATTCAAAATTCAAATTTTTATTTCTTTGCAAAGTTTACAATGTGCGACTGATATGTTATAAGGAGCCTACTTCCATGCATAGTTTACAATGTGTAATTTCAATATTGATTTGCAAGTGCAAAGAAAGCCACTATCATGCCGAGGCATTTCGGGCAGACTAAACCTAATGCTTAACAGACTACTTAATACTAGACATATATATCATAGTTGGTTCGAACTGAACATTGATTTTTTATATATCAACAGAGGTAGTTACAGTATTATATTTTAGTACATTATACATAATGAGATTGAGACCATTTTAGTTTTGAAATAATTTATAAAATTTGGCAATTTTTGGGTTGATGGTGGCGATAGTATATAGTGTTTGTGTTGTTAGTTTTGGGAGGTGAGGTGAGTTCTAAGTAGTGCCTTGAGCTGGTGTGCAGACAAGGGCCCTTTTGTTTCTTCAGGCAATGAATTCCAGATCTTCGGGCCCTTTATATGCATTGCATTTTTGCATAGGGAGAGATGGACACGAGGGATATCAAAGAGTATTTTGCGTCTTGTGTTATGCAAGTGCGTTCTATTGTAGTAGTTCTCAAAAAGGAGTTTATATTGGAGAATAATGTATTGGAGAATAATGTATGGAAACCATGGTTGGATTTCAGAAAGACCTGCCAAGTATGGGCTAGCAGGCCTGCTGTAGTGTTCCTCCATTCTTATGTTACTGTGAGAAATGAGTCTTAACACGGGTTCACAGGTGACCCATCATGTTAAACGTACTCACTGTTTAGTAACACATTTGAGGTTTTTGATCAAGTTGCACACCAAGGGGGTGCAGCAGCAAATAACAACATAAGAAATAATAGCACAGGAAAATATGGCTGACAAACAGGCAACAAACCCAGCCTTTAAGAACATAAGAGCTTGGTTTGTCTGCAGTATTTAAGCCCTTCTACGAGGATATGCTGTACTTATATCAACATTGACAGACTGAACACATCGACTCAGGCTGAGGGACTTATTACCTCAAACTCCTCATCTTCCATCATTCTTCTCTGTATTGGACTGAAGAAGCCACAGCTTGGCGAAACATTTCAACAATAAAAATTCCCCAAATGTTTCCCAAGCATCTCAATCATCAACTTGTCAGTATTGTTCACCATACATACACGTGTCTTGTTCATCAACTTGTCAGTATTGTTCACCATACATACACGTGTCTTGTTCATCAACTTGTCAGTATTGTTCACCATACACGTGTCTTGTTCATCAACTTGTCAGTATTGTTCACCATACATACACGTGTCTTGTTCATCAACTTGTCAGTATTGTTCACCATACACGTGTCTTGTTCATCAACTTGTCAGTATTGTTCACCATACACGTGTCTTGTTCATCAACTTGTCAGTATTGTTCACCATACACGTGTCTTGTTCATCAACTTGTCAGTATTGTTCACCATATATAATCTGATACAATGCTCTATTATATAAATGGTTAAGTGATGACTGAGACACTTGTCCAACACTTAGATATCACCCAACGTTCTTCATCATACTGACTTACGAAGCCACTGCTTGGTGAAACGTCCACAATAAAGATGCCAAGTGTTGCACAAGTGTCTCCTTCAGCAACACTATGCTGTCTTAGTACCAGGGATGTCTTCAGCAACACTATGCTGTCTTAGTACCAGGGATGTCTTCAGCAACACTATGCTGTCTTAGTACCAGGGATGTCTTCAGCAACACTATGCTGTCTTAGTACCAGGGATGTCTTCAGCAACACTATGCTGTCTTAGTACCAGGGATGTCTTCAGCAACACTATGCTGTCTTAGCACCAGGGATGTCTTCAGCAACACTATGCTGTCTTAGTACCAGGGATGTCTTCAGCAACACTATGCTGTCTTAGTACCAGGGATGTCTTCAGCAACACTATGCTGTCTTAGTACCAGGGATGTCTTCAGCAACACTATGCTGTCTTAGCACCAGGGATGTCTTCAGCAACACTATGCTGTCTTAGTACCAGGGATGTCTTCAGCAACACTATGCTGTCTTAGCACCAGGGATGTCTTCAGGAACACTATGCTGGCTTAGTACCAAGGATGTATTCAGCAACACTATGCTGTCTTAGTACCAGGGATGTCTTCAGCAACTCTATTTCTAACAACTATTTAGCATGACCTACTTCAACTAGTGGGCCTAGCTCCCCTGTGAATTCATCTCCTGCCTGATTTATACAACTGTAGTACCTTACCTGTCTGCCACACACACACCTTACCTGTCTGACACCTCTGACATATCTTTGATGAGTTTCGAGAGTCTCACTACTTTTGAAGCCCAGCCATGGGCCAGGCTCGTCTGGTGCTTGCCTGGTCAACCAGGCTGTTGATGCTGGAGGCCCCCTACCCCACAAATCCATCATAGCCTAGTTGATCTGACACCTGGTGAATATACTTGTCCAGTATCCTCTTGAAGATTTCTACACGTGTTCTAGCAAGTGTTTCTGATATCTTCTGGTAAGATGTTGAATAATTTGGGGCCACGAATGTTGATATAGTGTTCCCTTATTGTGCCCACCGCACCCCTGCTCCTCACTGGGTTTATTTTGCACTTCCTCCCATATCTCTCACTCCAGTATGTTGTTATGGCAGTGTGCAGATATCGGACCAGGCCCTCGAGTACTTTCTAGGTTCCTTACCTATCTGACACATACAACTGTAGTACCATACTCAGCTGTCACATACAACTGATCAAACATTACAGAATGACCAAAAATGCTAGCACATATAACAAGCCGTTCAGGTGGTGACCACTGGTGGTTTAGGGGTGGGTGCTCGTGGTGACCACTGGTGGTTTAGGGGTGGGTGCTCGTGGTGACCACTGGAGGTTTAGGGGTGGGTGCTCGTGGTGACCACTGGTGGTTTAGGGGTGGGTGCTCGTGGTGACCACTGGTGGTTTAGGGGTGGGTGCTCGTGGTGACCACTGGTGGTGTAGTTAGCATCCACAAATATTCAAGAAACTATGAAGGACCTAGTGGCACATGCCAGCCAGGTATCCGCTATTTATAAAGAAGTAAATATTTTGTTCAAGCAACGTTTGAATGTTTGCTGTGTTTACATTAGTGCTGCTACCAGGTAACTTCCTTCTCTCCCGTTTCTAGCATTTTAATATTTCTTTTGCGATTGCCTAATTAGTCAGATTATTTTCTACAACCCGGCTAATCCAGTCTCCCCCTTCATATCCTTCCCGAACATTTGTATCTCGATTTCTCATCCATTTACTTTCCAAATTTACAGTATTTTAATTATTTGTTTTAACATAATTTTGGAAGAACATTTAAGAAACCCTCTCATGGCTCATGTGGTTGTTCACTACGCCTTCCCTGTGTTCAAATTTAGCATTCTAAGTCAGTCTTCATAAACAAGGTCCCTTATGCTGGAACTATCTTTGTCACCCTCCTCTGTATATTTGCAAGGTAGTTTACATTGATTTTATAAGAGAGTGAGCACAAATGTAGCGCATAATTCAGCTGAGGTCTTGGGAAGTCAAGGTAATGTTTATGAATAACATATACACTTACCTTACTTAAAATTCCTGACATGTATCCTAGCAGAACACTGGTTTCTTGTCGTGCTTTTATGACACCGTTTTCTCTGATAATTATGCCTACTATTATTACGAAATCATTGTTACGATGACAATGATTAATTTCAACGAGTAAGACACATGTGCAGCAGTTAGGTATCTTCAATACTAAAACGTTTCGCCTACACAGCAGGCTACTTCAGTCAAACGTAGACAACAGTAGTGGAGAATTAAAGATATATAATGTGATCGCCTACTTTTTTTTAGGCGAAACGTTTCAACAATATACTCATCTGTTGCACATGTTTCTTATCTACTTGTCACTATTATACACCATTTTCATAAGTAATTTCTATAGGTGATATCTTTCACCTCTCTTGATTTTCATAGGAGGAAAAAAAAGGACTTGATAAAGCCCACAAAGTGGGCTTTATCAAGTCACAAATATATTTACCTGGAGACAAAGGATAGATGAGCTTGTATATATATATATATATATATATATATATATATATATATATATAATGTACCGAATAGGTAAAACTGGTCAATTAGCAAAACCTCATTTAAAATTAAGTCCTTTCTAAAATTTTCTCTTATACGTTTAAAGATATATTTTTTTTCATCAATGTTAATGTAAATTAATAATTTTGTATCAAAAGAACATTAGAAAACTTACCTAACCTTATTATAACAAGCGCAATTTAATTTAGCCTAATCCAACTAAATATATTTTAGATAAGTTTACAATAATTTAACAATAAACAAACACAATGAAATATATTTTTTCGTTACGTTCAGAATGATTTTTGCGAAATTACTGCATGCACAAATTTTCGCTTGCCTTATTCGGCAAGAAGAGCGTTGCTATTTAAGTCAAATCACAAGTTCTACCTATTCGGCACGACATTATATATATAAAAGCTCATCCTCTCTCCCCAGGTAGATTTACATCAGACTTAATAGTCCAGAGTCGGTATTTTATAACATTTCTCTCCACCTTGATTTCTCCTGCACAATTTTCTACAATGAACTGTAATATGACTTCAGAATATAACAAACTCTATTAATGTGTTCCTGTAACTAACCTTGGCTTGAATTTATTAGCTGAACGTAAATATACTAAAGCGTTGCGTCAATCGTCATGAAGATTTCAGAGTTCATGAACTGGGAGACCTGGTGCCAGGGTGCGATGGCCACCTACAGCTAGTCTACAAGTAAGGGTGGGCACACTGTTAATGGTTCAGGGTATCCTCGCCCCGCGCCAATGATACCCGGACCGTAAACTGGAAGGAAATATTATATATACCTGTGTGAAATAACCTGCCACCGATTTAGAGAATTCTTCTACCATCGCAGCCTAACCTAAAGATAGGTGTCCTTGACCGGATGGTGAAGAAGGCTGTTAGGTTAACGACCTGCAGCACTATATAAAGCCATCATAGTCTGTTTGATCTGGCCATTATAATATAATTAACTAAGTTTTCTCTTTAAAACTTCTACCTTTGTTGTAGCAATACACATGATATCTGAAGGTAGAAGACTGAATTGCTTTAGACCAAGAATGTTGACACATGTTCTCTAATTATGCCTATGCATCCTTTACTCCTTTGTCTTTTTTACTATCCAGTACCTTAATTCTATTTGTTAACACCTCCTGTAAACTTACAAATCCTACTGTTTAAGTTAGGTTGGGCTGAGCTGGATTAGGATAGGTAAACGAGCGTAAAACCTCAAGCAAAGAGTGACTGAAAATAACCAGGAAACCTCAAAATCTCTACGATTATCACTGGTGGCAGGAGACTGAGTTGAACAATGGGTTTATTACACACTTCCTTCCGTATCTCTCATTCCAGTAAGTTATGGCAGTGTGCAGTATTTTCTATGGGCATATTATCAGGTAACATGGTAAGAAAATTACAGGAAAACAGACATATATATATACTGAATAAGAGCAGAAGTTTGTAAGATTTACTTGCTAGAAGGCAAACATTTAGCAGGATTCCGTTTCGCATAACTTGCACCTTGTGATAACTGTCAATGTAATAGTGATAAACCTGCTGCCTGCCCACCCAGTTCAACAACAACTAGGATGTCTGGTCTAAGACTAGGCCGTGGGGGCGGTGACCCCCTCCGAAAGAGACTCCTGGTAGTAATAATTCGTTTTACATTAAATGCCGTCTGTCCTGCAACTTAATAGGGGCACGCCATTTTTTAAAACCATGTTTCCCACACAGCCCTAAAGGGGTCATACAACACAAGGGGAATGGGAAACAATCAGGTTCGATCCAAGGAAGGACACGTCCCATTCCTTGGATAAAAAGCACCTCACTAACATCAAGGAACCTCTGTTGAGGAGTATCCTAACCTAGAAACACTAAGCTTTGCTATTTATCTCACTAAAGAACGTTCAAAAATTGAATTAAGGCAGTGTAATGTGTGCGCGAACACGGCCGTCCTATCTGGAGGCAAGGTTGTTTGTTGTGAGGGAACTAGGTAGGTAGGCAGGGATGGAGAGATTGGGGGTATGTAGGTAAATAGGAGGAAGGTAGGTAAATAGGTAGGAGGTAGGTAGGTAAATAGGTAGGAGGTAGGTAGGTAAATAGGTAAGAGATAGGTAGGGTGGGATTGAGGTAGGTAGGTTGGTAGGTATACCTTCCTAGGGAGGTAGGTAGGTAGGAATAATATTTATTTCTACAGTTACATGTACAACGTATACAAGCCCAGTTGACATCAATGATATACTACTATAGAGAAAGCCGCTTGTTATACAGAGCATTTGGGGCACATTAGGTCAATTTTGTCCCCAGGATGCGACCCACACCAGTCGACTAACACCCAGGTACCTATTTTACTGATAGGTGAACAGGGACAGCAGGTGTCTTAAGGAAACACGTCCTAAACGTTTCCACCCGTACCGGGGGTCCAACCACGGATCTCAGTGTGCGAGCTGAGTGCTGTAGCACTCGTGCTAACGGCCATATCTTGGCAATATCAAACCTCTGAAACTTGAGTTACAATTCGTCAAGTCATGCTCTATGTGACAGCCTGGAAATTACTGCATTTCCGACAACAGGTCAATTATGAAGGCAACTCCAGGAGTTATGCTTTGTTAATATACTGTTTGGGTGCACTTAAGGCCGTTGCAAGAGCCTCACGGAAAACCCTTGTCAACTATTGGGCCGACGTTATGTGCTGAAGAATTTCTTCAGACCACCAACAATAACCCAGCAGTGTGCATTATTTCCGACGGGGTTCGTTGGTCTACTTCCTTTATACAGCAGTCTACTAACTCCTAGATACCTTTTTACTGCTAGATGAACAGGGCCAGCGGGACGCCAGCAGCAACAGCATGGTCGACCAGGCAAACACCAGACAAACCTAACCCAGGGCCGGGCTCCGGGAGTAGAAAAACTCGAATCATATCAAAGGTAAATCAAAAGTATATACATCTTCCCTTACCTGGCGATCGAACCCAGGCTCTATCGATTGTGAGCCGAACGCTCTACCACGAACTTGTCACTTTCCCTTCCCCAACATAGGTAAGACCAATGTATTAACAAGGTTGATTGCTCTTGATGCCACTTCAACGGATAAGAAAAAGAGGTATGATGAACTGTTTACCATCTTAATGGTATTATGACAATGAGTTCGACATAGTAGTGCACTTGACCTGCATGATACTAACACCATACTCATTTCAGAAGCCATGCAGAAATATGCAAACATAAAAGAGAAAGGAATTATTAAAAAACTGTTATAAATTTCATTCCACACTGACTTAATACATAGCACTAATAAATGAGCCCAAGAAGAAACTTCTTTAAAATCGAATGTAACTTTGATCTTTGTATGTTAAGTATCATAATTATTATTAGGGAAGTATTGGTGACTTTAAATGTCACAAAATATAATTAGAAATTCGAGTAGATCTATAGTCCATTATGATGAGCATATTTACAGAGCCACTTGCAATGTAAACAGATTGACGGATGACGTAGTAGGCATTTGTGTATTCCGTTCCTTTGTGCGGCCGTCCACAGAAACGAGTGGAATGGTCTGTAGGTAGAAACTAGTAGAAAAGCTGGTAATCAAGTGGAATGATCTGGG
Organism: Cherax destructor; assembly: GCA_009830355.1. NCBI lineage: Eukaryota > Metazoa > Arthropoda > Malacostraca > Decapoda > Parastacidae > Cherax > Cherax destructor. The sequence goes on from WNWK01000242.1 coordinate 42,841, forward strand.
ATAAGAAGTGGAGACAAGTTATTAAGTAGAATGGTGAGGAGGGAACAGGGAAGAAATCTAGTAAAGACAATCTCTATACATATTACCTTTGACGAGTTCCAAGAGTTTTTCTACTTCCAGAGCCCGGCCTTAGGCCAGGCTCGTCTGGTGCTTGCTTAGTGGCCCGCAGACCCACATATTCATCACAGCCTGGTTGGTCTGGCACCAGTTTCCTCTTCTACACTTGTGCCAGCAGTGTAAGATGCTGAATAGTCTAGGGCCACAGATGTTGATACAGCATTCCTTTATTGTACTCACAGAGCTCCTGCTTTTCACTGGAATTATTTTGCACTTCCTACCATATCTCTCACTCCAGTATGCTATGGCGGCAGTGTGCAGATTTGAGACAAGACCCTTTAGTACTTTCCAGGTATATATCAGGTATTTCTCCTCTATTCCAGTAAATATTTAGGATTTTAAATGCTTTATTGGCTTTATGCAGGCTGTAAACGATCTCTGTATCTGTTCCAGCTCTATTTCTCCTGCCCTGAATGGGGCCGTCAACAATGAGCAATATTCCAAATGAGAGCACGCAAGGGAGTTGAAAAATGAGTCTTTTGTGTACTTTGAGAAAAAGGTCATCTGACATTATTATTCTCAAGTCTTTCACGTGTTCTGACGATCCTCTTGAGTTTTGTATTTGGTGTCACTTTTGAGTTCTTCATTCTTTCCATACATAAGCAGCTGAAACTTATCACCATTGAACGTCTTCTCCACTGCCCACCGGAAAATCCTGCTTATATCTTCCTGCAATTTTTCAGTATCTTCTCCCGAATTGACTTTCATGCTTTAGTGCCAATCTGCAAATGATGATATAAAACTGTGATGAGTGCTTTTATTTATTTCATCATTTTTTCAAAGACTTTTATGTGTGATGGATAATGGTCTGTAAATTTTGGTTAGCGCTCTTACTATCGCCCTTATGCAAAGGAGTTGCTGCACTCTTTAAGACCTTTGATATTTCACCTAGATCTAAGAGCTTTCTCCAAAGGATACTGAGTGTTCGTGCTAGTGGTTCTTTGCATTTTTTATATAAAGAATTCCATGAATCCAGTCCAGGTGCTAAATAAGCGGGCATGTTTTCTATTTTTCGAAGTTTATGGGACTAGTACTTATATGTTATTTGTTCTGCATGGCCTTCAGATGAGATGAGAAGCTTCTGTATCTCCCCCTCTGCTTTCGTCAAATGGTCTGCTAAACATCGACTTGAATTGGTCTTTCAGAATTTCGCTCATTTCCTGTATATCGTCCGTGTACAAACCACCAGTAATTAATGGTCTTAATCTCTAGGTACAGTAGTTCTTAAATTAGATTTTGGATATGTACACGAATAGCTGGGGTTTCTTACAATAACCAGGATGGCTTTTTGTTGCCTTTGTGCTTCTGGCTGGTATGACAGCTTAAGTTTTTGTTTTATCTCGACGATCTCTCAGTTAAGATTATCTTTCCTTCGTTGCGACATATTCACGTTTTTAAGCAGATAGGAAACCCTCTTTTTTCTTCTGTACATTCTTTTACGCTCTCTTTCTATATCTTGTCTTCATTTTTTTAAAGCATATATTTAATGCAGACTACATGCTTCTGTTTCAGCGTTTCTAAGCACAGTCATGACCACTCTAGTGGTCATGACTGTTTCCCAGGGTATATCTCATAGTTCTTTGTTAACTGTACCAGTCAGATGAAGCTAAGTTTTCTGAATATCCCATCTTGTACATTATTACGAGAGTTCCACAACCCTGAGTTTATACTAGTTTGTACCTCTAGGGTGAGACCAGAGTATATCGTGTTTATGATTATGTGTCTGATTAGTTCCTCGTTGTTTATGAAAATCAAATCCAGTGTATTTTTAAATATGGTGGAATCTGTTTATTGTTAGTTCAATGCAAACTTTCTACAAAACCCCATTAATTCTCTGGTATGTACCTGTTAAGCTTGCAAGTCTCAGTTGTAGTGTGTTCGCTTCACATGATCACAACCGAAAGGATCAGGGTTTGATTCTGGCTAACGAGACGACGTATGGTCAATCACACCTGCTCCTCCTGTTAACCTAGCAGTAAACAGGTACCTAGGAGCTAGTACACTGTTGTGGCTCGCATCCTAGGGAAAAGCGGTATATCTTAGATAGGGCTGAGCTTTGAAAAACGCTGAGGTGGAATAATAGCTTTTAATTAACCTGTAAATTGACTCGTTTATAAGTATCAGTTGCGGAATATAGAAGAGACAAAAGAAAAGGCGGCCCAAAATGCCTGCAGCTTAACACTATGTCGCCCAATCTTTGGGGAGTCTCGTCCGGAGGTCACTGCCTCCTCGACCCGGTCCCAGACCTAGTCTCCTGGTTGCTGGCTTGATTGATCAAGCTGTTGGTGATCGCCACTCGCAGTCCCAACATATGCACCACAACCCGGCTGATCAGGAAGTACTTTTGAGGAATCTGTAGAGTTCTACAGGGGTTTGTTGGTAAACCATACCACGGGTGGGGTTCGAACCCGCGGTCACAGAGTCTCAAAACTCCAGACCGTCGCGTAAGCCACTGGGCCGTCGCTTACGCGACGGTCTGGAGTTTTGAGACTCTGTGACCGCGGGTTCGAACCCCACCCGTGGTATGGTTTGTTTGCAATCGTGTCATTACGATTTCGTGAGTCAAGTTTCTTGGTAATTCCTTCATGCATAAAGGGTGTTGAAGAATCGTGGTCAGGTGTGTTTCTTAAAGTATGGCCTTGGTAAAAAAAAAAGGAGGGGGGGCGGGTAGATAAGTCTTTGATGAGTTTCCAGTTTTTTTTTTACTCCCGGAGCCTGCCCTGGGCCAAGCTTCTCTGGTGCTTGCCTTATCAACCAGGCTGTTGCGACTGGCCCACATACCCATCACATCAGCTTAGTTTATCTGACACCTGATGGACATACTTAACCAGTTTCGTCGTGAAGACTTCTACACTTGTCCCAGCAGTGTTTTTGATGTCTTCTGGTAAAATATTGAATAGTTTGGAGCCACGGATGTTGATACACTGTTCTTTTATGATGCCCGCTGTGCCGATCTTTTAAATGGGTAGAGAACGCAGGCGGGGGAAACATGTTTGGGCGGCGGCGTAGAAAGCTGGGCGAGTGGTGGGCGTATAAGCGGGTGGGCGTTTAAATAAGGCAAGTGGAATGACATGTGGGCATGATGGTGTGTGGGCGGGACGACGGGTGGGCGGGGTGAGGGCGAGGCGGGTGGGGTCAGTATTAGGACACGTGACTACTGGCGTACAATGCAGTTCATTGTCCGCGGCCGGCCTCCAACACTCACCTCCCCCCCCTCCCAACCACACACACACACCTAACTGATTCGCGCAACGTACTCCCCCCTCACACACACACTATCTTCATTACTGCAACACGTGAATACCGCACCCTCCACCCACCCAACAAACAATCTAACCCCAAATACTATAACCAACTCCCGTACACAAACCAATCTCCTCACGCTGACGCCTACACTAGCCTAACAACTCCCTAAACTAGCCCACCAACCCCGCACACTAACCCGTCTCAACCCATAAATAACCATCAATCCCGACAATAATCACCACCCTACTATACACTAACCTCTCTCCCCCATACAGTAACCCACCAGCCCTACACTTTCACCAACCCCAATTAGTAGAATAAGAAGAAATATGAATATGAAAACCTCTCGGTGTAAAGGGTAACTATTGAGGGAAGATGAGGGCGGTCGGTCACTAGGTAGGTAGCTGTCTGACGTATGGCTGGGTGAGAATGGTACACATGTTGAAGTGGGTGTAAGGCAGAGGCTCCATTACGGAAAGGATGGGTAGAGTGAGGCTGAAGTGAGGTGCAAGTTGCTGTATGTAGAGGATTGAGAGAACGACGTATGGAGGGGAAGGGTGATGGCAGAGAAAGAGAGGGAGGGCAGGCAGAGAGAGCAGAGATAGGCAGGCGCTGGGGAGGGGAAAGGAATGGAGGAGGTGGCCTGCCCGGCCTGGCCGGCCTGGTCCACCCAGCCAGGCCGGCCCAGGCAGCCAGCCACCATACATAAGTAATGATCCCCGCTCGTACTAGTCGCCGTGCCATTCGTACCCTCACTCACACTCTCACACTTGCACTCACGCACGCACGCACACACACACACACTAGCGGAAAGGCTGAGATTCTTCCGTTACAATCACAAATAGGTGTGTACACACACACACACACACAACCAGAAGCGATCGTTGTGGTGGGTCATAGGACCAAGGCCTTAGTATTGCCAGAACAATAAATATAACATTCGTTGCAAGTGTTACCTGGGATGATATTCATTTAGTGGGTTTCATGAAGGGAAGACAGTTGTCTTGAACAAACAAGAGAAATATGGACAAAATAGGGGGTGACAAGATGGAGAAAGGAAGGGGGTGTGAGAAAGAAGAGTAGTGAGGGGTCGTAGGAGCCTGTGTTGAAGAAGTATTAACCTCGTACCTCGTGCAACATTGCACACTGCTGGTGACGTCGTGCGCCGCTGTTGAGACCGCCTCCCCACACCCAAACGTTTCTTACTCCACTAGCTCACTACACACTATCATGTATTACAACTGTACTCGCACTTTCTCAATTACACGAAAAATCAAACCATTTCATAAACATATATTAATATATGGATAAGATTACAAACTGATCATAGTACAGAAGTATGTTCAAACACAGAGCTGCCATATATCCTTTGTGTATTATTAAAGTGCTTATGGTAACGCTCACATCAAACCTCAGTGATGGTCAGTTTACGAAGCAAGAAGCCTCGCTGGTTATGTTATGCTACACACCATGAGGTCAACAACAACAAAATACCAAAAGGCAGAGGTTGTGAAAGTCACATTCGTCACTTGAGGTTCGCAGACGTTAAAAACCTCAATTACAAGGTCATGGAGAGAGAGAGGGAGTCTGGCGGACGAGTGAGAGTGCCTCTAGACGAGCCACAGACATAGCGTGGGGAGTGCCACTACCTTGTTATCAACACTACCACACACTTATCTGCTGCCTCCGCTGTCAAACTGCCTGCCACAGGGCCGCGGCACACAGGCCTTGCAGCACCACCAAGCTAAGGGTCACTATTTCAATGACTCTCCACACATCGTACATCTGACAAACGACCCCCACCTCACATTTCACTCTAGCCTTACCCTGTGCCTAAGCCTCCGCATTTATCATACCTCAAACTACACGCACACACCACACACTTATTACACCTTATCGTACACGCCAAGATAAACAAAAGACTGCATGATAATTCAGTTTGCATCTACATTATACGTGCTCCCGAATAAATGACTATTTTAATATATATATATATATATATATATATATATATATATATATATATATATATATATATATATATATATATATATATATATATATATATATATATATATAATTACACACATACACAAACCGAGGGAGAAGAAAATGGTGCACGCAGGATGTTTTGCGAGCATCAAGAAGAAACGTTTGGTAATGCAGCGGTGTTGAGAGGTACTAAGTGTGGTGGGACGAGCATCATCAGAGGCGGGAACCCGCAGTTGGCGGGAAGCAACACTCCCGCCATCCACCCACCCACCCATTCACTCACTGCTTCCTCATACTCCACTAGCTGAATATACTTTCTTATATAGATTAGACAGACTTTGCCTCAACCCACTGACTTCAATGGGCATTACCTCAACCACCTGATTTCTAAAATATACATTCTCACTCAAAAACCAACGAAGAGCTAAATTTGGAACAATATGTGAATTGTGACACGAAACCTCAGTGGCTTGGACGACCCACCACGCCCATCCTGGGGCAACCGGGATACAAAATGGAATCTGTACGAGAACACTGGTGATACAGTATATGCAATAGAAAGTTTCTTCAGGGACGCTGAGTTTCCCTGTCTTCTAATATGTTCATTTTCCCTATAATCTACCTTGTCCATAATTACTATCGTATTTACTTTGTCTGCTTTCGTAAGGTGAAGTCCAGGATCTGTCCTTAATTCATGGTATGAATTGCACAGGTTCTGAAAGATTGTTGAGATTGTGAGAGATTGTGTTGCACAGGTCTGAGCTTTGCTCAGACCTGTGCAACACAATTGTTCTCAAAGATCTGTTAAGTCATACCATGAATTAAGGAAAGATCCTAGACTTCACCTTACGAAAGCAACGTAAATACAATAGTAATTATGGACAAGGTAGATTATAGGGAGAAAATGAACATGTTATTAGAAGACTGGGGAACTTACGTGCCATATAAACTTTCATTAAATACAGTGATTTAGATCATGGCAGGTATTACATGATACAGCTAAATAATAAAATTCAAGAGCTTCAACTAAAGTCTAACTCTTACTGAAAATGCCACATTGTACTAAACACCTGCAATGCCGCCTTCATAGCTGTCCTTTATCTTTATCTTTTATGAGTGCTTGCAGGGTCAACCAGGCTGTTGCTGCTAGTGGTACATTGGCCCACAAATCCATCACAGCCTGGTTGATCTGGCACATGGTGGAGATATTTGTCAATTTTTCTCTTGACTTCTACACTTGTCCCAGCAGCAGTGTTTCTGATTTCTTGTGGTAATATGTTAAACAATCGGAGATCACGGATATTGATACAATGTTCTCTCTTGTGCCCACGGCACCCCTGTCCTTCAATGAGTTTATTTTACATTTTCATCTTTCTCCACTATGTAGTTTTGGCAGTGTGCAGATTTGGGACTATTCTCTCAAGTATTATATTATATATATATTATATTACCATGTATCTCTCTCTCTCTCCTCCGCTCCAGTAAGTACATAATGAGGATTTTAAGACGTTCCCCGTAATTTAAATGATCATTGGCTCTATGTGGATCGTAAATGATCTCCGAATCTATGTCATCTCTGATCTCTCTCCTGCCCTGAGCGGGGCCGTCAACACCACGCAATACTCTTAAACGAGAGAGCACAAGTGATTTGAATAGTGTCACCACTGGCACAACTTCCTTTGGTTTGAAAGTTCTTATTAACCACCCTGTCATTTTCCTGGCTATTGTGACATTTGTCTTATTTTATTCTTTAAAAGAGACGTCAGGAGACATGATTATTCCCGTCTTTCGCATATTTCTTTCGTTGTATTTGATAATCCTTTTGTGTTTTGTATACGGTGTTCTTTTTGAGTTCTTTATTCTTTATATACATATGCAGCTGGAACTTATCACCACTGAACGTCATGTTTTCCCTAGGTTAATTTTCTTAAGTGATTTCCAGAGTCATTTTCTTAACGCTTCCTGTGAAATTTACCACTATTTTTTTTAAAGTTAGGTTATACTGGGCTTATGTTACATAAACCTATATAAAACATTAACCACAAGAAAATAAAAAACGACACGATACATCTGGCAACGAGGTGGCCGAGCAAACCAGGAAACGTTCAGATCTGTACGAATACGATAACGTTCAGATTTGTACGAGTACGAAAACGTTCAGATCTGTACGTGTACGAACACATTCAGATCTGTAAGAGTACGAGAATGGGATTAATATTGGTATTTTTAATGTCCAATAAATTAAATTTGACTTAAGGCTAGACGAAAGCATGAGTAATATTCAGACATTAAGGATGCCTTCCATATAAGTGATAGTCTTATTTTAATTTCTAAGTTGAGTTAGATAGAATATGTTCCCGCACTACCCTAAAATAACAATGAAAAAATATTACTTGTATATAAAATATATCCTTAACATTCAGATCTGTAAGAGTACGAGAATGGGATTAATATTGGTATTTTTAATGTCCAATAAATTAAATTTGACTTAAGGCTAGACGAAAGCATGAGTAATATTCAGACATTAAGGATGCCTTCCATATAAGTGATAGTCTGATTTTAATTTCTAAGTTGAGTTAGATAGAATATGTTCCCGCACTACCCTAAAATAACAATGAAAAAATATTACTTGTATATAAAATATATCCTTAACGTAAGGCTTGTCTCTGGTAATTATATATTAAGTGTGACTTGTAAACATTAAGTACCAACATTATATACGAGAATGAGGACACATTGTTGTATAGTGGTGTGTTCACTTACTGTACATGGTTAGTGACACTGGCAGTGACACTCGGGGGAAATATATTTCAGAGGAAGTGTCACTCTAGAAAAACAAAATTGTGTACTCAATTTTGTGTAGTACATTCACCAAATTTTATCTTAAGTTTCTTATGACGATTAACTGTATGTTTATGAGTGTTCAGTAACTAAGTATATCACATGATTCATCCGACAACTAATTTGGCTTTTAAGATGAGGACAAATCACAACCCTTGTTTACCTCTGGTACAATTGGCTTTCAACTGACAAAGTGAATTTATTTTGCACATTTCACGACTCTGACGAGACTGTTTCAAAGAACTGGTAACTACCTCGATGATGACGATAGTCCATGATGAATGGTAAAAACAATAATAAAAAATGATAGTGATCATGGATAATTAATAATTATGAGGGACAATGAAAGATAATGATAGATAATAGTAGTGATAGTGACGATGGATGATAAATGACTAAAGAGAGACGATACCTGTGATGGAGCAAGTGTCACATACGTGTATTACTCAAGCACCTAGTTACAGTCTTCGCAGATTTATTTAACATTTTGACTATCACCAATTCCCTATATATATATTTTTCTGGATACTAGAGGGACGAAGGACCACAGGAACAGCGTCACTGCTGATAGTTGTTGTTTATGTGTCGGGGAGAGGGCTGTGAATGCCTTCTCTGTCATCACAGAGGAGGTGAGAGAAGCAAGGGTAAAAGCAAGAGACACCTGTTTATTTGTGTATTATTTTTTTCTGGCTAATCTTCATTACACTTCAGAGTATCACAACTCTAAATGGAAAACTTAGATACAGACCTGTCTCACACAAGTAACAGTAGAGACTTGAGAGTAACTAACTTTATTTATCACATTTAAACGCGTGACTCCCTCATAAAACATTCTGAAAAAATAGAACAACAACTGAAAACAAACATCTCCAACATTGAGAATTTGAAAGTTGACATTAGAGGATCCATCTAACCCGATGTATCATACTGAAACAATTGCAATATCGCGCGGAAGACAATATACCCCATAGAGAGGGATAAATTAGGGTTTTTTAATAATAAATTGTTCCAAACAATATTTGAAATCTAAATATCTACATATATTTTTTTATTTATTTTATTTGAAGCCCTAAGTCCGGATGATTTTTTAAAAGCACAAATACTAGTGAAGGCTCGATTCTCCGATGTTATTATAGTAACTGCAAGAAAAATGACAGGATGGATAACTTGAACCTTCAAGACAAGAGATGCCAAGCCAATGATGATACTCTTCAAGTCACTGGTTCTCTCCAGGTTGCAATATTAGTGTTCTACCGGCCCTATTAAGGTTGGCGAAACTGCTGAGCTGGAAAATATAGAGAATAACCTTCACAGCTCATTTAAACTTAAACACCTAAATTACTGGGAGCGCATAAAGTCCCCAGAACCGTACTCCTTACTTTATCTAATATCTTGATGAGTTTCAAGAGTTTTTCTACTCCAGAAACCAGGCCCAGTGTGCCAGGCTCGTCTTGGTGCTTGCCAAGTTAACCAGGCTGCTGCTGGATGATGCCTACATGATCCGGCACTTGATGGATATACTTGTCCAATTTCCTCTTGCAGATTTCTACACTCGCGCAAGCAGTGTTTCTGATAACTTCTGGTAAGATGGTGAATAGTCTTGGACCACGGATGTTGATACAATGTTCGCTTATTATGTGCCCACGGCGTCCCTGTTTTTCACTTAGTTTATTTTACACTTCCTCCCATATCTCACTCTGGTATATTATGGTAGTGAGCAGATTTGGGACTAGGCCCTCAAGTACTTTCCACATATATATTCTCATTCTCATTCTCACTCACTCACTCACTCACTCACTCACTCACTCTCACTCTCACTCTCTCTCTCTCACTCTCTCACTCTCTCACTCTCTCTCTCTCTCTCTCTCTCTCTCTCTCCTCCGCTCCAGCGAGTACACATCTATGAATATAAGGCGTTCCTAGAAATTAAATGTTTTACTGGCTCCTACACTTAGAACGTAGGCGAGAAAGATGCAATATAATATACACCTGGAAGATACTGGAGGGAGAGGGCCCAATCCTGCACACCGAAATTACTACTTATGGCCACGAGAATCTTGGCAGACGTTGCAGAATACCTCCAGAGGAAAGCAGGGAAGCGATGAATATAGTGAGAGAACGCAGTAGGTGTACAGGAATCACGACTTAACGTCCTCCCATCATGCATAAAGGGAATTATCAACAAACCTTGGCTGCCTTCATTGACGAGTTCCGAGAGATTTCTACTCCCGGAGCCCAGTCATGGGCCAGGCTTGGCTGGTGCTTGCGTTATCAACCAGGCTGGTCAACCAGATAGTTCCTGGTCAGCCTGGTTGTGGCGCTTACGTTGGAATGCAGGCGGCGGACACTAACAGCTTCATCAATCAGGTAAGGAACCAGAAGCCCTGGTCTGGGACCGGGCCACGTGGGCGGTAACTTCCGGAAGCGGCTCCTGGTACCTAACTGCTGATAAGCAGTAATTAACTTTTGCCTATATTATTCTGATATAGAGGAAGCCTTGAGAGAAGCGTCCAGGGTTAATACGTCACCTTGTGTGCTTAAAAGATAAATAAGGCACCTTGGTAATTCTTGGACTTGTGGGTGTTATTGTCTAACTTGTGTTCCGGAGATATACTGTTCTCACACCAAGAGTGATATGCGTGCAGATGTGAGTATTCTCTAGTGCTGCTCAGCCACTGCGTTGCCAGACGCAGTAGCTGTTTTTTTAATCTACCTATCCGTAATTAAATAATTACTTTTATAGGTTTATACAACTTAAATAAAACACGTTTAAGTTTGTAGGGAGCGTTAATAAACTGATGTTGAGAATCAGTCCAAGAAAATTTAAATAATAAAGTGAGAATTGGTTGAAATACGAAGGGCGTTTTCGCATGCATTACAGTTCGTGCATTTCTGCCCGGTCTAAACATCTACGAAAAATAAATATTTGTTATTCTAGGAGCTTAGAGCGTTGGTCTTCTCACGCATGTTGTTAAGAGGAGGGGCGGTGGTGGTGTTCCCACACTGAGGGGTAGCCCGGGACTCCCCTCTCATTCTGCAAACCTTCACTAACAGCACTGGGCAGTAAAATATTGAAGTTTAGACAATACTGCTGAATAAACATGATCACAATATAAAATACTGAAGAAAGAGAAATTAGACATTGTGGAATACTAACGATAACATATAGACGAAAACTTAATAAACAGAGAGACGCTAGGAATCAAGAGGTAGGTACAAGGGCCAAATCTTAAAACCCACGAAGTCAACTAGGTAATAACACATGCAGCTTGAGAAACACTTGTACTCCATTACAAGTGCTACAACCAAGTTTGTGTGTTAATGAAGAAAAGGTTAATTAAGTGTATATACATGCGGGTAAAAGCGACTAGAATAGCGCCGCCTAACAACTCAACAGTAACACTAGCAGCCTCCCAAACATCATGTACACCTATCCCCAGTCCCCACTTACTTCCCCTTTCTTAGCCCTCTTCCCTTCACCATTTCCATCTTCTAGATCACTCTTCCTTTATCTTGGACCACCATTATCACCGCAAACAGCAACCCCAACTGGCGCTCAACTGCTGAAATATTCGCCACCCTCCACCACCTACATTATTATTATTATTATTTACAGTACAATAAAAAATGCTAAATATACTCGGCCCGGCCTGAGGCTGGGCGTCCCTGCTGACCACTTGGTCAACCAGATTGTTTGTACTAACGACCCGCAGGCAGGCCCATATAGCTATCATAAGGCCACAAATCAGGTGCACGTTAGCTGTCCAGCTTCTTGGACCTTGTTTTTTTCCTGTCAGTATTTCTGATTACTAGTGGTAATATGCTGAATGAGGTCAACATATATATAGCAGACAAATGCATATTCAATTTTCTAACAAACAAATCACAAAGTGTTAAAGAAAACGTCCAGTCTCAAACAAGTAAAACGTTCATTTCGCTAAGGCAGCGTAAAGTACATGCTCAGCGAACCTCCGCAGCACATAATGTCTAAGACGAACTTGCAACAAAAAAGGATGAGTTTGAGTTTGCAAAGTTAAGGATACTAAACCATCTACCAGGAGAAGAAGACTGGACAACACCTGAACTAGTCTACGTGCTGAGTTAACAATGTGACACCCCGAACATGAACTTCCAAAAGAACAACGGAGGCAGAACACTGAGCCAAGCAAGTGCCAAGCAGCGAGAGACGTGAGCAAAATACCTGCGCTACCACCTTGCACCCACAAGCCTTCTTGAGCCTTGACCTTCTGCGACTTTTTCCTGTAAATAAATTAAATCGTTAGCGAAAAGAAATCCCCACACCTACCTCACATATGCACATTTTCCTGTATACTAGTGCATGTGAGCAGGCACGTATGCTATGCAACCTAAATATTTTTCACTATGACGCAAAGTACGTATTACAAATATCCATTACTATGTTCAAATCAATAGGGGATGGACCATTTATCTTTTTCAATTCCTTCCTTCCCTTTCCCTCATATCTACTCAATCCCTTTCCATCCTTCTTTCTTTTCCTTGTTACCAAGACTCTGGTCATAGGAGCACAGCAACATTACTCTTGCTCATCCTCAAACATTAACCACAGTTACCTATCATCTTCTCCAGATACCAAAATATGTATGAAAGTCGCTTCAGTAGAAAGAGAAAAAAAATACAGATATCAATAAAGACTTCCAATTAGTAAATAAAAATAACATGACACTGAATGTTGATAACTCGGCAGAGATCTTGCCAGCCTCAGGAGATGCTGTATCGTGTGCCGGACGCGTCATAATACGTAATTGGTATTAGTAGTGTCAATGGTAACAGCAACATTAGTAGTAGTATCAGCAGTGGCTGTACAGAGCGCGGTGTAATAACTTTGACGTGATCTGATTGAAGATAATACCAATATTCGGATATGTACTCTCCGATTTATATTAGTTAACCCGTCCTGCCAATAGCTCGCTTAATTAATTTCCAGTTCGGTCCAGTGAGTCAACTTTTGCACGATTGAAACTAGAATCAAAATTAAACATAACCGGTACTTACACTTGGTTAGACTAGGTTAACCTTACCTAACCAATTAACCTATATTTACGTACAGACAACCACCAATAACGAAATTACATACACTGGCAACTTATGCCTGGGAGCGGAGGTACACATCTTTGTTACTGATATAAGTCGGTAACCACACGCTTCTTGTTAGAGTTAGAGCAAGATTGTATTTGAGGGGCTACATGGAAAATGTGTACAAAGCTGACCTTTACTAACGCACTGCATTGTTCTATTACCCTGATATTAAATTATTATATTACTTTCTAATATTCCTACTGCTTATTTATCCCGACGTTTTCCAATTCCCTGACCTTAACAATTTAAATAACCTACATATTTTTGGAGTGAAATTCTATTAATATGATACGTTCTAAGCATGTCTACCCATTTCATTCGTTACTCCGAGGTAGTCACGCTCAGTTCATCCAGTTTCTGTTCAATTCACAGTGCTTTCTTTTCGGCTCTCGAACAAGTATGGTTGCAAATTGAAAATATTTCACACCTACGCATATGGTTATCAGGAGGGGACTCCACGTCGGAGTCTATCCGATAATGGGCCTACACGTATGCTTTCTTCACTCCCCTCCCCCACATACACACTCAAACACACACACACACACAGGGCGCCTGAAAACCCTGAAAATTGCATTCCGATACCTCACTAAGGAATCGTTCAAGACTCTACACCGTGTACGTCAGGCCCATACTGGAGTATGCAGCACCAGTTTGGAACCCACACCTAGTCAAGCACGTCAAGAAATTAGAGAAAGTGCAAAGGTTTGCTACAAGACTAGTCCCAGAGCTAAGGGAAATGTCCTAAGAAAAAAGGTTAAGGGAAAACGGCCTGACGACACTGGAGGACAGGAGGGTTAGGGCAGACATGATAACGACATACAAAAATACTGCGAGGAACTGACAAGGTGGACAGAGACAGAATGTTCCAGAGATGGGACACAGAAACAAGGGATCATAATTGGAAGTTGAAGACTCAGATGACTCAAAGTGATGTTAGGAAGTATTTCTTTAGTCATAGAGTTGTCAGAAAGTGGAATAGTCTGGCAAGTGACGTAGTGGAGGCAAGAACCATACATAGAGCATACATGGAGCAGGGAGAGTACCTAAGTAGCGATCAGTGAAGAGGTGGGGCCAGGAGCTATGTCTCGACCCCTGCAACTACAAATAAGTGAGTTGTCCTGGTACTCCCTGGTCTACTGAAACACTTATTCCTGCTGGTTTGCCTCTTCTCTTACAGCAGGTTTGGTGTGAGAGGGTGAGGCGAGGCATGCGAAATTTCTTGGTGTCCCCACAAAGCCGCACGCAACACGGGTCACCCGCATCATACCCTCAACTTAAATGGTTTCCATAAAAGATGAACGACCACGTAGAACCTCACATACCCGGGACCTCAGTAGCTCTATCTCACACATCCTGCTGGGGGTGGGTGGTGGTGGTGGCTTGTAGGTGTTACTGCTGGTGGAGGGTTGTGGTTCCTAAGTAGTGCATGTGCAACACATGGGTACCTTTATTGTTGCCTGAAACATTTCGCCTACGCAGAGGAGAATAAACTGGAGGCAGCAAGACAAAAATGTAATCAGTCCATCAGCCTTGGAGAAAGTTTTTGTTGTGGTCAGTCCATCAGCCTGGAAAAGTGTTCAGTTCCAAAGAACCAGGACATTGTTCCAGACTATGGAACAAGTCCTGGCAAGTCCAGACAAGTCTTCAGGCTGAGGGACTGACCACCTCAAAAAATATTTCTCCAAAGATGGACTGATTACATCATCTTTACCTAGATACTACGTTTGCTGCTTCAAATTTATTCTCTTCTGTATTTGACTGAGGAAACCTACTGCGCAGGCGAAACGTTTCATTCACCAATACTGACACCCAACTGTTTGCCACGTTAACTACTCTGAGAAAACTTTCCCTCATTTCTTATCTTGCTACTCTTGCAACATTGCATAGCTCCTGATGACGCACGGAGACGTGTGAAAGTACTTGAGCTTGATTTCTACGTTCCCCCTCCCCGTGGCTTGTCTTTCTTGCATTCTTAAGATCGTCTCTCTGCGACTGTATTGCAATATATATATATCAGTCAGGTTACAGAAAGTGGTGGTGGGTTTTATATAAAGCGGTGGTGGGTTATAAAAGATGGTGGTGGTAACTGGTTGTGGTAGATTGTGGTAGTGGAAGTAGTGGTGGGGGTAATGGTAGTGGTTGTTGTGGTAGCGGCAGTGAGAGTGCAGCAACATAACACGATGATTACATCATTACTGAATTCCTTTGCGGCTTCTCATCCCCGGAAGTGTGTTGTGTACCATCTCGCCTCAGACTGCGTTAGCAAATGTAATGAGGAATTATCCGGTGAGGTGAAGGCTGGCTGGCTGGCTGGTTCCCTGGCTAGCCTGCTTCATCTCTGAATCTCCAGCACATGTCAACAACACGCCACCAAGCAACACATTTTACCCTCTTTTGCAACGTCTTCCACACGGTAGCATGTGTAGTCTCTGCTCACCATCTTACATATATATATATATATATTTTTTATTTATTAACACATCGGCCGATTCCCACCAAGGCAGGGTGGCCCGAAAAAGAAAAACTTTCATCATCATTCACTCCATCACTGTCTTGCCAGAAGGGTGCTTTACACTACAGTTATAAAACTGCAACATTAACACCCCTCCTTCAGAGTGCCGGCACTGTACTTCCCATCTCCAGAACTCAAGTCCGGCCTGCCGGTTTCCCTGAATCCTTCATAAATGTTACTTTGCTCACACTCCAACAGCACGTCAAGTATTAAAAACCATATGCCTCCATTCACTCCTATCAAATACGCTCACACATGCTTGCTGGAAGTCCAAGCCCCTCGCACACAAAACTTCCTTTACCCCCTCCCTCCAACCTTTCCTAGGCCGACCCCTACCCCGCCTTCCCTCCACTACAGATTTATACACTCTCGAAGTCACTCTGTCTCGTTCCATTCCATATATATATATATATATATATATATATATATGTCGTGCCGAATAGGTAAAACTGGTCAATTAGCAAGAACTCATTTAAAATTAAGTCCTTTCTAAAATTTTCTCTTATATATTCATAGATATATTTTTTCATTTATGTTAATGTAAAAATTAATAATTTTGCACTAAGAGTACCTTAGAAAACTTAACTAACCTTATTATAACAAGCGCAATTTAACTTAGCCTAATGCAACTAAATATATTTTAGATAAGTTTACAATAATTTAATAATAAACAAACACAATGAAATATATATTTTTTGTTAGGTTCAGAATGATTTTTGCGAAATTATTGCATACACAAATTTTCGCTCTTCAAAATTCTGCCTTATTCGGCAAGACAAGCGTTGCTATTTAAGCCAAAATAGCAAATTTTATCTATTCGGCACGACATTAATATATATATATATATATATATATATATATATATAGAGAGAGAGAGAGAGAGAGAGAGAGTTTGTCAAATATAAAGTTCCAATTGTACGGACCTATTAAGTCTGCAATTAACCAGTACAATAACAATCAATAATAATTTAAAACCATAAATAAGGATACAAGTAAACAATGTATATATACATACAGTGATACAAACTTTTTTATGTATATACCTACCTACATACTTGTAGGTTGTTCCGAAAGGTCAACGCCCCCGCGGCCTGATCCTCGACCAAACCTCCCGGTGGATCAGGGCCTGATCAACCAGGTTGTCACTGCTGATAGCACGCAATCCAACGTATGAACCACAGGTAGCTGTTCAGTGCTCTCTTGAGGACAACCAGGGGTCTACTGTTCAGTGCTCTCTTGAGGACAACCAGGGGTCTACTGTTCAGTGCTCTCTTGAGGACAACCAGGGGTCTACTGTTCAGTGCTCTCTTGAGGACAACCAGGGGTCTACTGTTCAGTGCTCTCTTGAGGACAACCAGGGGTCTACTGTTCAGTGCTCTCTTGAGGACAACCAGGGGTCTACTGTTCAGTGCTCTCTTGAGGACAACAGGACATGTTAGTGCTCGACACAGGGGTCTACTGTTCAGTGCTGTCTTGAGGACAACCAGGGGTCTATTGTTCAGTGCTCTCTTGAGGACAACCAGGGGTCTATTGTTCAGTGCTCTCTTGAGGACAACCAGGGGTCTATTGTTCAGTGTACTCTTGAGGACAACCAGGGGTCTATTGTTCAGTGTACTCTTGAGGACAACCAGGGGTCTACTGTTCAGTGTTCTCTTGAGGACAACCAGGGGTCTACTGGTAATTCCCCTTATGTACGATTGTACCCCGGACACTAAGTGCTTTTTCTTTGTGTACTCACGGCATCCCTGCTTTTCACTGGGGATATGTTGCACCGTCTGTATGCAGATTTGGGACCTGTCCCTCTAGGATTTTCCAGGTGTAGATTATGATGTATCTTTCCCGCCTGCGTTCCTAGTTTTACAGGTCAAGAGACTTCAAACATTCCCAATAATCAAGGAGCTTGACTGAACTAATGCGTTCAATGAAGGTTCTCTGTACATTCTCAAGATCTGCAATTTCATCTGCCTTGAATGGGAGGTGTTAGTGTACAGCAGTATTCTAGCCTTGAGAAAACAAGTGATTAAAGAGGATCATTGGCATGGCATCCCTTATGAAAGCTCATTATCTATCCTATCATTTTCCTTGCAGATGTGATAACGACACTGCTGTGATCCTTGAAGGTGAGATCTGACAATACACTCCCAAGTCCTTCACATCAGTTTTTTCCTGGAGTATACCTGGAGAGGGTTTCGGGGGTCAACGCCCCCGAGGCCCTTTGAAGAGTTTCGAGAGTTTATCTACTCTCTGAGCCCGGCCATGGGCCAGGCTCGTCTGGTGCTTGCCTGGTCAACCACGCTGTTGCTGCTGGAGGCCCGTTGCCCCACATATCCATCACAGCCTGGTTGATCTGGCACCTGGTGAAGATACTTGTCCAGTTTCCTCTTGAAGGTTTCTACACTGGTTCCAGCCGTGTTTCGGATATCTTCTGGTAAGATGTTGAATAGTCTGGGACCCCGGATGTTAATACAGTGCTCCCGTATTGTCCCCACCGCACCCCTGCTCCTCACTGGGTTTATTTTACACTTCCTCCCATATCTCTCACTCCAGTATGTTGTTATGGCAGTGTGCAGATTTGGGACCAGGCCCTCAAGTACTTTCCAGGTATATACTATCATGTATCTCTCTCTCTCCGCTCGAATGAGTACATGTTCAAGACTTGAAGGGGTTCCCAATAATTTAGAGGTTTCAATGGCTCAATGTGAGCCGTAAACGATCTCTGAATTTGTTCCAGCTCTGATATTTCTCCTGCCCTGAACGGGGCCGTCAGCACTGAGCAGTATTCTAAGTGAGGGAGCACTAGCGATTTGAAGAGTGTCACCATCGGCATTATTTCCCTTGTTTTGAAAGTTCTCAATACCCACCCCGTCATCTTCCTGGCTGTTGAGATCTTTGTCTTGTTATGGTCTTTAAAAGACAGATCAGCAGACATAATTATTCCCAAGTCCTTTACGTGTTCCTTTCGTTCTATGTGGTGACCCTCTTGCGTTTTGTATATAGTGTTCCTTTGAGTTCTTCATTTTTTCCATACCTAAGCAGCTGAAACTTATCACCATTGAACGTCATGTTGTTCTCCACTGCCCACTGGAAGACCCTGCTTATGTCTTCCTGTAATTTTTCAGTGTCCTCTACCGTAGTGACTTTCATGCTTATTTTAGTGTCATCTGCAAATGATGATACAAAAGTGTGCTGGGTGTTTTTATCTATGTCTGCTATGAGGATGAGAAATAGCAGAGGTGCCAGGACAGTGCCTAGGGGCACTGAGCTTTTGACCTTGCTGATGCTGGATCTTGCCCTGTTTACTACTACTTTTTGTGTTCTGTGTGTTAGGAACTCAAAAATCCATCTGCCTACCTTCCCCGTAATGCCTATGGCCCTCATTTTGTGCGCTATCACTCCATGATCGCATTTGTCAAACGCCTTTGCAAAATCTGTGTAAATCACATCTGCGTTTTGGTCGTCTTCCAACGCCTCCGTAATTCTGTCATAATGGTTCAGCAGCTGTGACAGGCATGATCGTCCCGCTCTAAAGCCATGCTGGTTCGGGTTATGTTGGTTGTGCTGGTCCATGAAGTTTGTAATCTGCCGTCTCATCACTCTTTCAAATATTTTTATGATGTGAGAAGTTAGGGCTACTGGTTTGTAATTTTTAGCTAGTGCTCTACTACCTCCCTTATGCAAAGGAGCTATGTCTGCACTCTTTAAGGCCTCCGGTATTTCACCTAGATCTAAGCTCTTTCTCCAAAGAACACTAAGGGCTCTTGCTAATGGTACTTTGCACTTCTTTATAAATAAAGCATTCCATGAATCTGGTCCAGGTTCTGAGTGAGTGGGCATGTTGTCCATTTCTTTTTCCAAATCTATGGGATTTGTACTAATGTCAGTTAGTTGGTCTGCGCGGCCTTCTGCTGGAGTGAAAAATATTTCTGCATTTTCTACCTTGCTGTCATTTAGTGGGTTGCTGAACACTGACTCAAACTGTTCTTTTAGGATTTCACTCATTTCCTGTTCATCGTCAGTATACGAATCTCCTCTCAATAATGGTCCAATTCTACAGGTAGTTCTTAGCTTGGATTTTGCATAGGAATAGAAATATTTTGGGTTTCTTACAATATCCTGTATGGCTCTTTGTTTCCTTTGTACTTCTTCTGTTAGGTATGACATCTTAAGTTTTTGCTCTAATTCAGTGATCTCTCGGATAAGGCTATCTCTCCTCTGTTGCAACATATTTGTGTTTTTCAACAATTCAGTAACCCGTTTTCTTCTGTACCATCTCCTACGTTCTCTCTCTATATCTGATCTTCTGGGTTTCCTCAATGGTACGTGCTTCATACATACCTTGTATGCTTCTGTATTCAGCCCGGTCTGTGACCAAGACTCAAGGTGGATCAGGCCCTGATCAACCAGGCTATTACTGCTGGCCGCACGTAGACTGACGTACGAACCACAGCTTTATTGTATTTTAAGGATTTCTTGTATACTCCGTTTTAACTATTATTTCCTAAAGTTTTCCATAACGGAGTAACTGAAATTTGTCCTCACTGAACATCATATTGTTCTCCGAGGCACACTGCATGCGCTTGGAGATTTACAGTGTCCTCAATGGATGACACTAATGCAGATTCTAGTATCATCTGCAAAAGAAGACACGGTGCTATGGTTTACATCTCTGTCTATGTCAGATATGAGGATAAGGAACAGGATGGGGGCGAGTACTGTACCTTGTGAAGCAAGAGTTTTTACACTGTGGCAGCCTCCGACTTAACTCTGTTTACCATCACTGTTTTATTGGTTACAAAATTAAAGATCCATTTGCCTACTTTTCCAGTTATTCCTTTAGAGCGCATTTTGTGTGCTCACGCTATGATCCCACTTGTTGAAGGCTTTTGCAAAGTCTGTGTATACTATATTTGTATTCTGTTTGTCTTCTAGTGTATCCAAGACCATGTCATAGTAGTCCAGTAGTTTCGAGAGGCAGGAGCGACCTGCTTTAAACCCATGTTGCCCTGGATTGTGCAACTGTTGGGAATCAAAGTGGCTGGCGATCATGCTTCTCACAACTCTTTCAAATATTTTTATAACGTGAGACGTTACAGCTATCGGTCAATAATTTTTTACCACTGTTTTGCTGCCACCTATATGGAGTGGGGCAAATATCCGTTGTTTTTAGCGACTGCGGGATGACAAGCATATCTAGGCTCCCTCTCCACAGCATACTTGAGGAGTTTCTTGCAGTTTCACTAGTCTGGGCCTGGGGCGGAGTGTATGGGCCTGTTGTCAATGGATTTTTCAAAGTCCAGTGGATTATGCCAGAAATTTGGCATATATTGACAAGGTTTTGAGACTTGTTCATGAAAAATTCACATGGATTGTCGATGTTTAGTCTGGTTAATAGCGCACTAAACACAGTCATACTGAGACTTCAGTATCTCACTCATTTCTTTACCGTCGTCTGTGTAAGTCACGTGTGTTTGAACAAGGGATGCGGTTTTTGCATTCTTTTTAGCATGTGAAAAAGAAATATTTTGGATTTCTTTCAATTTCATTAATTACTTCTATCATGTGAGTCAAATACAACCACTTAATACGTGAAATACAAAGTATACAAAAGGCACTGTGCTTATATTGGAGAGGAGAGATACGACCACTACATGTGGATGATCGTCAACTGGTGCATAACCTGTTGGCTTGCTGTGATACCCGCAGTGGGGCGGAGACCATACAAGACATCCCTTATCTCTTACTACCTGCAACATCTCACTTATTCTTCCAACATAATAAATGGCAACACCAGGGTAGCCTCATGGCGCGTGTTGAGTAAATCACACTCCATGCGAGACCCAATCACGCGTCCACTCATCGTTTATAGTCAGTCAGGAGGTGATCTTAACACACCGCACGTGCGCGCCAGGGGGGCTAGATTGACTGGCCGAGAGAGAGGCACAGTCCGAGACAGGTGAGGTGTATCGAGCACACTTGTCGACCTGGCTGATTTCCTTAAGTATAAAGCGTATCGACTATATGAGAATCATCAAATCTGCATGTCACCTGCACGCCACCAGTCAAGAATAATCCCTAAAATAGGAAATAAACTCTCAAGCGTATACACACACACACAGATATACACCCCTCACTGTAAATACCCTTCGAAAGAACCGGGTGAACACATACAGATGAAAAGAGGGTGATCCTAGGAAGGAGGGGAATAGGACTTTCTATAGGTTATATATGTCACTTACCCTAATTATATACTGTACAGTATGCCACTTAATGGAAACTTTTCTTTTAAAATCAGTGCATGGTAACAGGAAAGTAGTATCTATGTGTGATACACTAATGCAGATAGTTTATCAAACACGAGCGACGAGTTGAAAGGAAGAACAGCTGAGGTCATGCCAGACATTATAGCTATCACTAAGACAAAGTTGAGAAATGATATCAGACGCTGTATTACCAGCAAGATACCAACAGGGAACAGGAAAGGAAGAGTAGCACTATTACTTAGAAATTAAGAGTTTTAAATAGGTGAGAGGGATAAACAGACTAGAGGAAAACGATTTCATAGTGTGCTCAGTTAAGACTGGGGGACTCGTAGTAGTGGTTGCAATGATATCCAACCCGCCACCTAATAGGAATGGGCAGCACTATGGTTGACCTCATGGTAGAAGTAACCAGGAGTGCAATTAGAGCTAAAGCAGAGCTATTTATAACAGGAGAATTCAGCCATAGAGAGACAGACCGAGAGAACTGACACCCATATGTGGGACCAGAAACGTGGAGGTGATAATAGAGAAAACTTTCTAAGTCAACAAGTTAAGGACATGACAAGGAAGAGGGATGAATGAGTCATTGAGACTAGACCTAGTCATCACCACAGATACATCTGATACAGGTGTATTAGAATATGAGAGCCCTCTGGGCACTAGTGATCATGTGGTCTTGAACTTTAAGTACTCAGTCAAACTGATCGTAGAGGGAAGTACAGTAGGTGGAGAGGAGGCATGAAAAGCCAGACTTTAAAAGGGAAAATTTTGAGTTTTGAGAAACTTCCTGTAAGTCATTGTATGAGATGACTGAGTACCTAGCTGGAAATGCAGGGAAGCTGAGGAGACCATATCAAGAAGATGCAGAAACAACAAAGACAACCAGTACTGCAGAGAAAAAAAGGTGTAGGAGAGTGGAAAAAATGCAGAAACGACAGACGAGAATAAAAAAGTGAACAGATTGATCAAAAAGCAAATATGCTAGAGTGTAGAGAGAGAGGCTGGGAGACAATTTGAAAATTACATAAAATGGGCACTGGCAAGCACTGGATGTCATCTGCGCAACATAGAAAGAGATAAAGACACTTTTGATGGACCTTTGATATACCTTTGAAGAGTTTCGAGAGTTTATCTACTCTCTGAGCCCGGCCATGGGCCAGGCTCGTCTGGTGCTTGCCTGGTCAACCAGGCTGTTGCTGCTGGAGGCCCGCTGCCCCACATATTCATCACAGTCTGGTTGATCTGGCACCTGGTGAAGATACGTGTCCAGTTTCCTCTTGAAGGCTTCTACACTGGTTCCAGCCGTGTTTCGGATATCTTCTGGTAAGATGTTGAATAGTCTGGGACCCCGGATGTTAATACAGTGCTCCCGTATTGTTCCCACCGCACCCCTGCTCCTCACTGGGTTTATTTTACACTTCCTCCCATATCTCTCACTCCAGTATGTTGTTATGGCAGTGTGCAGGTTATATCAAAGATAAGGGACCTGAAAACGTTCACCATAGATTCTAAGAAAGGATGCAGAAGCATTGCCTAAACTAGTAGCTATGATCTACACTAAGTCAATGGATATGGGAAAGTTACCAGAGATCTGGAAGACAGCAAATGCAGTCCCTATATTTAAGAGAGACAGACACTTAAAGTTAAATTATAGACCAGTTTGTCTGAAGCAAGACTTGTGCAAGCAGGTAATCAT
Source organism: Cherax destructor (assembly GCA_009830355.1). Lineage (NCBI taxonomy): Eukaryota > Metazoa > Arthropoda > Malacostraca > Decapoda > Parastacidae > Cherax > Cherax destructor. The sequence goes on from WNWK01000242.1 coordinate 66,623, forward strand.
ATGTGAGATGAGCATGTCCTATCCTTACTCTGAAGACAGCTGTCTTGATAAGACGTTTCACGTTAGGAATCCTTTAGAGGCGAAACGTTTCGCCTGTGCTGCAGGTTTCATCAGTCTAATACAGGATAAAACACACTCCTAGATACATTAACATTGATAGAAAATGAAGTAGACGAAGTGGAGAGGTAATCTGATGTAATCAGTCCATCATCTTAGGTGCAAGATAATCCGTCTGTTAGCTAAGAGACTGATTATCTTGACTGATTACATCAAACTACCTCTCCACCTCGTTTACTTCGTCTTCCATCAACGCTAATGTTTCCAGATGTGTGATTCATCTCTGTAACTGATGAAGCCTGCAGTGCAGGCGAAACGTTCTGTCAATAAAGATTCGTAATGTTGCACATGTGTCTTACTTATCAACTTGTCGGTATTGTACAAGTATACCATTTATAATATGATAAAGAAGTGTCTTGTAGTAACAAGTAACAAGCGGAGGGTCATAAACCCAGGTCCTGCAGAACCGTGTACAACTTGCTGCTCGTGTGAGGGGAACACCAAGATCACCACTTGCACAGCTTAAGCCAAACTTGGCACACCAAGACAATATCAGGTAAAAGTCTGCTGTAGAGCACGAACCTAGCCGGGAGAAACAAGGTAAACACACATGGTAGGCAGTGTAACAAACCCAAAAGATGTCTCGTCAAACACACGAACGTAAGTTCGTATGCAGGCATGCGCACACACACACACATATAAACACACACACATGAAAGGAGGTACAATAAAGCTCTTGAAGCAGGTAGTGGACCTAGCAGCGATCAGCGAAGAGGCGGGGCCAGGAGCTGTGAATCGACCCCTTCAACCACAATTAGGTAAATATAAATAAGCGAGTACACACACACAAGTATGGGGAGTGAGCCGACAAGTGCACATGAACGGAGGTGAGACTGGCCTGTGCCTGCGTGCAGTAACCCGGGTCTTCTGCTAGAGGGGAAGGGTGGGTGCAAGAATACAAACGTTGGAGGCAGCGAGGTTAAACTTGGCACAGTGTCTTGCTGAAGCTCGGGGACGGGGCAGGCAGGGCGCCGAGCCCAGGGGACGTAGAAGGGGCGGTGCCGGGGTGTACCTCCGTCTGGGGAAATTTGTTATCGGCGTCGCGGTAGGCCGAGGATGGGCCGTCAGCTGGGTACGTTTCCATAGCAACGCTCACACTCTCATGCGCTCCCGCACACTGCCACCTTCCTTCCAGTCCTTCTCAGACACACATACAAACACACACACACATACATACACACACACACACGATGGCACTCAACATACTCATACACATGTCTCAACGTTCCCCAAACGTTCTCCATACACAATCGTAGTGACCTAAACACGCACTAAGTTATTTTTTTTACATAACTGTGCATTATCGCAGTGTGCTACTACTTTATTATATACGACAGTCACACAGTGGAAAGAAAAGCCAGGTACATTTCCCTGTCACACACCATTAGTGTTGGTAGAGGACGTAAGACACTTACGCCCTGCCACGGAGGGTCCATACAATATTTAACAGAACACCACGAGAGGTTGCGTGTGTGGACACGGACCCAGGGTAAGCACGCAACCCTCCCTCACTCCCTCTCCATATAAATCAATGTGGCAAGCAAAATCCCAGAGATATGGATGACGATCGATTTGTTACGGGCAGGTCGGAGCGGCCTCACTGTTTATGTTAAGGCGGTGCTCACACTCCGGGCTTCAAGGGGGAGTTAGCTGAGAGGGGAGAGGGTTGTGGGAGGGATGGGATGTGGGAATGGTGGGGTACAGGATGGTTAGGGTGTGGGAATGGTGGGGTACAGGATGGTTAGGGTGTGGGAATGGTGGGGTACAGAATGGTTAGGGTGTGGGAATGGTGGGGTACAGGATGGTTAGGGTGTGGGAATGGTGGGTTACAGAATGTCTGAGGTGTGGGAATGGTGGGGTACAGAATGTCTGAGGTGTGGGAATGGTGGGGTACAGAATGGCTGGGGTGTGGGAATGGTGGGGCACAGGATGGCTGGGGTGTGGGAATGGTGGGGTACAGAATGGCTGGGGTGTGGGAATGGTGGGGTACAGAATGGCTGGGGTGTGGGAATGGTGGGGTACAGAATGTCTGAGGTGTGGGAATGGTGGGGTACAGAATGGCTGGGGTGTGGGAATGGTGGGGTACAGAATGTCTGAGGTGTGGGAATGGTGGGGTACAGAATGTCTGAGGTGTGGGAATGGTGGGGTACAGAATGTCTGGGGTGTGGGAATGGTGGGGTACAGAATGGCTGGGATGTGGGAATGGTGGGGGTGCAGAATGGCTGGGGTGTGGGAATGGTGGAGTGTGAGAATGGTGGGCGGGGTGAGACTTAAGAGTTGTAGGTAAGGTAGGAGGAGATGGGTGTTAAAGAGGAGTTGGAGCAAGTGTAATTTAGCTTATTTATTTAAACATTAATTATTCTACAAAGAGTGTCTGTCACCTAACGTTGTGTTGTGTGAGACTGACAAAAGCAGTGTTCTCACAACGGTTGTCTGGTGGGTACCAACTCATGGCCTTCAACTCAATGAACTTCTTTAAAATCATAGTACTGAACAAAACCAATATTTAAAGGGGTGTACTCGAACACATGACACCAACTTTGACACAGGGATTTATTCAGAATGTAATATGTTTATCCTCTACAATACTGCCGAGAATTTATAGGCGTGTAGAAAACCGAGAAAATGAGAGGCAAACTAACAATAAGAAACTAGAAGCGAAAGACAATTCAGAATACAAAGGCAGCTTTAGGTAACACGGTGGATTTTACCGGGCAGAGCCATACATCGTGCCAGTGAACATAACACCATAAAGACAACACAAATAGTTAACAAATCATTACCTGTAGATACTTCCGGGGGTCACCGAACCTACGGCCCGGTCTTAGACCACGACTCCCTTTGATATACCTTTGAAGAGTTTCGAGAGTTTATCTACTCTATGAGCCCGGCCATGGGCCAGGCTCGTCTGGTGCTTGCCTGGTCAACCAGGCTGTTGCTGCTGGAGGCCCGTTGCCCCACATATCCTGTTCTGGTCTGATCGATTAGGCTATTGGTGCCAGCCGCATGCAGACCAACGTATATACCGCAGCCTGGCTGATCAGGTACCGACTTGAAGTGTCGTGTCAGTATCATATATACACTTGTGTAGTGTATCTTCCCTTTTATACAGCTGGTCCCTTTGCGTGTGACGTCACGGTACCCGCTGACGTCAGAGGCTCAGCGCATGTGCACAGCCTCTCATAGGCACTCTTCCTCACTAACGTTAGACCTACAGGCGAGACAGACGGGTGGCTGGACTCTCCTTCACTTACTGTAAATATACCGTAACCATCCAACAAGGAGTATCTTTGACCTCCTATATATCTCTCCCAAGACCCACGCGACAGAAGAACTTATTAACTTTCCTCTTGTAGATAAACGTTGTCGATATTAATACCATTCTTGACTGTGGCTTCATTCAGGTAGTACTATCTTAACAAATCACCAGTGCCTAGTAGCAGCAAATATTGTGTCGGCTCGCTGCCCACATTAGCGGTTAACCTGGCACTTGGGAGAAGGTAGTGATCCAGTTTTCACTTGCACTGACATCTTCTGGTAGAACTGTAAGTTGAATAGTCTAGGCCCACAGATGTTGATACAGTATTCCCGTTGATGAATAAGTCACACGTACAACAGTTGGGTATCTTTACTGTTGAAACGTTTCGCCTGCACATTAGGCTTCTTCAGTCAGACACACAGGTGACTAAAAGTATGAAGACAGTAGTGGCGAAGTAAAGATGGGGTGATTAGTCCATCAACGTTGAAGTAGATGTTTCTTGTGGTGGTCAGTCCCTCAACCTAAAGAATAGTTCAGCTTCAGACTAGCTATGGACATGTTGCAATTAAACAACGGCAATTTACAAAGATAGTAACAATTTTAAAGGCAGTGTATCTGAATAACGAAACATCCAAGGACTGAATTAACAACAACAACTGTGTGTTAACTATTTGTGACGGAGTGTGGTGCTTGCATAGCAAATGTTCACTCGCTTGCCCTTCTGGGCATGATTTTTAGACACCTTTTCTCGAAGGGCAAGTTTATTGAGCAGCGCCACTTCGAAGCCAAACAATTAAAAAATCTTACTTGGGTTTCTAGAAACGTCTTATTTGGCCATTCCTGTAGTTTGAGGTAACCTCTCATCATGGTCCACTCGTATTCTCATTATTTTGGCATCGTCCATAAAGAGGGGTTTAGTCCTTTCAAGTCTTTTATATGCACTAGTTCAATGGCTAGTAGCCATCCTGGGAGCACTCGTACTAGTTACCCGTGCCATCCTGAGTTGTTGTTTTTTAAGTTTGTCACGAAGCCTTGTGTGTGGCATCGTGTTTGGGAAATCAGTAGCCCGCCCATCTATCTATCCATTCACTCTCTCTGTTTGAGAGAGAGAGAGAGAGAGAGAGAGAGAGAGAGAGAGAGAGAGAGAGAGAGAGAGAGAGAGAGAGAGATCTATTAGTCTTTCAGGTGTTTCTAAAGTTTATTTGATACCACTTTCTAAACCTAAACACCGTGCTGCTTATCCTGAGGAATTTTTGACTTTTATTACGTGTTCAACCATTCCTTTTCTTATATTCTCTAATAGTCTGCAGGGATGACTTGTATAGGATGCTCTGGTCAGTTATTTTGACCTTCTTGACTCTTTAAACACAATCCTAGTAATGGTAAGAAGAGGCTGGGCATGAGTAGTGTGGGTTCGAATCCTTAAAGATGGCTAGGATAAAATATTTGTCACTCATATCTGTGAGGTCACAGCATACTCCTCTCTTGCTTGTTTTATATATATATATATATATATATATATATATATATATATATATATATGTCGTGCCGATTAGGTAAAACTGGTCAATTAGCAAGAACTCATTTAAAATTAAGTCCTTTCTAAAATTTTCTCTTATACGTTTAAAGATATATTTTTTTTCATTTATGTTAATATAAAAATTTATAATTTTGTACCAAGAGAAACTTTGAAAACCTACCTAACCTTATTACAACAAGCACAATTTAATTTAGCCTAACCCAACTAAATATATTTTAGATACGTTAGCATTAATTAAATAATAAACAAACACAATGAAATATATTTTTTTCGTTATGTTCAGAATGATTTTGGCGAAATTATTGCATACACAAATTTTCACTTGTCTTATATGGCAAGATGAGCGTTGCTATTTAAGCCAAAATAGCAAGTTTTACCTAATCGGCACACACACACACATAATATATATATATATATATATATATATATATATATATATATATATATATATATATATATATATATATATATAATATATAAATACAGTGTATATATATGCATACACATACATCAATACTGCTTGCTTACCAGCCATGTGGCAATCCACATGTCTCAGTGATTTACTGAAGATCTGTAAAAAAGTCTCGGTAATCAATTTAGATTTTTTGTATATAAAACATGGTTATATTCACAATAGGCATAAAATAACATTGAAAATAAACAGCATTTTTCAAAATGATACCATCAGTGGATAAATGAAGTGATAATATAGAAAGCACTTGTGTTGTGTTTGATGGTTTCAAGTTTCCTGACACACTGATGCCATACACATTTACGGCTAACATTTATATTGTCAGTAGGATCGAACCCAGGACATTGTATTGTGACTTTCGGATGTCATACTAGAAGAATTTTAAGGTCCTGCAAGTGAGGTTGCACTAGAACCTTCGCTAGGGTCAGCTCCACTTGCAGAACTATAACCAGACCTCCGCAGTGACAAATTCCAAGTCCACTAGAAGGTACTGCACCTGACCTTAATTAACCGGGACCAAGGAGGTACACAATTACAAGCAGGTTCACCGGTTGAACTTGGCCAGGTGCACAGTACTTTCTTCGGCGAGCAGGTCTAATTATAAAGGTGATCAGCAATTGGTAGCAAGAGCCGTTCCCTCGTCCTTGGATTGGACTGCTGATGGTGTAGCACTTGACTATGGGATGTATGTGAAGAGCAGCTGCAGCTGGATCAATATGTGGCGAGAGTGGCAGTAAGGTGAAGGCATTAAGAGAGGTGCCCAGGTGGAGGGAGAGTTGTGTAAGGAAGAGCCACGCTGACTTGTACTCACCTAGTTATGTTTGCAGCAGTTGATTCACAGTTCTTGGCCCTGTTTTTTTTTAACATTTGTTAGGTAAACGAACACAATAGCAACTAATGAGAGAGTCGTTACTCTTACATTTCGTTGGTTAAGGGTTTTAAGCCAATACAAGGACACACAGGGTATGTAAAGGGAACACTGAGTGGCAACAGTCGAGGCTTAAAGAAAAAAAAAGGAAAAAGGAAGAAAAAGCAGCAGCAGCAGGAGAGAGGAGGAGCACGAGGAAGGATGGAAGGAGAGGAGACGAAGAAGAGGAGATGAAGGAGAGAGGAAGGAGAGGAGAGGAAGAAGAGGAGGGGGGGGGGTTGTTTTGAAGAGTAATCTTGCTAATATTTCAGCGATGACGAAGCTGCCATTGCTGTGTGTCTGTGTACATGAAATAACATTTTGTTTGGGGATCTCTGGTTCCTTAATCACTAAGCAGGCGTCGTTCCATGTCATCAAGTGCCTAGTGGTGCAAAGATGTTGTACACAAGAGTTGTTCAGGTTGTCCCCAAAGCACGCATGTGTGTGTTTGTTCAGACGTGTCCTAATGTTTCTTGCTGTTTTTCTTGGCACAGCATCCGCACAGGATAATGAAAACTCCTGCATTGACTGGTTCAAGGTTCTCCACTTTGGTCCTGGTAAGGTCATTGATGTATGTATTGGTTGCTATGGAAACTCTAGTGTTGCCTTATACGAGTGCTTTGAAGACTCTAAAGGCAACTTGGCTGTGGGGAACGATGATACCTCTTTTCAAAGCAGTGTCAGTGCGTGGAGAGTTAATGATGTGAAGGACTCAGGTTCTTGCAGTTTTTGATGAAGAAATGAAAATGTAGCTCAGTGAAGACTTGTTGTATATAGAAACATTTCTCTTCTAGAAAATCTAGAGTGCAGGTGCGATATGCTCTTAAGAATCCAATGGTGATGTCACATTTAGTCTTAGTAGCTTGAGTGGAGTAGACTTAAGATGATTTTTTGTTCGCAGGCTGCAAGAGATAATTGCTTCATATCAACTCTCCATGCGCTGACACTAACTTAAACAAAGTTATCCTTCCCAACAGTCAAATTGGCCTGATCATCTCAAAACACTCACACAAGACAAAATGGGTTAACCTTTCAATCAGCACATCCCTCAAAAACCTAACCAGGCAAAAGCGGAGAACTTTAAGGGGCACGTAAGTCTTCTAATAACATGTTTATTTTTCCACTATAATCTACTTCGTCCATAAGGTAGATTATAGTGTAAAATGAACATGTTATTAGAAGACGGGTACTTGCGTGCCTCTTAAGGCAGTCAGAGCAGGAGTTAACATTAATCACGAGGAGGCTGTGATAAGGATGTCGAGGAAGCAGCTAGGGCCAAGGGCCAACTAATGTACATATCCTTGCGTGCAGTTTCAATAGCATAAACAATGGTTGTGAACAATACAGAAACACCCCTAGGCAAAGGATGACATGGAACCAAGCCAGCTTAATGATTAAGGAACCACACATTCACAAACAAAAATGCCTACAAGCATTATAAATCTCCATTTCAGATACATTTATACAGAACAAAGGTAGACTCATACTCTCTGAAATATTAGCACAAAGCCTCTTTAAAACGATAGACTCCACGGTCACCTGATAACAACAAATCACTTCAACTACTATCACTATTACTACTAAGACGAACTCTTGATTAAGGTCCGCCACCCCCACCTTTCTTTCCTTTATATACTTCCATGGCCCTGTAGTGCTTATATAAACTTACTGAGGGCCAGCAAAACTTTGTCCTCATAAACATCTCATTAGTCGGTCTTGTGTTCATTACCTAACATATAGCTGATAATTTTATCAAAATCTAATTATAATTCTTAACTCTTAATTTTATAACTAATTATACAACTTCTTAACTCTTATCGACCTGTTTCCCTAGTATCTACTCTCCAGGACCTGATCATAAATAACTCTTGCAGCTGTAGTAGTATTTTTATTGCATTCGTAGGGAAACTAAATCCGTAGGGGTCATACAACACCTGGAGGAATGGGAGGCATTCAGAGGTTGGATGCAAGGAAGGGAAGCACAGGTTCAAGAGAGACACCAACATCAAACCTCAGTTGAGAAGCTGTGTATAGTGCTTACCCCTCCCGTAACCTCCCATCTAGTGCCTTGCACTACCTCCTTAACCTAAGACTGAAAAAGTACTTCCAAACCTTCCAGTGTGAAGGTAGATGAGGGTGGCTTGTGTGAGGGTAGGTGAGGGTGGCTTGTGTGAGGGTAGATGAGGGTGGCTTGTGTGAGGGTAGGTGAGGGTGGCTTGTGAGGGTAGGTAAGGGTGGCTTGTGTGAAGGTAGATGAGGGTGGCTTGTGTGAGGGTAGATGAGGGTGGCTTGTGTGAGGGTAGATGAGGGTGGCTTGTGTGAGGGTAGATGAGGGTGGCTTGTGTGAGGGTAGATGAGGGTGGCTTGTGTGAGGGTAGGTGAGGGTGGCTTGTGAGGGTAGGTAGGGTGGCTTGTGTGAGGGTAGGTGAGGGTGGCTTGTGTGAGGGTAGATGAGGGTGGCTTGTGTGAGGGTAGATGAGGGTGGCTTGTGTGAGGGTAGATGAGGGTGGCTTGTGTGAGGGTAGGTGAGGGTGGCTTGTGTGAGGGTAGATGAGGGTGGCTTGTGTGAGGGTAGATGAGGGTGGCTTGTGTGAGGGTAGATGAGGGTGGCTTGTGTGAGGGTAGATGAGGGTGGCTTGTGTGAGGGTAGGTGAGGGTGGCTTGTGAGGGTAGGTAAGGGTGGCTTGTGTGAAGGTAGACGAGGGTGGCTTGTGTGAGGGTAACTTGTGAGGGTAGGTGAGGGTAACTTGTGAGGGTAGGTGACGGTGGCTTGTGAGGGTGGCTTGTGAGGGTGGCTTGTGAGGGTGGCTTGTGAGGGTGGCTTGTGTGAGGGTAGCTAAGGGTGGCTTGCGCGATGGTTGGTGAGAGTAGCTTGTGTGAAGGTAGATGAGGGTGGGTTGTGTGAGGGTAGCTTGTGTGAGGGTAACTTGTGAGGGTAGCTTGTGTGAGGGTAGGTGAGGGTGGCTTGTGTGAGGGTAGGAGGTGAAGGATCAATAACATTAACAGAGTGGTGGGTGATAACATTAACAGTGTGGTGGGCCCATGTTGGTGGTACGGGAGGAGGCGGATCATTATGTGTGTGTGCGTGTGTGGCACTGGCTTGGCTGAGGTGGCTCATAGTGATGGCAACGGTGGTGGCGGCACACAGTCCAGGGCTGGAGCCTAGTAGTCTGGAGTGGCGGCCCCCGCCTCCGCCCTGAGACAGGTACGGTACGTTTCCGGGGCAACGCTCCTCAGCCGCCGGGCACAACAGGTCAGAGATGCCGCCAACGTCGCCGCCGCCGTTGCTGCTGCTCCCCCCTTCCCCATCCACATCTCTCTGTCTCTGTCTCTCTCTCCGCCTGGGCCTCCTCCAGCCCACACCCACCACCACCACCCTGTCCGCTCCTGCCTTCCTACTCCTTTGTTAGCTGCAACACTCTTACTCTCACCAACCATCCACACACACACCCACACACACACACACACACAGGATGTAGTGGAGGCAGGTTCCATACATAGCTTTAAGAAGAGGTATGATAAAGTTCATGGCGCAGGGAGAGTGACCCAGTAGCGGCCAGTGAAGAAGCGGGGCCAGGAGCTATGAATCGACCCCTGCAACCACAACTAGGTGAGTACACACACACACACACACACACGTCGAAGCTGCAGTAGCTAGGATAAGGGCCCTAGAATATGAGGTAAACAGGCTGAAGCGGGTTACAGGGGTACTGACCAGAGAAGATACAGCATCTGAAGTTGGTACACCCCTACTGAACGAGGAGCCCAACGCGAAGGAAGGGCCAAGGAGTGAAGGGGGAGACCAGCTGGGTGAAGGGGAAGACAGATGGGTGCAGGTGGAGAGGGGGATAGGTCAAATGCAGAGGCACGACCATGCCACCAAGAGCCACAGAAAAAAATAAGGGAGAAAATGGCCATGTACAGACAGGAACCAGAGTCACAGAGGGAAAGGCAATGAGAGGAGGAGAGGGCGAAGTCAGTGTTTATTCATAGGCTCCAGGAGAGCGAGGGAAGGACACACACTGAAAGACGGCAGGCAGAAAGAAAGGAGATTGAGAACATCATCTCATAAATAGGTGAAGAGGACATGTCTGAGATTGTAAATTTTCAGAGAATAGGGGGGTACGTGAAGGAGAGAAAACGACCAATCAAGTCGATTCTCAGGACAGAAACAGTGCAAAACTGGATTCTTCAAGAGAAATCACGGTTGAAGGAATCGGCAGAATACAAGAGGGTATTCCTAGACCGAGACAGAACAAAAAAAGAACGACAGCAGCTGAGAGAGAGGACACAAAAGCGAAAGAAGCTAGGAGGAGAGACAAGGACAGAATCAGCAGAGGACAATCAGATCAGGGCAGAGCAACAAGAGCAAGCACACACACAGGAAACAGAGGAGGTGGAGGAATGGCACTGATCAAAAACCAGTGGGATTTTGATGAAATGGAGAAGGAGACAGAGGAGAAGCAAGAGATTCCATAGTAGGAACGCTTCAGTCTGGAGGTCCCAAGGTGGTAATTGCAGTGATGTATAACCCACCACAGAACAGCAGGAGGCCAAGGCAAGAGTATGATGAGAGTAATAGAGCGATGGTTGACACACTGGCTGAAGTGGCCAGAATGGCTCATGCAAGCAGGGTGAAGCTACTGATCATGGATGACTTCAACCCCAAGGAAATCGATTGGGAGAACTTGGAGCCACATGGGGGCCAAGAAACGTGGAGGGCTTAGATGATGGAGGTGGTACTGGAAAACTTTATGTACCAACACATAAGGTACACTACCAGAGAGAGGAAAGAGGATGAACCAGCGAGACTGAACCTAATATTCACCTTGAGTAGTGCAGATATTGAGGACATCACATATGAAGGACCCCTTGGGGGCCAGTGATCATGTGGTTTTAAACTTCGAATACACAGTAGAGTTACAAGTGGAGGGGAAAGCAGGAAGGGCTGGGCGAATGAAGCCAAACTACAAGAAAGGGGACTACGTGGGAATGAAGAACTTCCTGAACGGGGTTCAGTGGGACAGAGAACTGGCAGGGACGTCAGTAAAAGAGATGATGGAATATGTGACAACAATATGCAAGGAAGCTGAGGAGAGGTTTGTACCCAAGGGTAACAGGAATAATGAAAAAGCCAGGATGAGCCCGTGGTTCACCCAAAGGTGCAGGAAGGCCAAAACCAAGTGTGCTAGGGAATGGAAGAAGTATAGAAGACAAAGAACCCAGGAGAATAAGGAGAGCAGTTGTAGATCCAGAAATGAATATGCACAGGTAAGAATATGCAGCGAAAGCCAAATCTGACCCCAAAGCTGTTGTACAGAAACATCAGGAGGAAAACAAGTCAAGGACCAGGTGATCAGGCAGGAAGGAGGAGAGATCACAAGAAACGACCGCAAAGTATGTGAGGAACTCAACATGAGATTCAAAGTGTTCACAGAGGAGACATAAGGGACTCCAGAAAGACAGAGAGGTGGAGTACACCACAATACTGCTGAGTGAGCTAGATACCTCAAAGGCGATGGGGCCGGACAACATCTCTTCATGGGTCCTCAGAGAGGGAGCAGAGGCGCTATGTGTACCCCTAACAACAATATTCAACACATCTATCGAAACAGGGAGACTACCTGAGGTATGGAAGACAGCAAATGTAGTCCCAATTTTTAAAAAAAGGAGACAGACATGAAGCACTAAACTACAGACCAGTGTCACTAACATGTATAGTATGCAAAGTCATGGAGAAGATTATCAGAAGAGTGGTGGAACACCTAGAAATGAATGAGCTTATCAACGACGGCCAATACGGTTTCAGGGACGGGAAATCCTGTGTCACAAACCTACTGGAGTTCTATGACAGGGTGACAGCAGTAAGACAAGAGAGGGGTGGGTAGATTACATTTTCTTGGACTGTAAGGAGGCGTTTGACACAGTTCCACACAAGAGATTAGTGCAAAAGTTGGAGGACCAGGCAGGGATAACAGGGAAGGCACTCCAATGGATCAGAAAATACCTGTCAGGAAGACAGCAGCGAGTCAGCAGGACCGGTGCTGTTTCTGGTATTTGTGAACGACATGACGTAAGGAATAGACTCCGAAGTGTCCCTGTTTGCAGATGATGTGAAGTTGATTAGGAAAATTCAATCGGACGAGGACCAGGCAAAACTACAAAGGAATCTGGACAGGCTACAAGCCTGGTCCAACAATTGGTCCTGGAGTTCAACCCCACCAAGTGCAAAGTCATGAAGATTGGGGAAGGGCAAAGAAGACTGCAGACGGAGTACAGTCTAGGGGGCCAGAGACTACAAACCTCACTCAAGGAAAAATATCTGGTGGTGAGTATAACATCAGGCACATCTCCTGAGGCGCACATCAACTAAATAACTGCTGCAGCATACGGGCGCCTGGCAAACCTAAGAACAGCATTCCGACATCTTAATAAGGAATCGTTCAGGATCCTGTACACTGTGTACGTTAGGCCCATTTTGGAGTATGCAGCACCAGTTTGAAACCCACACCTAGCCAAGCACGTAAAGAAACTAGAGAAAGTGCAAAAGTTTGCAACAAGACTAGTCCCGGAGCTAAGGGGTATGTCCTACGAGGAGATTTTAAGGGAAATCGACCTGACGACACTGGAGGACAGGAGAGATGGGGAGGACATGATAACGACATATAAAATACTGAGAGGAATTGACAAGGTGGACAGAGACAATGTTCCAGAGATGGGACACAGCAACAAGGGGGGACAGTTAGAAGTTGAAGACTCAGATGAATCACAGGGATGTTAGGAAGTATTTCTTCAGTCACAGAGTGGTCAGGAAGTGGAATAGTTTGGGAAGCGATGTAATGGAGGCAGGATCCATTCATAGCTTTAAGAAGAGGTATGATAAAGCTTATGGCGCAGGGAGAGTGACCCAGTAGCGGCCAGTGAAGAGGCGGGGCCAGGAGCTATGAATCGAACCCTGCAACCACAACTAGGTGAGTACACACACACACACACACACACACACACACACACACACACACACACACACACACACATGACCTGCCAGATGGGATCCAATCTTGTGTGTTTGGAAATGATGTAAAACCGTTAAAACACGCACAGGAGAGGACACTGAGCCTCCAGCGAGATTGACACATGTCACAGGGGTGATGAAGCAAGTGGCTGCTCGCCTACAACGTCATGAAATTTGGCTATCTGGAAAATTGGAGGCGAAATATTTATCAGGTGAAAAACAACAGGCATCGACTAAATTAAAGGATCTTGCAGTAAACTTCACACCTAACATATCACCGGAAGAGCACATATACTGTATGACTTCAGTAGCTTATGCGAAGCCACAATATAAGCCTGAGAATATCTTCTAGGAACCTCAACAAAGAATCTTTTTTGGGACTCTGTACACAACGTACGTCAGGCTCGTCTCAGAGTATACAACACCAGCCTGTAGTCTCCTCTTTATAACGTATATTCAAAATCTTGTTAAAGGTGCAAAGGTTTGCAATAAGATTAGTCACAGAGCCAAGAGGTGAACATTATGAGGAAGGACTAAGGATTTAAACCTGACGACCTTGGAATAGAGGACAAGGAAGGACATAATTACAACGTATAAATCTCTCAAGTGGAATTTATAAGACTACTAAGGACAGGTTATCTATAAAAGCATGAGAGTCACAGCGATGTTAGGAAGTGGTTTCTCAGTTTCAGGGTAGTAGGAAAGTGGAATTAACTAGTGTAGGCGAAATCCACACACAGTTTTGAATAAATAAGACAAGGCTCAAAAGGTCAGAGACCAATGAAAGTCACCTTTACCTTTGATGGGTTTCAAGTTTTGATACTCTGTGATGTTTGTCTGGTGCCAGGTTGTTGCTGCTGGCGGCCTACTGGCCCACATATATTTATTACAGTGTGACTGATCCGGTACCATTCGGAGGTACTTGTTGAGTTTCATCTTGAGGGCTTCTACACTTGTTCTAGCAGTGTTTACGAGTCTTAAACATGTACTCAATGGAACAGAGAAGAGAGATACTTGATAATATATACATGGAAAATACTTGAGGGCATTGTCACAAATCTGCACTGCCATACCAACATACTGGAGTGAAATATATGGGAAGAAATGCAAAATAAATCCAGTGAAAAGCAGGGGTGCAGTGGACACAATAAGTGAACACTGTATCAACGTCCGTGGCCCCAGATCATTCAACATCTTACCAGAAGATATCAGAAACACCGCTGGGACAAGTGTAGAAATCTTCAAGAGGAAATTGGACAAGTATTTTCACCAGGTGTCAGATCAACCAGGCTGTGATGGATATGTAGGTCAGCGGGCGACCAGCAGCCTGGCTGACCAGGCAAGCACCAGACGAGCCTGGCCTAAGCCCGGGCTCTAGGAGTAGAAAAACTCTGAACTCGCCAAATGTCTTCTTGTAAGATGATGAATAGTCTCGGCTCATGAATGTTTATACAATGTTCTCTTATTGTGCCCACGGCGCCCCTGTTTTAAAAAGGCCAACACACCAACGGTAAGAGTTTGAAACCGATCAGAAAATTCATTCACTGGTATGGGTTTAGAACAGGTTGATCCTGCCTCTCGCAACTACTGGACCAATATGAATGGTCTTGGATACACTGGAAGACAAAAAGATTGCAGATATAGTATACACAAATTTTGCAAAACTCTTTGACAAGTGCGTGCTAAAGGGACAACTGGGAAAGTGGGTAGATGGATCTTCAACTTTCTAGCCAATCGAACACAAAGAGTAGAAGAGTCGAAGGCTGCCACAGTGAAAAGTTATGTTCCTCATCCTCACATCAGACATAAACAGAGATGTAAACCACAGCACTGTGTCATCCTTTGTAGACGATACTAAAATCTGTATGAGACTGTCATCCATTGAAAACATGGTAAATCTCCAAGCAGATATAAACCAAGTTTTCCAATGAGCAACGGAAGACAATATGAGGTTCAATGAGGACAAATTTCAACTACTCTTGTTATGGAAAACTGGAGAAAATAACAGCTAGAACTGAGAATACTATAAACTCTAATCACTAATAGAGCGGAAAACTAATCACTAATAGAGCGGAAAAGTAGCGTGAAGGACTTGGGAGTGTTAATGTCAGAGGATCTCACCTTTAAGGATCACAACTGTGTAACTATCACATCTGCGAGGACAATGATAGGATGAATAATGAGAACCTTCAAAACAAGGAATGCCAATCCAATGATCCTTTTTTAAATCACCTGTTCTCTCTAGGCTGAAATACTGCTGTACATTAACAGCTCCATTAAGGGCAGGTGAAATCGCACTTCTAGAGAATGTACAGAGAACCTTTACTGCACATATATGTTCTGTCAAACATCTTAATTACTTGGAACCCTTGGAGTCACTTGATCTGTACTCACTGGAGGGAAGGCGAGAGAGACATCATAATCTACACCTGGAAAATCCTAGAGGGACTGGTCCCAAATCTGTACACAGAAATCACTCGCTCCAAAAGCAAAATACTAGGCAGATGGTGCAATATACCCCCACCACCTGAGTGCAGAGCAGAAAAGGTAAAGCGAAAATCAGGTTCTTGTGGTACCCAGTTTGCAAGTAGGATACAGGCAGGATGACAGAACAGTATACCTCTGGCACATGTGAAAAGACTTGGGAAAAAATCCAGAATCACATTGAACCTTTGTTTTACAAAACATCATGTCTTCTGCATAAGAATAAACACTACATCCAAAAACGACATCCATCTAGAAAGGTGCTTCTGGATCTTCAATAAGGATGTGGACCTATGGACAGATATCAGGAAAGTACTCAGGAGGTTAATAAATAATAAACATGAAAACAAAGAGGATAGTCTACCCAGAATATATAGAGCATGGAAGGATGGGAGAGGAGTCAAGTTTAACATACAGAATGCCCAGTCTACAACAGTTGACCCAAAAATAGACACCCAATGGAAAAAACACAGGAAACAACAAAATCAGATAGCTCAGCCCCCAGCCCTAGGGCTGACCCAGACTCTGCCCCCAGTAGTGCAAATCCGGATTCGGCTAAAGACTCTTCCACAGCCACCACAGCCAAAGCCCCTATTACAGATGTAGTAGAGGAGTCCTAGGAGTCCTTTTCCGGGGAAAATGTTGGCCTCCTGAAAACAGATGGTGTCTCTGGCTTGGCTTTCGAAGACTGTAGTGGTCCTAGGATCTGCACAAATTGGGAATACATCCAGTACGAATTGTATCCACCCAAAAGCAAAATAGTGCAAATTCTATGCTTGGGGCATCTGTAAGCATGGAATATCAGGGAAAACAAATGGGACATGCAACTTTGAGCATCCCAAAACATGCCGCGACCTCCTGCCTAAACGAGTGTCGTTCAACCTCTTGCAAATTCTTCCTCCCTGAGATGTGCCACTCTTCAGGCCTCAAAAAACAATGTTACAACACCAACTGCCCCGCATACCACTTAAAAGGGACCAGGAGGTACACACCCCATAAAACAAATCATAGTATAGTAATTACAGTAGTTATGACAGCTTCAACCTTTTAAAGCCAAAACATTGATCATATGATTTAAAAAAATTACGTGACAGACTAAAGTTCAGATTCGTGATCAGAGCATTAAAGTTGGCTTAAAAATTATTGGATAGGCTTACAATAATAATAATAATAATAATAATAATAATAATAATAATAATAATAATAATAATAATAAAGTGTTAGGCACATGAACTTCCTCTCATGCTTGTATATTTTTCATACTCTGCAATACACCAGAAACCGGTAATAGACTTCAAAATAGCTTAGAATGCTGGGGTGAGCAGCAGTAAAAAAACGTCCACAACAAAAAAAATAGAACGAGTACACAAAGAGCAACGTTGGTAGGCGTGAAAGCCAGAGTCGAAATGTGACAATACGAACTTCATGCGTGTCGACAACGTCTTAAAAGTTAAACAAAGAACAAATCATAGAGTTAATGAACCCGATTATGGGAATACGTATAAAAGAAGTGACGTGAGCAGAAGTGGAACGTCTGAGATGGTGGTACTGTCAATACTGTTGGCTCATTGCCAAATTAGGCTTCATAAGCCGAAACAACCTTGTCTCATAGTCAGTTTGTCAAACCATACCACGGGCGGGGATAGAACCCGCGCGTAGGTCTGAAGTTTTATGACTCTCTGATCGCGGGTTCTATCCCCGCCCGTGGTATGGTTTGTTTGCAATCGTGTCATTAAGATTTCGTGAGTCAGTTTGTCACAAGTCATTAATATTTTGGGGAAATGTGTTAATATCTATCTTAAATGTTTCTGAGATTGTAACTCCATACTGTATTGTCTTCATTATCTATATAAACAAACTGTAATATATATAAATTGCTGTAATATATTTTAGTGATGTAATTATGCCTGATAAAGACTCACTGTGACCTCTGTAATTCTTATATTTATTTTGAGCTACCACTCACAGGATGAGTATGGAATGCACAATAAACAAGCAGCTTTAGCGACACAACAAACATTTCAAAATTACCAATAGGGTCCTTAAAGGAATTTTATGGGGGTTATTTCATACAAACTGCTGTGAAAAGTTTTGGGTCCTGGATACTTACTATTGTTATAATCTACGGAAGTGTTTTCTGCAGTCTTTCCCTTCACTTGGGTTCCCTTGAATATTCTGAAGTCTCTCACTGTAATGGCATTCAAGCTCATACATCAGAACTGGGATTCAACCTCTCGTATATAACAAGTGCAACTCTCCTGGCTACGAGGGCTGCACTACGAGGGCTGCACTATGATATACGAACAGTACAAGAGCTGTGTACACATTTTACATCTGCATACTGAGAAGCTAACTTTTCAAATTACGTTTACATAACTACAGGAAATTCTCCGTTGTTTTGTAACATGCTACGAACCTTTGCTAGAATATATTGTTCTTGCATATTAGTGGTGTTAATTACATTGTTTGCACCTTTTATGTGTTTCCAAAGTTTTCCTACTCTCACAGCCCGACATTGGGCAGGCTTGTTTGGTTCTTGCTTGGTCGCAACCAAGCGGTTGCGCTTCCGGCTCGCACGCCCGCACAACCTACCATATTCTAAGATACACTGCTGGAAAACTTGTAATCTTAAATACATTACTAACTACTTCCGCTTTAACTCATCTATTTCAATCTTTGCTACAGTAAATATGTCTCATCTGGTAAAACTTTCTTATAAAGTAGTAGCTTCACTATTTCCTAGCAGACGTCTCTTATTATGATCTTATTCCCGATATTTATTTTGAAATTGGTTTATAATTTGCTACGATATTTTTCCAAACGTGTAAGTTGTGACTCTTTTGTGTGTTGTCCCTACCAGTTCATCAGTTCTCTCGTTCCCCGAGACGTTAACATGATTTCACTTTCACACATCCTTCATTAATATTTTGTCAATTTCTACCAGTCTAACTATCTTTATACCCTCTTCCATTACTGTTAATAATACTTCAGGAGTTTACATTAAATGACACAACTAAGGCAGAAAATACAACCGGGTCAAGATTTTTTTTTTTACTAGAGTTAAAAATAGTGAATGTGTACAGCATTACAAATAAGGTTAGAACATGAAATACATGTTTATGCTAGGAAAGGTGCTAACATAAGAATATAGAAGAAACTGGATCACTACCTGCCAGAAGTGCTACACCATGTTGACCAGTGAACTGGTCTGAGGCCGAACTGCGAGATTAAACCCCTTGAAACCGGTAACAAATATGTCACAGGTGGTGGCCAGGATGCGTTTTGGGTTACCAGTATATGTGGTAGACTGGCGTAGCAATTCCAAGAGGGAATGATGTACGCTGTGTAGAAAGGAGGATAAACACTCCAGAACTATATCCTAAATTGTAGCAGAGTAGTCCAGGAACATAAAATTAATATAACGAATAATTACAATAAAAGTATGCAAGTTTGCTAAGACTTCAAAAGAATGAAGAACTTACTGCAATTAGTGGCTCGTAAAGATATTATTTCCTAGATTTTGAAACAGCCAAGGATGGAGTGGATATTGTCAAGAACGTGTAAAGTGCTTTCTTTCTTGGAGACTTGCTCGCTCACATGAGTTAATTATATGTGTGGTGATGCCCGATCATGAACCCTTACTAGGTATATTTTGTATTACCTCCCGTATCTATCATTCCTGTGCAATGTTATTGTAGTGTGTACATTTGGAAGTAGGTCTTTAAGTATCTCCTAAGTATATATTATCAGGTATTGTTAGCTCCAGAGTACATTTTCAGTACTATGAAACATTCCTAGTAGTTTAAATGCATTATTGGATCTAGGAGGCAGTAAATGATATTCTCTTTCTCTCTCCGTCAACGGAGCCGTCTACACCGAACAATATTCTAAACGAGAGAATACAAATGATTTGAATAACGATCACGACTTTCACCATTTCAGGGGGTGGCAGTACCGTGCCTTCCATTTGTCCTCTATCCCACACTAAAGCAGCGTGTTGCAGCTTTATTCCACTCTAAGGAAAAACAAGCGGTTTACAGAGTATCATCACTGGCTGGGCATCTCTTATTTTGGAGGTTCGAGTTATACAGCCTATCATTTTTCCTCGTGGTTTTGATAGCAAAATGTTGTAATCCCTGAATGTAAGATCTTGTGACATTTTCACTTCTAAGTCCATCACTACACTGTTCCAGTTAGTTTTTATATTTTTTTTATTCTTCCCACATATACCCTTATTTATATATTAGGTACCCAGTCAGTGATCCGCCTTGATATTGGAAATGCTCTCCACTCATTTCAACATGAAAGAAAGACTTCGTTTTCTACTGATATCACAAATCCTTCCTTCTTTCACTCTGGATTACTTTCCTTCAGTGTCAGATTTATTTAGTTATAGCATGGGGATTCAATCAATATATCATCAGTGTACCCTGCGTGGACCACACCAGATGATTATTGAACAATATGGGGCTAAGGACACCCCTTTGGGATTTGCCCAGCTCCATTGTATATACCTTGGAGTGCAACAATAGCGATCGGCATGAGACTTGAGCAACTCGCTGAACTGGCTACAGGTAAACCACAAGCAATGCTAAACGTATTCAGTTTCCCCACATCTTTTTTCTCAAATTATATGAGTTTAGAGTACCTTCTGAATATTATATTCTTCAAAAAGGCGCAGAAAACTTAATTATGTAGGTACGGATATTAGTGGCGAGCAGTAGCATCACGTGGGGTTGAAGAAGGGGCCCAGCCAGCCAGCCCGTCCCACATACAGGCAGGGCTGTCATCTTCCCTCCTCTCAACAATCACTCGCATATGGTTAGTCGCCGACGCCGCCGCTCCTGGCCACAGCCTGCAATTCATGATGGCCTCACTATTTTCGGCAGTGTAGGAGATAAGTTTGGCAGAAAAATGGTCAGTATAGGAGGCAAGTTTGGCAGAAGAATGGTCAGTGTAGGAGATAGGTTTGGCAGAAGAATGGTATCATGAGGTTGTAAGCTATGTAGCTGCCTCATCTGTCACAGCCTCCCTTACACGCTCTGCAGCCTACCAGCGCCTCCTGCAACACTGCCACTGAGCGGTGCACTCTCACCAATATAGCACAAGCATTACCAGGGAGACCAAAGAGAGCGTGGAGGTGGTTCCACCTGTAGCTCACTACATATTCTTGTATGTTGGCCGCCAGTTGAAGCAGCTCAAGGACCAACCTTGAGTGTATCAGTTACAATATCGAGGGAGGAAGAGGAGGAGGCAGTCCATCCCTCGGACTAACCCAGGGGTGGCAGGCAGCGTGGCGAGCACCAGACTGCTGCCACCACACACTCGCATCTCACACACTCCTCACTTCAAAATAATGTGTTGACCACAATTTCAACTACCTGGAATAAAATTAAAGAGGACAACGCAGCTGGTAAACGTCCCCAACGACCCCAACAATGCAGCGGTGCACCTTACGTAACGGGGAAGGGAGAAGAGGTGGGAGAGGAGGGTTGGGATAGCAGCTGGGAAGAGGGGGACACGCTCTTGAGGCCCGGTGGGTTGGTAGGGAGGGAGGAGAGCAGGAAAACACAGGCGGCCCACACACCCACTATCCCCACCCTTCACTCAAGCCAAGTTTGCTGCCACGAGTCTGCTACCCCATCTTACCGCTGGATATGTACCTTCCAATACCCCTCATTCAAGAAAAGGTACGTAAGGGTGGATGGGGTGTGCGTGTTCTAGCTTATTTATTCACCTACGTGCGGTTGCAAGGGTTAATTCTCAGCTCCTGGCCTTGCCTCTCCGCTAGCCGTTACCGGGTTTCCTTTCTCCTGGCTGCGTGTGCCTTATCATATGCATTCTTAAAATTACGCATGGATCACGCCTCTCCCACTCTGATGTCTAGGGCGTTCCACTTCCTGACCACTCTAAGGCTAAAGAGTATTTCCTAACATCCCTGTGATTCATCTGAGTTTTTAACATCCAGATTCGCCCTGTCCACTCTCTCAATTTCTCAAAATTTTGCAGGTTGAAATTTTGCCACCCCGAGTCCTGTCTTCTAGTATTGTCAGGTTTAGCTCCTTTAGCCCTTTATCATAGCTCATACTCCTCACATCTGGGACTAACTTCTAGATATACTTTATCAGGTATGAGTTCCATACTGGCGCTGCATGCTCAGTTATTCAGTTGATGCGTGCCTCAGGTGATATGCTCGAAACTATGTTACACCTCGATCCTATTTCAGGGAGGTACTCAGTCTTTGTCCCACCGAACCTATACTCTGTTCCCGGTCGTCTTTGTAAGCTCCTAATTTTCATAACTTAGCATGTGCCACTTGTCAGATCAATCCTGCAATTTGTCCAGATCCAATGACCAGTCATAAGGGGCATTACCAGTAGATCTCTGGTTGTCTTCAAGAGGGAGCTGGACAGATACCTAACGTCAGTGCCAGATCAGCCGGGCTGTGGTTCGTACGTTGGACTACGTGCACCCAGCAGTAACAGCCTCGTTGATCAGGCACTGATCCACCGGGAGGCCGCGGGGACGTCGATCCCCGGAATGCCCTCCAGGTAGTTATTTCTGGTTTGCTCCTGTTGCATTTGCCTCCTTAGTTTCGCATCATCCATGAACAAGGACACCCCTTGACTTGATTTCCTCTGTCATATCGTTACACTCGCCCATTTCGACACCTCCCGGACAATAACTCGTTGTTTCCTTCCTTCCATCGTAGTACCTTCCCCGTTATTCCTGCCTGCTCCTCTAGCTTTAGTCCCGGTCTCTTGCCTAAATTTTCTTACATACCTGGAGGGTATTCCGGGGATCAACGCTCCCACGGCCCGGTCCACGACCAGGCCTCCCGGTGGATCAGGGCCTGATCAACCAGGCTGTTACTGCTGGCCGCACGTAGTCCAACGTACGAACCACAGCCCGGCTGATCTGGCACCGACTTAAATATCTGGCCAGCTCCCTCTTGAAGGCAGACAGGGGCCTATTGGTAATTCCCCTTATGCATGGTGGGAGCCTGTTTAACAGTCTTGGGTCCCGGACACTTATGGTGTTTTCTCTTAGTGTACCAATGACGCCCCCTACTTTTCATTGGGGGTATTTTGCACCGCCTGCCCAGTCTTTTACTTTCGTAGGGAGTAATTTCTGTGTGCAGATTCGGGACCATTCCTTTTAGGATTTTCCAAGTCTAGATTATGATATCTCTCTCTCACCTGCGTTCCAGCGAGTACAAGTCAAGTGCTTCCAAGCGTTCCCAGTAGTTGAGGTGTTTGACGGAACTTATATGTGTAAGTAAGGTTCTCTGTACACTCTAGATCTGCAATTTCACCTGCTCCATCCCCAAACAGCTTACTGCTTGGTGACTTCAATCTTAGACATACAAAATGGAAGAATTTAGCAAATAATGTTGTAGCAGAAATAATCCCTGGAGGCAGCTCAGATGAAAAGTCACACTCACATGAGCTGCTGAATTTCTGCAACAAACACACCCTAAGTCAGCAGATAGTGGAGCCAACGAGACTAGAGAACACACTAGACCTTATCTTCACAAATAATGAGGACCTGGTAAGAAACATAACAATATCAAAAACAACAAATTCTGATCACAATCTAATTGAAGTCCAGACGTACATACACAGGAGTCCTGATCAGCAAAACGCATATAGCTATGAGGGTACCTTTACCAAATTCAACTTCAACAATAAGAACATCAACTGGGATCTGGTAAACTATGCCCTAAATGAAACATGTTGGGAAGATATCTTAAATTACATGGACCCTAACCAGTGCCTTGAAAAGATCAACCTCCTGGTAGCTGAAATATGCTCAAGGCATATTCCTCTACGAAAAAAGAAGAGAAGTAAACAGTTGAGAGAGAGAGACGCTCCTTATACAGGGAGAATCACTGAGCTCCTCAAGAATGCCGGACTATCTGAGTCACGGAAGGAAGCGCTAACCAGAGAAGTGGAAAATATTGAGCTAATTAAAGGACTCATACAGGATCCAGGAGAGTCAAGAGGAGCTAAAAGCGATTAGTGAAATTGAAAGAAATTCGAAATATTTCTTTTCATATGCCAAAAACCACTTCTAGTATATGGCCCCTGCTCAGACAAGACGGATCTTACACAGATGACAACAAAGAAATGAGTGAGATACTGAAATCTCAATATGATTCTGTGTTCAGCGAGCCACTAATCAGTCTAAAGATAGAAAATTAAAAAAAAAAATCATGAATGAGCCTCAAAACCCTGCAAATGTATGCCAAATTTCTGACATAACCCTAACTCAGAGGCTCTAGACTTTGAAAAAGCCATCGACGACATGCCCATGCACTCAGCCCCAGACCCAGACTCGTGGAACTCTGTATTCACTAAGAACTGCAAGAAACCACTCTCACAGGCCCTAAGTATGCTATGGAGAAGGAGCCTAGACACAGGCGAGATTCCAGTCACTAAAAACAACGGATATAGCCCCACTCCACAAAGGTGGCAGCAAAGGATAGCAAAACACCTGGACTCCCAAAAATTGCACAACCCAGGGCAACATGGTTTCAGAGCAGGTCGCTCCTGCCTCTCGCAACTGCTAGACCACTATGATATAGTCTTAGATGCTCTGGAAAACAAACAGAATGCAGATGTAGTATACACAGATTTTGCAAAAGCCTTTGACAAGTGCGATCATGGTGTAATAGCACACAAAATACTTGCTAAAGGGATAACTGGCAAAGTAGGCAGATGAATCTTCAACTTCCTAACTAATCGAGTAGTGGTAAACAGAGTTAAATCGGATGCTGCCATAGTGAAGAGCTCTGTCCAACAAGGCACAGTACTCGCACCTATCCTGTTCCTCATTCTCATATCAGACATAGACAGAGATGTAAACCATAGCACTGTATCATCCTTTGCAGATGATACTAGGATCTGCATGAGAGTGTCATCCATTGAGGACACGGGAAATCTCCAAGAAGATATAAACCAAGTTTTCCAATGGGCAACAGAGAACAATGTGATGTTCAATGAAGACAAATTCCAACTACTCCGTTATGGAAAACTGGAGGAAATAATAGCTAGGACTGAGTATATTACAAACTTTAATCACACAATAGAGCGGAAAAGTAATGTGAAGGACCTGGGTGTGGTAATGTCCGAAGACCTTCAAGGACCACAACAATGCCACTATCACATCTGCGAGGAAACTGATAGGATGGATAATGAGAACATTCAAGACAAGAGATGCTAAGCCAATGATGATACTTTTTAAATCACTTGTTCTCTCTAGGCTAGAATACTGCTGTACATTAACATCCCCATTCAAGGCAGGTGACATTGCAGATCTAGAGAATGTACAGAGAACCTTTACTGCACGTATAAGTTCCATCCATCAAACACCTTAACTACTGGGAACGCCTGGAAGCACTAAATCTATATTCACTGGAGCGCAGGCGAGAGAGATGTATCATAATCTACACCTGGAAGATTCTGGAGGGACTGGTCCCTAATATGCACACAGAAATCACTCCATACGAAAGCAAAAGACTTGGCAGACGGTGCAACGTACCCCCAGTGAAAAGTAGGGGCGCCACTGGTACACTAAGAGAAAGTGTCCAGGGCCCAAGACTGTACAACAGCCTCCCACCAACCATAAGGGGCATTACCAACAGACCTCTGGTTGTCTTCAAGAGGGAGCTGGACAGATACCTAAAGTCAGTGCCTGATCAGCCGGGCTGTGGTTCGCACGTTGGACTACGCGTAGCCAGCAGTAACAGCCTCGTTGATCAGGCCCTGATCCACCGGGAGGCCTGGTCATAAACCGGGCCGCGGGGACGTCGATGCCCGGAATGCCCTCCAGGTAGACTCCAGGTACAGTAGTATTCCAGCCTAGAGAGAACAAGTGATTTGAAAAGGATCATCATTGGCTTGGCATCTCTTGTTTTGAACGTTCTCATTATTCATCCTATCATTTTCTTTGCAGTTGTGATCGTGGCACTGTTGTGATCCTTGAAAGTGAGATCCTCAGACATTACAACTCCCAGGTCCCTCACATTATTTTTTCGCTCTACTGTATGATCAGAGTTTGTAGTATACTCAGTTCTAGTTATTATCTCCAGTTTTCCATAACGGAGTATAGTTAGAATCTGTCTTCATTGAACATCATATTGTTTTCCGTTGCCCATTGGAAAACTTAATTTATATCTTCTTGGAGGTTAACCGTGTCCACCTTATCACAACTCGAGCAGATTTACAACAAAAAAAGATTTACCATCTCTAAAATCATGCTGGCTGTTGCTTATAAACCAACTCCTTTCTAGGTTCTCAACTACTCTTCTCCTAAAAATCTTCATAACTTTACCTCAAGACTACAAGTAGTCGTTTCCGGAGGTCACCGCCCCTGTGGCCCGGTCCCAGACCAGACCAGACTTCCTGGTTGCTGGCCTGATCAATCAGGCTGTTTGTGTTCACCGCCCAACGTATGCAACACAGCGCTGCTGTCTCCTCTATCCTGGTGTCTATCTAGAGTTTGTTCCAGGAGTCAACGCCCCCGAGGCCCGGTCCTCGACCAGGCATCCAGGTAGATCAGGGTCTGATCAACAAGGCTGTTACTGCTGGCCACAAGCAATCCAACGTACGAAACACAGCCTGGCTGATAGGGCACTGACTTTAGGTATATCTGTCCGGTTCCCTCTTGAAAACAGCCAGGTGTCTATTGGCAATTTCCCTTATGTATGAAGGGAGGTTGTTAAACAATCTTGGGCCCCTGCGTGCTGTGTGCTGCACCGTCTTTGTCTGTCTGTTTCTCTCTCTCAGAACCCATTGAGAGATGTCTGGTCCCATTACCTTGCCATGGGAAGACACCTTGCCACAGGACGACGCCTTGCCACAGACCTACACCATGCCTCGGGACGACGTCTTGCCACGGACCTAGTGTACACCTTGCTACAGGACAATGGTACACTATCTCGCTCACTTAGTAGTTTCTTCACCTCTTCTCCCGTTGTGTATAGTTCTCGTTGGCGGACTCTTTCTTAATTATCTAATAATGTTCTTGTTTGCAGTAAAAAAAATACTTCCTTAAATCTTTCGTTCAGCTCCTCGCAGACTTCCTGGTCATTTCCAGTGAGTTCCTTTCCCTTCTCTAGCCTTAAAAAATCAGGGAACCGATGGGGTTTAAACCCATGGCAAGTGAGTCCTAAAACTCACAGGTCAGTGCGTTAACCACTCGGCCAGCTGGCTCTAATAAGAGTACGTACGGCACAGCCACGCTGGTGTGGGATTAGACTAAAAACCTGTATTTGTGTTCAGAGTGGGGCTGATGCCATGCCAGCTGGCCGAGTGGTTAACGCACTGGCCTGTGAGTTTCAGGACTCACCATGGTTGGTTCCCTGATTTGTTTGCAATTGTTATTAAGTTCTATAACCTTGCCACCTGGTTTTCGGTGTTATCGTTTTACTGTGTATGTGTGTTGGTTTCCGCAAATGAGTGAGAGAGAGAGAGAGAGAGAGAGAGAGAGAGAGAGAGAGAGAGAGAGAGAGAGAGAGAGAGAGAGAGAGAGAGAGAGAGAGAGAGAGAGAGAGAGAGAGAGAGAGAGAGAGAGAGAAGAGAGAGAGAGAGAGAGAGAGAGAGACAGAGAAGAGAGAGAGCAGAGAGAGAGAGCAGAGAGAGACAGAGAAGAAGACAGAGACAGAGACAGAGACAGAGACGAGAGAGAGAGAGAGAGAGAGAGAGAGAGAGAGAGAGAGAGAGAGAGAGAAGAGAGAGAGACAGAGAGAGAGAGAGAGAGAGAGAGACAGAGAGAGAGACAGAGAGACGAGAGACGAGAGAGAGAGAGAGAGAGAGAGAGAGAGAGAGAGAGAGAGAGAGAGAGAGAGAGAGAGAGTAAAAAAGGGTTGTGTGACGTGCCAATGGAGGCCGCTTGGGAGACGCTCACCCGCCCCGCCCGACAACCCAACTTGAAAATACTCCATCCCGTAGTACTTGTGTGTAGCACACACCCAACACTTGGCTCCCCGCGCTAAATGACACCACCGAACACGCACTCAGTACACGCCAGCTGTGCTGCCACACCCACTCCGCACACTTCATATTTACTTCGGGTTCATAAGTGTGTCAGGAATCAAAGTGATTGATGGAGTTTGGGCGAAAGACCACAATAGAAATAAGTAAGTTGTTTGAAATTATTTGGTTATCCTAGAGTAAATTCTATATAAGTTACTATATAAACAACACTGCAAGTTTCAAATAATGGATGATGCCTAATAAAAATTTACTGACAATATAAAGTCGAACCGGGACATAAGTGGTGCCATCGTCGAACCCATTATAGTTGGTAACACCACTCGAGTGTCGCACCACTGATGCGACAGCGTCGCAGAGTGATCAGGTACGACACACTGCTGATAAAGCGCTAAAAGATAAGAACTGGTAATGACACTATTTATTTTAAGGATATGAGGATACAAGAAAATAAAATAGCCACTTTGTAAAGGAAAAAGTAAAAAACCTGGTTTTGATGATCATTAAAAAGGAATAGCAAAAAAAAAAATCGAAAGAAAAGAGCAGCAGAGATGTGTTAAGTCAACTCCCTGAGGTGACTGGACAGGTAAAAAAGAGGTGGAAGAGGGCAGGCACCAAGTCACTAACAAGAGGTGGTCAAAGCCTGGTCACAGACCGGGCCGCAGGGGCGTTGACACCTGGAACTCTCTCCAGGTATACTCCAGGTATACACCCTAATATCACCCTCCCTGATATCCACCCTTTACTCTCTAATATACTACCCCTACTCCTTTTCTCAGTCCCAAACATACATACATATGCCCTTACCATCTTTTCAAGTCTTCCAATACTCCACCACTACCTACCAAACATTTTCTCCCAGTCATTGTCTTCACAAAGCTCATTCAACCCCACCCTGCCTTCAAGACAGCTTCTTCATTGTGTATATGCCAAAATGACAGATGTACTTCACACTTTATACTGTAAGTTGCTCAGTAAGTGTACTTATCTACGTTTCAAAATAATATCATAACTACCACAAACGTTTATAAATAATTTAAGCACGTCACTAAATTTGTTAAAATTTGACAAAATCACACCCGATTTGCTGCAATTACGTAATGATAATTTAACAAGGTAGCGATACCTGGATTTTGAAGCAGTCACGGATGGAACTAATGTCATAATAATGTGACAACTGTGTGGCTTGCAAGGTGCTGTCATTATAGCAGCAGGTTCACTCACAGGATGAGTGCCATGTGACAACTGTGTGGCTTGCAAGGGCTGTCATATGCAGCAGGTTCACTCACAGGATGAGTGCCATGTGACAACTGTGTGGCTTGCAAGGTGCTGTCATTATAGCACCAGGTTCACTCACAGGATGAGTGCCATGTGACAACTGTGTGGCTTGCAAGGGGCTGTCATTATAGCAGCAGGTTCACTCACAGGATGAGTGCCATGTGACAACTGTGTGGCTTGCAAGGTGCTGTCATTATAGCACCAGGGTCACTCACAGGACGAGTGCCATGTGACAACTGTGTGGCTTGCAGGGTGCTGTCATTATAGCACCAGGTTCACTCACAGGATGAGTGCCATGTGACAACTGTGTGGCTTGCAGGGTGCTGTCATTATAGCACCAGGTTCACTCACAGGATGAGTGCCATGTGACAACTGTGTGGCTTGCAAGGTACTGTCATTATAGCACCAGGTTCACTCACAGGATGAGTGCCATGTGACAACTGTGTGGCTTGCAAGGTGCTGTCATTATAGCAGCAGGTTCACTCACAGGATGAGTGCCATGTGACAACTGTGTGGCTTGCAAGGTGCTGTCATTATAGCACCAGGTTCACTCACAGGATGAGTGCCACTGTCCAATAAACTCGCCCTTTGAGACAAAATCTCAAATTTAGGTTTTTTAAAGAACTTTTAAAACATATAGGTATTTACAGAAGGCCCAATGAGCTTTATGAGGCAGCTTCTATGTATATCTAACCAGCATGCAATCCTTCCTCTAGCTCGTCTATTGTCATTTTACATCGCTCCAACTTATACGTGATTTACAGTATAAATTTATGTACCTTCCCTGCATTAGAAAAATATTTCTTCTTTAATTTAGGTAAAGGTATGTTAAATCATGTATTCTCATGCATTTCTCTAAGAGAGAAATACATGAGAATACCTTATATACATGGAAGATACTTGAGGACCTAGTCCCAATCGACAAAGCATTTTAACAAAACACTGGAGTGAGAGATATAGGAGGAATGGTTAAAAAGGCAATAAACAGAAGAGTCTGGCCCTAAGCTGAGCTGCAAGGGTTAAAAACTCTCGACACCTGTCACAGGGATATCATAAGCTGTGTGAAACTAACATATTTACTTCAGAGATGCTGTTTACGAAGTGTTTTTTTTTCCAATTTGAATTCAATATTGCGAGTTGTGTCTTGGCTGGGTGTTTTAAGTACTTGATAGTGTCACTATCACATCTGCGAGGAAAAATAATAGGATGGATAATGAGAACTTTCAAAACAAGGGATGCCACGCCAATGACTATCCATTTAAAGTCACTTTGTTCTCTCTAGGCAGTAATACTGCTGTACACTAACAGCTCTATTCAAGACAGGTAAACTCGTAGATCTAGAGAATGTACAGAGACTCTTCACTGCACTTATAAGTCCACTCAAGCACCTTAATTACTGCGAACGTTTGAAGTCCCTTGACCTGTACTCCATGGAACGCAGGCGAGAAAGATATACCTTTGATATACCTTTGAAGAGTTTCCAGAGTTTACTCTCGGAGCCCGGCTATGGGCCAGGCTGGTCTGGTGCTTGTCTGGTCAGCCAGGCTGTTGCTGCTGGAGGCCCGCTGCCCCACATATCCATCACAGCCTGGTTGATCTAGCACCTGGTGGAGATACTTGTCCAGTTTATTCTTGAAGGTTTCTACACTGTTTCCAGCCGGAGAATTCCGGAAAATCCTAAGACTGGTCCCAAATCCGCACGCAGAAATCAGTCCCTACAAAAGCAAAATACTAGCCAGACGGTGCAACATAGGGTGTCATAGTACACTAAGAAAAATCACATTAAGTGTCCGGGGCCCAAGACTGTTCAAAAACCTCCCATCATACACAATGGAAATTACCAATAGACCCCTGGCTGCCTTCAAGAGGGAACTGAACAAATACCTAAAGTCAGTGCCCGATTAGCCGGGCTGTGGTTCGTATGTTGGACTGTTAGTTACCATTTTGTCCTAGGCACATGTCTATTAGACACTAGGCCTGTTGTATGTGTGTGTGTATGTGTATGTAAGGAAATACTTCGAAATGTTTCTGCCCCGCCGGGAATTGAACCCGGGCCCTCCGTGCGTGAAGCGAGAGCTTTACCCACCAGGCCACCGGGGCGTGTGTGGGGCCAGCAGTGACAGCATGTTTGATCAGGCCCTAATCCATCGGGAGGCCTGGTCAAGGACTGGTCTGCGGGAGCGTTGACCCGCAGAACGACCTACAAGTAGACTCCAGGTATAAGCAATTCCACCTGCGGGCAATTCTCCATGTTGCCTCTCAATCGATCTGCCTAGATCCACTACCTCTCTCTTTATTAGTTTCTTGTATAAAGCCCAATCTTGCATGAAGTCCAGATAAACAAAGTTGTATTCATTATTGTTGTCCTGTTTCAAGTAGATATACACTAATAAAAAAATGTAAAAGAGGGGCTTCATGTGAACTGCATTAAGACTTCAAATTATATGTATAAAGGTGACTTGGAATTGCATCCGCTACAGCTTCAATACCTTGATGGTTCATAATAAATTAACAAATTAAAAACAAGTGTGTCCCCGGGACCAGCAATTTTAAGTCCTTGAGAAAACATTAAACAACCTTGCAAACCACTAGACAATATTACTGGACCTCTTCATCAAATCAATAACCTTTGATATACCTTCGACGAATTTCGACTTTGCTCTCGGAGTTCGACCCTAAGCCAGGCGTGTCCGGTAAATGCCTGGTCAACCAGGTTGTTGTTGCAGGCGGCCTACTGGCTCGTATATTCATCACAGCCTTGATGATCCAGCACTTGGCGGAGGTACTAGACAGGTGTCCTCCTGAAGACTTCTACACTTGTTCCAGCAGTGTTTCTGGTATCTTCTGGTAAGAGCTTAAATAGTCTGAGCGGACAACGGAAGTTGATACAATATGTCCACTTCATCCTTGCTTTTCACTGGGTTTATTTTACATTTTCTCCCGTATCTCACGCTCCAGTTATGGCAGTGTGTAGATTTGGAACTAGATCATCGAATACCTTCCACGTATATATTATCCTGAATCTCTCCAGAGTACATATTTAGAACCGAATCATTCCCAGTAATTTTAATGCTTTATTGGCTTTGAGGGCTGTAAATGATCTTTGTATGTGTTCTGAACAGTACTCTAACCGATAGAGCACAAAACATTGGAATAGTGTCACCAATGGCATTACTTCCTCTTGTTTTGGAAGTCCCCATTATTCATCCCGTTATATTCCCGACTTTCGCGACCTATGCCTTTATTGTGTTCTTTAAAAGATAGGTCGGCTGATATTATTAACCATCTCCTTCACACGTTCCATTCCTTCTATTTGCCGATCTTTGATTTTGTATAGTGATTTTTTTTAATTCTTTCTATATCTAAGCAATTGGAACTTGTCATTATTGAATGTCATGTTATTCTTCACTATCCACTGATAGATTCTGCTTATATCTTCTTGCAAGAAGTTTTTACTAAGGTTATGTATACTATGCACACAAATAATTCTTACACTTTGTTTGAGGGCACACACGTTATAGGCACATAAAAGTACCTAAAATAACCCAATAAAGTCAAACAATGTGACTTATTGCGTCCAGCGAAACCAATCCAAGTGTAAATGCTACAAGTTTAATTGTGATTATCAACATACACTGGAAAACTCAGCAGCTGGAGATGCCATACAGGAGACCACTGAGGTTCACCTGTCCCCTGCAGTACATAGAGGTGGGGGAGATGGAGGGTTGCCACTCCCTCCTCCAGCACCATCCCCAACACGTCCATAACGCCACAGACAAAACACTTACACTGGCTACATCAACACTACTACCTCCCTCAGCATCACAACACCTCATATTCTCTTCTAACATAGTCTCAGTCACCACCTATCCTCCTCCCACAACAGCACCTGAAGAGGCTGGTTTTGCTAGCCACACGCATCCAACGTATGCACCACAGCCCGGCTGATCAGGAATTGAATTTAGAAGACAACTACAGATATTTTGGTAATTCCCTTTACAGACGAAGAGAAAAAGCTGAAAAGTTCTTACTTTTGTAGAGAGTGGTTCCTGTGTGCAGATTTGGGACCAATCTCTCTAGGACTTTTCAGGTGTAAGTTACGATGCACATTTCTCGCCTAGATTCCAAGAAGTACAGTTCGAGGGACTTAATAATTTAGGCAATTAACCGAATATATGATCAATGAAGGTTCTCTGTGCATTCTCCAAATCTGTAGTTTCACCTGCCTTAAAAGGGGCTGTTAAACGCTAGCAATATTCTATAATCAAGAGAGAACAAGTGACTAAGAGAATCATCATGGGTTTGGTATCTCTTTGTTTTGAAAGTGCTACTTATCCAGCTTATCCTTTTACTTGCAACTGATATAGTAACGCTGTTGTGACCTTTAAATGTAAGATCCTCTGACATTATCACTTTTAAGTCTCTCACATTAACTACACTCCCTTGAGTGGTTTGATTCCGTTTTATACTCTGTTCCACTTTTTATTTCCTCAATAATTTTCATAACGGAGAAATTGAAACTTGTTCTCATTAAACCTCACATTGTTTTCTGTGGCCCAATGGAAGATTTGGCTTATATCAGTTTGGAAATGTGTAGTGTCCTCAATGAATGCCACTAATACAAATTCTATCATTTTATGCAAAGGACAATACAGTGTTATAATTTATATCTATGTCGGATATAAGGATGAGAAAAAGAACTTGAGCGAGTATCACTATCCTTCTGCACTCATTGTTACCAACTATTACACCATGCTCACTCTTGTTGAAAGCTATTTACAAAATTTATATACACTACGTCTACATTTTGCATGCCTTTCAGTGCATCCAAGACCATGTTGCAACAGCGGGATTCTTTAGTTTTCCTACTCCCACAGCCTGGCTCAGGATCAAGCATGTCTTGTTCGTGTCTGGTCAACCAGGCTGTTGCTGTTGGTGGCTCACTGGCTCACATATCCATCAACAGCATGGTTGATCTGGTACTTGGCGGAGATACTTGCGGAGTTTAATCTTGAAGACTTCTTCACTTTTTTCTGATATTTTCTAATAAGATGTTGAATGGTATGGGACCATGGATGCTGATACAGTGTTCTCTTATTGTGTCAACTGTGCCCCTGCTCTTCACTCTAGTACATTGTTATGGTAGTGTGTAGTGTGGGACCAGACCCTTAAGTGCCATACAAATATATATTCTCTCTCTCTCTCTCTTCGCTCCAGTGAGTACATACTTATGACTCAGAAGTGTTTCCAATAGTTTAAATGCTTTATGCAGGTCGTAAATAAGCTCTCTCTGTTCCAGCTTTGATATCTCTCTGAACAATAATCCAAACGAGAAAACACAAGCGATTTGAAGCACTATTTTCCTTGTTGTGAAAGTTCTTTCCTGAAGGGAGGTTCCAAAGCACTGGTGAGGGTCTCTTAATCTAAGGAGTTGAACCTGTGCTCCAATTCCTTGAATCGAGTCTAAATGTCTTCCATTCCCCCAGATGCTGTATGACCCCTAATGTTTGAAAGTTCTCGTGATCCATACTAGCATTTTCCTGGCTATCATAACATTTGCTTTATTGAATTATCTAATAAATAGGTCAGATAACATTATTACACCCAGGTTCTTTGTGTGTTTCTTTCATTCTATTTGATGATCCTCTTACGTTTTATACATAGTGCCCCTTTTAAATTCCTTATTCTACCCACATTTAAGCAGTTAGAACGTAAGTCACCATTGATCATGTTATCCTCTACTGCCCATTGGAAGACTGCTTATATCCTCTTGCAATTTTTCTGTGCCTTCTACTGAAGTGATTTTCATACTTATTAAGGTATCAACCACAAACAATATGAAGCTGTGGCGAATGTTTTTATCTATGTTCACTATGAATATGAGAAACAGTAAAGGCGACAGGATAGGATAAATGTGTATACACAATAATAAAAGGAGAAGAGTCGAAGAAATCGTTATATAAAATAAAAAAGGTTAAATATATAAAGCAGAGGGACAATGAGGAGAGGATGATTAAAGCAGCAAATGTATAAAAAAAAGTCTGGATTAATCACTAGGTCACTGCTATGAACATTCAGTGTCCTTTGGAGAAAATGCTAAAATTAAAAGAAAGAGCAACATAGTAATCAGCAAGACAATTAATTATATTTGAGTATTTTATATTATTTTTATAGTATTAATTTTATTAATATTATTAAATTCTTTAGTATTAAAAAAATAAGTATTATATACCAGTCTTTACCAAGATAGAAATAGAAAGATACATACCATATATCCACTTTAGAGAAAGAAGCAAATAAGTAAAGTACTAGTGACTATGAGTCTTAGGAGTACCCTACTCTAGTACACTCAGTGTGACGATGCTAGGGGTGCTGTACTCTAGTACTCAGTGTGACGGTGCTAGGGGTGCTGTACTCTAGTACTCAGTGTGACGGTGCTAGGGGTGCTGTACTCTAGTACTCAGTGTGACGATGCTAGGGGTGCTGTACTCTAGTACTCAGTGTGACGATGCTAGGGGTGCTGTACTCTAGTACTCAGTGTGACGATGCTAGGGGTGCTGTACTCTAGTACTCAGTGTGACGATGCTAGGGGTGCTGTACTCTAGTACTCAGTGTGACGATGCTAGGGTGCTGTACTCTAGTACTCAGTGTGACGATGCTAGGGTGCTGTACTCTAGTACTCAGTGTGACGATGCTAGGGGTGCTGTACTCTAGTACTCAGTGTGACGATGCTAGGGTGCTGTACTCTAGTACTCAGTGTGACGATGCTAGGGTGCTGTACTCTAGTACTCAGTGTGACGATGCTAGGGTGCTGTACTCTAGTACTCAGTGTGACGATGCTAGGGTGCTGTACTCTAGTACTCAGTGTGACGTGCTAGGGGTGCTGTACTCTAGTACACACAGTGTGACGATGCTAGGGGTGCTGTACTCTAGTACACTCAGTGTGACGATGCTAGGGGTGTTGTACTCTAGTACACTCAGTGTGACGGTGCTAGGGGTGCTGTACTCAGTGTGACGGTGCTAGGGGTGCTGTACTCAGTGTGACGGTGCTAGGGGTGCTGTACTCAGTGTGACGATGCTAGGGTGCTGTACTCAGTGTGACGGTGCTAGGGTGCTGTACTCAGTGTGACGGTGCTAGGGTGCTGTACTCAGTGTGACGGTGCTAGGGGATGTACTCAGTGTGACGGTGCTAGGGTGCTGTACTCAGTGTGACGGTGCTAGGGTGCTGTACTCAGTGTGACGGTGCTAGGGGTGCTGTACTCAGTGTGACGGTGCTAGGGGTGCTGTACTCAGTGTGACGGTGCTAGGGGTGCTGTACTCAGTGTGACGGTGCTAGGGGTGCTGCACTCAGTGTGACGGTGCTAGGGGTGCTGTACTCAGTGTGACGGTGCTAGGGGTGCTGTACTCTAGTACTCAGTGTGACGATGCTAGGGGTGCTGTACTCAGTGTGACGGTGCTAGGGGTGCTGTACTCAGTGTGACGGTGCTAGGGGTGCTGTACCTTCGTCATCCTTACACTCACCTGGAACAAACAAATAGACAAAAATCAATGTTTGCACTTGATATTACTGGTAGAGAACACTAGGTATATTATTATATAAACGGGGAAGTCCCCTAACCCGTGCTGTACAGAGCCTAGGAAATGGGAGGGTTGGGGACAATTAGGCTTAATTCGAGGAAAGGAAGAGTAGCTTCAGTCCCTAGAATCAAAAGCCCTTCACCAGTATGAAGGGACTCCCTTTAATGGTAACAATTATAGGTTACAGCAGGTGGGTTCTTAATGCCAACATTGGCGCTATCATTAACTAGTATAAACTTACTGTCACACGTTTCTAGACTTCTACTATTGAAGTCACACTTCACTTTTGATTGTTTGGTCAACCAGGCTGTTCCTGCTGAAGGCGCGAAGGCCTACCCACAATAATCTGGTTGATCTGCAACCTATTTCCAGCAATATCCACATTAATAATATTAACACCAACAATAATCTCTATTACTATCACATTACAAACATCAACAATCACTACCCCATTACTTTTAACAACAACAATCATCAACTTATTACTACACACAAGATCATTACCAGTAACGACCCCCTGGCGGCGGGCGCAGGAGGAAGAGGGGAGGCGAGGAGGAAGAGGGGAGGCGAGGAGGAAGAGGGGAGGCGAGGAGGAAGAGGGGAGGCGAGGAGGAAGAGGGAAGACAAGGCATAAGGAGAGGTGGAAGGAGATGAAGGACAGGAGGAAGAAGAGGTGGAAGAAGAGAAAGGAGAAAGGGGGGTGAGGATGGTGGAAGGGGTAAGGTGGCAGAGGGGAAGAAGAAAAAGGGAAAGAGGAAAAGGGGAAGAAAAGGGAAAGGAGGAAAAGGAAGAAAAGGAGGAACGAGGAAGAGGAGGGAATGGAGGAAGAGGGGAAGAAGAAAGAGGATCAGGGGAAAGGGAAGAAGGAAGGGGAGGGGAAGGAGGAAGGAAGGGGGTGGAGGGATGAAGAGGAAAAGGTGCAGGAGGGGGAGGGGGTAGAGGCTGAGGAGGTAACGGTGGAGGGGAAGAGGGATGGGGAGAGGGGAAGTGGGGGGGGGGTGAGGACATTGATCACTGTCAGGGGAAAGTGTCAACGACACCAATGAAGACGAGACCACGAGTGTGAGGTGTCGTGCCTGGTGTTACTAGGCAACCCTCACTCCCCCTCCTATCCCTCCCACCAACAATCCCCCTCCAATCTCCTTATCTCTCCTATCCCTCCCTTCTTCCTATCTAACCTCCCTCTATATTTACTTGTGACCTGTTTCGGGAGATTTCCCACTCCTGCGGCCCGGCCCGTGGCCCGCCGGCCCACACATCCATCACAGCCTGATATACCTTTGATGAGTTTCGAGAGTTTTCGTGCTTGCGCAGCTCGGCCCTGCGCCAGGCTTGTCTGGTGCTTGCTCAAGTTTACTACTGAAGACTTCTACACTGGCTGTAGCAATATTTCTGATACTTGAAGTAGCACCTTGAAAGTCTAGGCTCACAGTGTTCTCATTGGTGGCCTTGGCGCCCCTGCATTTCACTGGGTTTATTTTACACTTCTACCCATTATCTCTCACTCCAATACATTGTTAAGAACATTAAAATGGAGGAACACGGCAGCAGGCCTGCCGGCCCATAGTAGGCAGGTTTTTCCCAAACTCAAACTCTTTAATAAAAATATTTGCCCAACCCACTCTCAATGCTACCCAAGGAACAGGCTTTGATAACCCTATTAATTCAAGTTGTTCAAGTCCAACTCAAGTCCAACTCAAGTCCAACCCCTCCCACTCGTGTATTTATCCAACTTATATTTGAAGCTAACTAAGGTTTTAGCTTCAATAACCCAACTAGGCAGATTGTTCCACTTATCGATTATACTTTCAAACCAATACTTTCTTACATCCATTCTAAACCTAAACTTATCCAATTTGAATACATTAATTTCGATTTTTTCTTTAAGGGATATCCTCAGAACATTTCTTATATCTTATTTATTTATGCACATCTTCTAATTATACACTTCAATTATGTGTCCCCTCGTTCTACGTCTTACAATGTTCAGCTTAGTGACCAAGCCCTCCAGTATTTTCCATATATATAATATCGCGTATCTCTCTCGCCTTCTCTCCAGAGAATACATTTCCAGTTTTTTTTAGGTCTTCCCAACAGTTTAAATGTTTTACTAGTTCTATACAAGCAGTAGATGCTCTTATATTTTTCCCCCAGATCTGCTATCTCGCATATCTTTGAACAGAGCTGTCAATACTGAGCAGTACTACAAGAGACAATAAATTATTTGAACAGTATTACCATTAGCATTATTTCTCTTCTTTTGAAAGACCTCATTATCCACTCTATTATCTCCCTGGTCTTTGCAGCATTTGCCTTATTGTATTCTTTAAAAGATAGGTCAGCTGGAATTATTATACCCAGACTTTTACAGGTGACTCTCCTGTGGTTTTTTTTTTATATTGTTCCCTCTTTGAAATCATTTTTTCCACATCTGAGAAATTGAAATTTGTCACCATTGAAAGTCCTGGTATTTCCTATAGGTAACTGGAAGGCTTGCTTTGTATCCTCTTGTAATTTCTGGGTGTCCTCTACTGAGTGACTTTTATGCTATTTTTTGAGTTTTCGTAAAAAAAATTACAACAGTGTGGTTGGTTTGTATTTTTATCTATGTTTGAATTTTGGAATTTTTCTAAAACCTCAATAATTTTGTCATAATGATCCAGTAGTCAGGGTAAGTACGATGTTCCGTCCCTAAACCAATGATGACTGGGGTTTTACAGGTCATGTTTTTCCATAAAATTTGCAATTTGGCATCTCACCAGCCTCGCAAAAGATTTTTATGATGCGCAAAGGAGCTACGTCTGCACTTTTTAAGAATGACTTTAGTTCTAAGTTCTTCCTCTAAAGTAAGCCGAGTGTTCGTGATAGCGTTAGTTTGCCATTCTTTTAAACAAAGAGTCCCACGAGTCTGGTCCCGATGCTGCAACTGTGGGTAAGTTATCTATCTCCCTCTTGAATTTTGGAGGATGTTATTGTTGGATATATGGTCTGTCAGGTGGGCAGATGTAATGAAGAAGCTTTCTCGATCTTCCACTCTCCTGTTGTTTAGTGGCTCACTGAACATTCATTCATACTCATTCATACTCGTCTTTCAAGATTTAGACTGGCCCTGGGTCAGGCTGCGGGCGTAGAAAAATTCAAAACCCATTAAATGTATGAACCTCAGAGGGCCAATTCTAGGGGTGATTCTTAATTTGGATTTTGCATATGCAGAAATATTTAGAGATTCTGTATATTTTTTTTGTTTCTTATGCGCCTCTTCCATCTGATTGGAATGGTTTAGTTTCTGTTCTGCATCGGTAATCTCTCATTGTATGTTATCTTACATTCGTTGTGATGGAGTTTTATTTGTAAGAGGTTTTGTAACCCCCTTTTTTGTACATTCTTTTCCATTCTCAACCGCTGATCTCTTCTTCTGATTTCTTCAGTAAAACATGTTTTATACACTCTATAAGCTTCTGTATGCAGCTTTTCCATACACTGGTGTTTACCTGGAGAGTGTTCCGGGGGTCAACGCCCCCGCGGCCCGGTCCGTGACCAGGCCAGTTGTGGGTTTAGATTGCTATGGGATGTTTCCCAGGGAATGTCTGATAGTTCTTTTAATCACTTCTCTGGTTGTTGAAGGTAAACGTACTTAACAGCCCTTCACATTGATTATTTCCTGGAATTTTTGTAAATGCTTTTATGATTGTCTGCACTTCAATGATATTGCGGTTTTAGTATTTTTTTTAATTATGTCCCTGATTAGATCCTCCTTGTTCGTCAAAATCAGGTCTAGAATATTTTTATCTGGTGGGCTCTGTTATCCATTGGTTTAAGGCAAACTTTTCACAGGGCCGCCCTTCCCTCTCTTCCTTCTTCGCCTGTTAACCCGTTCATCCTTCCTACCTCTCCCCTCCCTCCCACCTTCCTTTCTAACCTCTTTCTCACTCCATTATACCTCATCCTTCACTCCCTGAGTGATATACCTGTGATCGGTTTCAGTGGGGTTTCTACCCTTATAGGCCAACCTAAGACTAAGTTGATTGACGTTGGATTAGGCTGTTGCTGTTAAGTCTCCGCCCCACATAGTCGTTACCTTTGATAAACATTTGAAGAATTTTAAGTTTTCCTAATCCCGCAGCTCGGTCCTGGGCCCGGCTTGTTGTATATGTGGCAAAGGTAGTCGCCAGGTTTCTTTTTGAAGACTTTTACTTCTGTTCCTGTAATATTTCTGATATCTGATTGTAGAAGATTGAGTACTGGGCCATGAATGTTGACACATTTTGCCAATGTTACCTTTACTTTGGTTTAAAAAGATACGTGAGTAAAAACTAGGACATATTTATTAGAAAACGTTTCGGTCTTGGGACCCTGATTAAGGTTCCAGAACCAAAACGTTTCTAATAAATTTGTCCTAGTGTTTACTTTACGTGTATTTTTAAACCAATTTGTCGGAATCAATTACCAAGGTTCATACAACCCCTACTTTCCACTGAGGTTATTCTACACTTCTGTTGCATGCAAAGTAGTTGTGATAACCTTTATTCGGAGCATGTTAAACACACCCACATAGCCTTCCAACCAGCGAACCATCGTTGAAGGTTTAGGTGATGAGAACCATCATCAAATCAACGACGGTTCAGCCAATTAAATGGAGTTTAACAATGACAAAGGTGACGTGGTTACCACTCGCGGTTTGTCATTGGAATTCCTGCATAGAGCTGGTTGTGGAAAGTTGTCTGTCTTTTGGCTGCTGCTTAGCCTAGACAACTGTGGCGTGCACTAAACACTACTCCTTTGTATATAGTGTACATATGTGTAAATAACACTTTGTTATACTTGGTGAAGGAAAAGACAAAAGTCTTATATAATCACAATTACTTGGTGAAGGAAAAGATAAAAGTTTGGAATTAATCTAGCTGATTTTTGAAGAAATACAATTTCAATACATCTTCTACTGTGTTTCTTTGCTCCAAGCTTCCTTTACACTCAGGTTAACAGGCCATTGAACCTGAGGTTGTAATAACTTCCGTATCTCTCACTCCGGTAAGTGGTTGTGATAGCATGTAGACTTGGGACCATGTACTGTATATATTATCAGGTATCTCTAAGGTCCAGAGACTGCATTCCAAGTAGTATAAGACGTTCATAGCAGTTTGAATGCTTTAAGTCGTATTGCAAGAAACAAACAATCTTTGAACATTCTCCAACTTTGATTTCCCTTCCTGACCCTCTTCACCCCTCCATCCCTCAACCTTCCCACCCTCCTCATACTTCCATCCCTCCCTCCCTCCCTCAACCTTCTCTCCCTTCTCACCCATCCCTAACTATTCCAGTGGCATAAATCTCTCCCTCCTTCCTCATACCTGTGGTTCCTAACCACGGTCCTCGTCAAATTTATTTGTTTTCCTCTGTGATGACATCTTCACAAATTCTATTTTCCGTGTGTGTGTGGAAGTATAGGCCATCCTAAGTGAAGGTAATTCCTAAATGAGAGTAAATTCAGCTCTGCTGGAACAAAACCTCTGAACTTCAGTAGCTTCTGAACCCTTAATGGAATGCTTGACAGATTTCATTACTTGATGCACAAAAATCATCTTAGAGTGATGGAACATGACGGGAAAACATTGCCAGCCTTTGTTACCACAGTGTAACTACCATATAGAGTAAGGCAACAACATACTGCTGATGCAACCAATTTTGTTAAAAAAATTCCTCCCTCCATCCTCCTCGGCCCACTCTTCCTACTTCCCAAGACTTGTTGAACCCTTACACCATTTTCAGACGCATTACCCAGGGTCAATTTCTGGTAGTCCCTTGTTCTCTAAATGTACTATAACAACTCTGTATTTGTGAGCAGTTTCAAGTCTTCCTACTCCCGCAGCCCGGCCAGGAGCCAGGCTTCTTTGGTGGTTGCCTGGACAACCAGGTTGTTGCTGTTGGCAACAACGTATAAGATACAACATATAAAATACTCACGAGTAGTGACAAAGCATATACTGACACAGTGAAGACAAAAACCAGGGGATTAAACACGGAGCTAAAAACCCAACTGAGCCAAAGGATCATTATCTTTAGTTTAATAGTAGTGAGGAAGTGAAAATGTTGAAAGGTAGGAGGCAGACTCCATATAAAGATCTGAGAGAAGATGCGAGAACCCAAGGGGTACAAATCAAATACACGGTGAGTCGATCGAAGGCCCGACAGCTGAAGCTCAACCTTAGTAAACGCAGATAAGTGAAACAGAAATAGAAACGTTAAAGAGATAAGAAATAAAGAAATATGGTGAAGAGAAGGAAGAATGTGTGGTGGTAGCAACATGTTGAGCCAAATGATAGGTGATGGGGGCAGTTACCGGGGTGAAGTGCGGTTAACAGTGTCAAGGTCGAGCACCGCTACCTGCCCCGCCCACAACACCACACCTCACAACAACATCAAATAAAATTATTTGTGATGATGATGATGATGACAATTATGACGACGACGGCGATGATGATGAGATGATGATGACGAAGACGACATACTCATAGATTCCATTGGTGTTTTGTGTGTGTGGTGTGATAGGGAGCCATAATGAAAGAGAATACAGTAGTTCTCAGTAATATTAAATCCAGTCCTTCCGGGGCCCAAACTTTGAAGGTGACATTGAATAATTTACTAAGTAGTAGAACCATTTGCTTAGTACTTTTAACATGAAAAGATATTAATATTAATTCACTGCCCACCCTAAAACTTGTATGAAAATGATTTCAAGGAAGAGTTACTGTTCCCACAACTCAATCCAAGTTGATCAACCAAGCTGTTGGTGCTAGCCGCCCGCAAATCAACGTATACACACCACAGACCAGCTGATTAGAATTTATCAAGTTCCCTCTTGAAGACAGCTGGTGGTTTGCCGATACTTTCCCGTGTGTACGAAGGCTGTTGGTTCCTTTACTCTTATTAATGTACTTATTGCACCCTCGCTTTTCATTGAGGTTATTTTGCACCGTCTGCCGAGGCTCTTGTTTTTGTAGCGATCTGTGTGAGTGCAGATTAGGCACCAGTCCCTCCAGAATTGTCCTGGTGCAAACTATGATGTATCTTTCTCGCCCACATTCCGGAGAGTACAGTTTCGAGAGATTGCAAATGTTTCCCATAATTTTGATGCTTTGGTGAATGTATCCGGACAGTGACGATTCTATGTATATTCTCTTGACCTGCAATTACGCCTGCCTTAAAATGGGCTATTAGCGTACAGCAATATTCCAGTCTAGATAAAACAAGTGACTTAAAAAGTATCATCACTGGCTTGGCATCTCTTGTTTTGAAGATTCTGGTTATTCAGTCTATCATTTTCCTTCCAGTTGTGAGTAACACTTTTATGATTCTTGAATGTAACATCTAACATTATCATTCCTACTGGTAAGTCCTTCACATTAATCGTTCACTCTATCGAGTGGTTTGCGTTTGTTTTATACTATCTCAAGTTTTTGCTTCCTCAGTTATTCCATTAACACAGTAACTGAAATTGGCCTTCATTTGAACATCATGTTTTCTGTAGCCCGCTGGAAGACCTTGTTTATAACAGACTGGAGATTTGTTGTGTCCTCAATGGATGTCATTCATACAAATTCTAGTATCATCTGCAAAGGTTAATACAACGTAATTATTTATAATATCTATATATGTGAGGATGAGAAAAAGAATTGTGCCTTGAAGACTAAACACTTTCACTGTGGCATTCTCTGATTTTACTTTCTTCACTATTAATCTTTGTATTCTATTTGTTAGAAAGCTAAATATCAATCTGCCCACTTTTCCACTTATTTCTTTTGCATGCATTTTGTACACCTTTACATTATGATTGCATTTGTCCAAGATTTTCGCAATATACGAGTATAATATATTTGTATTTCGTTTGTCTGCAGGTGCATCCAAGATCATGTAATGGTCTAACAAAGGAGAGAGGCAGCAGCCACCTGCTCTTTAAATGTCTTGATAATGTGAGACGTCAACGCTACCAGTCTTAAGTTTTTTTTAGAGTCATTTGCTGTTACTTTTGTGAAGCAGGACTATATTCGTGGTTTTTAATGACTGCTGTGTCCAGAATACATCTCCATAAAATATTTAAAGCATGTGATAGTGGTTTGTTGTAATTCTTGACGCTTACAGAGTGCTATGAGTCTGGGCTGGGGTACAATGCATGGACATGCTATCAATGGCTTCTTCGAAGCCGAGTGATGGCTTGGCTGATACTGGTCATCAGCTTTTGTGCTAGTAGGTGGTCAATTCAGGTATGCATCGGGATTCGTAGGTTTCCAATGAAAGCATCTTGTTCATATTCTTGTTTGTAAGATTTT
This sequence comes from Cherax destructor, assembly GCA_009830355.1. Classification (NCBI taxonomy): domain Eukaryota; kingdom Metazoa; phylum Arthropoda; class Malacostraca; order Decapoda; family Parastacidae; genus Cherax; species Cherax destructor. Next base: position 111,590 of record WNWK01000242.1, read on the forward strand.
CGTTAGTTTTTTCTGTGTATACCTATACCTGAGTATACCTGGCAGGTGTTCCTGGGGTCAAGGTCCCCGCGGCCAGGTCCACGACCCGGGCCGAAGGGTTTGTGTGTGTTTTCAGCATCGTCTCTTAGTTGTCTCTGGATACGCCGCTTCGAGTCACTGAATCATCGGTGTGTCGTGTGTGCAGTCGGTTCTATGATCAAGGTAATTCGGAGGTCAGAAGTGCTAGAGGGGACAGGTAGAACTCCGGTACCGGATTCGGGCAACTGATTGCCAGAAAGCGATTCCGGGTTCTGAGGAAGGTTTATGGTCGTTCTGGGGTCAGTAAAAGGTATCGCAGACGTGGGAGCCAGGAGAACGAGGTACCATCTCATTTACTATGAGGTTAAAAAAAAATGCGGGTAACTTCGAGAAAAAACAAAATTACGTACCCACGTTGAATTAGGATCACCGCCGCGACGGTTGTGCTGTTGATCCCTGAAAACTGCCTCTTACCGTACCCGGTGCGCTACACCTGGCTGCCACCTCAAAAAGTAAATGAGCTAGGCTTAGCGAAACCGCCTGATTAGAAGTGAACAACAACCGTGCAATCATCTTTAAACTAACAATGGCGGTTGGGACCACCCAAACAACACTAGGAGTCATACACCTCAAGTTGCCACTCCTTTAGAATTGCAGGCAACATGTCTAACATAATCTAGCAGGCAACCTGTCTAATATACTCTAGCTTCCGCTGGGTGGAGTGACACGACCACCGCAGCACAACCACTAGAAGCTATGTTAGAGCTGGAATAATAGTGGTCCTTGTTCCCCTCTATCTAGGCGCTGGATTGTCCCACTAATGAGGCCAAATGGAGAGGGAGGGCTGGGGGTATTTAGATTCGATCCAAGGATGGGACCAAGAGATTCAATTCCTCTAATTAAGGTCCCCTTTGCCGAGGCAACGAACACTCCTTGATGGGATGTGGTGAGCCACGGGTGAAGGGTGAGCCACAGGTGACGGGTGAGCCACGGGTGCTCGTGCCCAAGGCATGAGCACGTTGAGGCTCATGCTGCTGCTACTGCTATCCAACTTCCACTCCTGCTACACTGCAACACACAACATACTAAAAGACCTAGGAATAATTATGTCAGCTGACCTTTCTTTTAAAGACCATAACAAGACAAAGATCACGACAGCCACGACAATGACGGGGTGGGTATTAAGAACTTTCAAAACAAGGGAAATAATGCCGATGGTGACACTCTTCAAATCGCTAGTGCTCCCTCACTTAGAATATTGCTCAGTGCTGACGGCCCAGTTCAAAGCAGAAGAAATATAAAAGCAGGAACAAATACAGAGATCGTTTACGGTTCACACTGAACCAGTAAAGCACCTAAATTACTGGGAACGCCTTCAAGTCTTGAACATGTACTCACTGGAGCGGAGGAGAGAGATACATGATAATATATACTTGGAAAGTACTCTAGGGCCTGGTCCCAAATCTGCACACTGCCATAACAACATACTGGAGTGAGAGATATGGGAGAAAGTGTAAAATAAACCCAGTGAGGAGCAGGGGTGCGGTGGAGACAATAAGGGAACACTGTATCAACATTGGGGGTCCCAGACTACTCAACATCTTACCAGAAGATATCAGAAACACGGCTGGAACAAGAGTAGAAGCCTTCAAAAGGAAACTGGACAAGTATCTTCACCAGGTGCCAGATCAACCAGGCTGTGATGGATATGTGGGGCAGCGGGCCTCCAGCAGCAACAGCCTGGTTGATCAGGCAAGCTCAATACGAGCTTGGCCCATGGCCGGGCTCTGAGAGTAGTGAAACTCTCGAAACTCTCCAAAGGTATATCAAAGGTATACTACTGCCAGAATAAGGTGGTGGTACTAGACATTAGAGTTTTGCACAGCGGCTGATGTTCGCTCAAACCAGGAAATGACCTTAGATAATTTAGTTGGACACTGTGAGAGGGAAGCACCTTCCTAGAACAGAGATGGAAGCTGGCTGGCTGGTTGCTATAAGCACTTGTCCAAAAGTGGACGAGTGGGGATGGCAATTCACATCAAAGCTAACTTGTGTGAGGGGAGGATACTGCTCTTGTTATGATGTTCAGATAAGGCTTCACTGATCACTGTTAGGGTACTTGATCGTCACAGGCTTGAAACTCACCTCTGACTGAATGTTAGTTACAAATTATATTATTCTTGCATAAATTATTTGATTGTTTACCTGTTTCTATTGACGAAAGGGTTACTGAGACTAATATTAACCTCATTCGATACAAAAGTAAACAAATAGCTTGTAAAAAACATACTCAAATTCATTATAATAAACGAATACACATTAAAAGATAATTCAAATTGTACTCTTTATCAACCTGCCGGTAACCCATGACTTGTAAATCTACGAGAGTAAATTAAACAAAAGTTTATTAGGGAGGAAAGGTTATATAGCAATGTTTATGCAGGTAAGTTTCCGCCTGCACCTTCTTCTGCGTAACTCTCACCACACTGCTATCTGCCCTTCAACAAATACTTTCATACTTAAAAAAAAAAAAATCAGAGAATTTTCGCATTCCTTCCAATAAATGTTAAATCGAGGTATCGCATTTCAATGCAGTACCATGAGCGACTGGAATTATGGTCTTTATATATATTAATATAAGTTCATTTGTAAACCTTGTATTCTATTATGTCATCTGTACGATTTATACCGTAAACTTGTAATTAACAAAGAAAATGACACGTTATGTAAGTTAACACAACAGCCATTCAGTCTTGGTGAAAGCTGTGCATTACATGGTAGGCAGGGGCTATAAGCGTGAGAGTTAGTGAGTAGTCTCGTTGGCAGCCTTCAAGCAGCACCACCAGCAACCGCAGACGGTGCCGCAGCAGTGGGAGGAGGCTGTAATGTTAAGACCACCAAGACACTAGGCCATTTTATACCAGGCTCCCACCACACTTTCTTCACATTAAGTGAGCATGATCTTGGAGGCAGTGACAGGTGCGCCCCAACACATGTGCAGTAACGAGGAAAGAGTCAGCAACAGCTAATAATGAGCGAGAGCAGATGTGCCACCGCCAATACGACCATTAAACAGGAACAGCTGCAGCACAAGCGACTATCCACAGTTAACATTGTACAGCGACAAAACCTGAAGCCTCCACCAGCTCCAGAAAGCACCTGCTACACCATGGTCAAATTGTTACACTTGATAATTAACAACATGGAAACTCATTACAATATATTGAAAATATTAACAATACATAAGAAAGGAGGAACACTGCAGTAGGCCTGTTGGCCCATACTAGGCAAGTCCTTCACAAATCCAACTCACTAACAGAATAAACGCTACCTAAGCAATAAGCTTTGACAATTTTATTTACTCACGTTCAAGACCCAAGGTTTTAGCTTCGATAACCCTACTAGGTAGACTGTTCCACTCATCAACTACCCTATTATTGCGGGTTCTCTCTTGGAGGGATATCCTCAAAACCTTATTTATTTCAAGAAGTATAAGTAACAGAAGTCCAAAAGTTATTTTACAGCTCTATACATCACTAGTGAGGCCTCATTTGGATTATGCCGCTCAGTTTTGGTCTCCTTAGTACAGGATGGATATGGATTCATTGGAGAACATACAGAGAAGAATAACTGAAATGATTTACTGTATAAGGAATCTCCCGTATGAAGACAGACTTAGAACCTTGAATCTCCACTCTCTGGAGAGACGTAGAATGAAAAAATAAACACATAAGCAGTATAATGTGATCCTTTATTGACAACGTTTCGCCCACACGGTGAAAGGTACGTGAGGCAGATAAGTAAATACTAACAATTATTACATTCATGGGGGAACGGGAGGCAATCAGGTTCGATCCAATGAAAGAGAGGATATATCCAATCCCTTGGATGAAGAACCCGTCACTGGCAACAAGAAACGTATTGTAAGGAAAAAACACCAATAAAGGAAAATGAATAACACGAGGAAGAGAGAAAGGAGGAAGAGCAGCAGGAACATTAGTATCAGCCAGAAAATCAACTAGGCGTGTTGGGTACGTTGTGGGCCCAGTGTAGGGCAGCTGGAGGAGGCGGAGGCTGGTTTGTTGGTGCTGCTGTTGGTGTTTTTTTATTGTTGTTGTTACTGCTGCTGGTGTTGGTGTTTGTTGCTGTTGTTATTGTTGTTGTTGCTGCTGCTGTTGGTGGCACACCTAGACCTGCCGGTGATTACGACAGTGTGACACTGTGTAAAGTGCTGCCGTTGATTACATAATTGAGTTTGCGGAGGGGGGACGGGGAGATGAGCTCTAGCTCTTGGCCCAGTTTCCTAATTTGCTACCAGTTAACATTGATCAGCTGATTTCACTTCATTACCACTCTTATGTTGAAGAAATGTTTCCTGAAATTCTTGTTATATCTGTTAATACTTCCGGGATGGTTGCCACTGTGACTATCTCAGACCAGGACACCTCACTTGGAAAGGGAATCTTTCAGTAACAATATTAAAATCGTGAGAGTACATACTTGTGATTCCAAATATAGCATCGCTGGCGCTGCTACTCTTACTTGCGTTCAGTGCTCTCATAAACCAGCCTGTCATTTTCACGGCCTTTGCTGAATCTGACTTATTGTGTTCTCTACATAACACATGTAATATAATTATCCTTAAGTCTTATTCTTGTTTGATACGTTGTAAGAGATGGTCTGCCCGCATTCCGTATGTGCTTTTTTGGGTTCTTCATTTTTCCATATCAAAGGAGTTGAAATTTATCACTACTGAACATCACTGTTATTTAGCCCACTGGAAAACTTTGCTGATATGTGCTTTTATTTTTTTTGTCTTCTATTGAGGTAATTTTCATACTTATTTTGCTATCGTCCGTAAAGGATGATACGAAGCTGTGGCTGGTGCTTTATGTTTGTGATGAGACTGAGAAACAGCAGAGACGCTACGACCGTGCGTTACTCTTTGATTTATTTACAAAACAAAGAAAAGTTTGATTACGTATTGCTTAAAACATATTCCCCTTTTAACAATAAATTTACGACTTACTACTGTCGTGAACATAAATCATAATCAAGAAGCAAGCAAAACCAGCCAAAGCATTTTTAAAATTGCACAGATTCATAATTCGTTCTGTTTCATCGGTTATAAGTGTCGGTAAATTTAGAAGAAAATATCCCCACCATTTATGCCGACAGAGATGCCGCTTAACACAGCCACCACGTTAAAAGTAACCCAGCGTCGGGGTAAAGCGACCCTACCTCGGGAAACCAAATTTTTATTTTGCTTAGACTGAATTTTGATGTATTTACTACATCTTTCTTTTTGTTAGAAATGTGAACATCTATTTGCCCTACCTTTCCAGTAATACATATTACCCTCATTTCAGAGGCTATCACGCCATGGATACATTTGTCAAATGCATTTACAAAATCCATTTACGATTTGGTTTTCTTCCAAAGCCTGGGTGATTTTGTCATAATGATATAACATTTGTGATAAGTATTACCTTCTGCTCTCATTATTATTATTATAATCAAAAGAAGCGCTAAACCACAAGGGACCTTCTGCTCTCAGTTCTTACTGACATAAAGGTCATGCTTTTCTATAGCAACAATAAGATGGAGTCTCAGCACTAATCACTGAACACGTTGACACAAGTCTATGTAGGAGTTAATATAGTTACACAATATGAATACAATAGAGTCCAATGTTGATCCTTGTGACTGCACTAGGTAAATTCTCCCATCCTGATATTCCATCCCTTATAGTAACTGAGTTTTCTATTATTCAGCTATACTTTTATCCATGCTATTAACTTTTGTTACCCAGTTTGCATCTCGGTTGGCTAAGTAGGCTTGTCAGTCTAGAAATATGCCGCCCAGCTCGCAGTAATTACAATTGTGCGACGGTGTAGAGAATCTAGATGAGTTAGATGAGCACAGGTGGTGGACTAGTGAAGGAAGGGTGGAGAAAGACAAGTGCGGTGATTACAGGTGCGCGAGTCAAGGAGCGTGAGTGGAGGGTAGTGGACAAAGGGAATGTACGACACAGGGAAGGGCCTGGGAGCAGCCAACCAGGCAGCTAGCTACACGGCGTCTCAAGGCCAGAGGGCTGAACATAGGCTGACTTATGGCAGAGATGGCGACAGCAGCGGCTATGGTCACGGAGGAGGGAGGGAGGGAGGGAAGTATGGGGTTGGAGATATGGCCGTAATAGCTATGGTGAAGCTGCTGCAGGGTATGGTAGGGTAGTGTGATGATTACTATGTCACCGGTGTTGGTGGTAGAAACCATGTGTATAGTACCTGTATGGTAGAGGTGAACAATAAGTGTGGTAGAAACCATGTATATAGTACCTGTATGGTAGAGGTGAACAATAAGGTAATGGAGCCCTCATCGCGTACTTCTGGCAAAACACACCACAACAACACACCCACCCACCCACACACACGCACACATATACGAACAAAGCTCGACAAGTGTTATGTAAGTGAGCCTCGTCTTCATGCCCACACCCTTGTGATCCATGGCTCGCCTCGCCTCGCTCTACCACACCTTGTTCACCCGTCACCCCACATGACAACCCACCTCCACCATCATATATATATATATATATATATATATATATATATATATATAATTCGTTTTTCTTTACTTTGTGCTGCGTGAGTAGTTAAGTTTATCTTACACCCGCAGCTCATCCTGTGAACGGTAGCTCAAACAACAGGATTGCTCATGTTACAATAGGTCTTCGTCTTACCCCACTAGGCATAGTTATTTTATGCATTACAATTTCTTCACATTGCTAATCTACACAATACAATAAGTAGATACAAATTCAAGAAAATTCAAGTATCTTATTAGCACTAAAGTCACTGATCATTACTAAGTTACAGTCTCGTCAAATAACAGTTGAGTCATCTAGCCAGTACAAAATGTGGACACAAATCTCAAGATTTCGGATATCTCACCATTAACAACGAAGTGCTTTGCCATTTCCTGTGTTTGGACGTTTCTCTAAAAGTCATCATGGTCAACTACATGGGTTTTACATGGAGTTTATCTGGAGTCACTTCCGCAGGTCACCGCCCCAGCAGCCGGGTCCCAGACCTGGCCTCCTGGTTATTGGTCTGATCAATCAAGTTGTTGGTGCCCCCCCCACAGTCCAACGTCTGCAACACAATCCGACTGGAAGTTAACTGTAGCTAAGAGTCAGAGGTGAGCGCCCTCGAGGCCCAGTCACTGATCATGCCTCCTGGATGCTGGCCTCATCGACAACATTATTATTGCCAGCCGCAAGCAACCAAACGCATGCAACACAGGCCGGCTGATCAGGAACTAACTTGAGGAACTTATCAATCTCTCTTTTAAAGACGGTTATGGGTTTGATGGTGATTTCTTTTACTCATGGGGTTTGAAGAGTTTTGGTTCCTTTATACTTAGCGAGTGTTTTCTTAATGTACTTGTACCGCCCCTGCTTTCCACTGTCTGCCGATCTGCCTCTCGCAACTGCTGGACCATTACAATGGTCTTGGATACACTGGAAGACAAGCAAAAAGCAAAAGCCTTTGACAAGTGCAAACATGGGATAACGGTGGTATAATGCACAACAATGGAATAACTAGGAAAGTGGGTAGTTGGATACTTAACTTCCTAACAAATATAACCCAAAGAACAATATTAAGCATAGTGCAATCAGGGGTTGCTACAGTGAAAAATTGTCTCCAAAAGGCCTCACTTCTCTTTCTCATTCTTGTGTTAAACACAGACAGGGACATCAATCATCGTATCACCCTTTGTAGACGATACAAGAAGATACAAACTAAGTTTTCCAATGGGCAACGGAGAACAATATGATTAATAAAGACAAATTCCAACTACTCCGTCATGAAAAACTGGAGGAAATAATAGCTAGAACTGAGTATACTACAAACTAATCACACAATAGAGCGGAAAAGTAATGTGAAGAACCTGGGAGTGGTATTGACTGAGGATCTCACCTTCAAGGATCACAACAATGCCACTATCACATCTGCGAGAAAACTGATAGGATGGATAATGAGAACATTTAAGACAAGATATGCCAAGCCAATGATGATCCTTTTTAAATCACTTTTTCTCTTTAGGCTGGAATACTGCTGTACATTAACTTCTCCATTCAAGGCAGGTGAAATTGCAGATCTAGAGAATGTACAGAGAACCTTTACTGCACGTATAAGTTCCATCAAACACCTTAACTACTGGGAACGCTTGGAAGTACTTGTACTCAATGAAGCGCAGGCGAGAGAGATACATCATAATCTACACCTGGAATATCCTGGAGGGACTGGTCCCTAATCTGCACACAAAAATCACTCCCTACGAAAGCAAAAAACTTGGCAGGCGATGCAACATACCCCCAATGAAAAGTAGAGACGCCATTAGTACACTAAGAGAAAACACAATAGGTGTCCGGGGCCCAAGACTGTTCAACAGCCTCCCAACAGCCATAAGGGGAATTACCAATAGACCCCTGGTTGTCTTCAAGAGGAAGCTGGACAGATACCTAAAGTCAGTGCCGGATCAGCCGGGCTGTTGTTCGCACATTGGACTACGTGCGGCCAGCAGTAACAGCCTCGTTGATCAGGCCATGATCCACCAGGAGGCCTGGTCATGGACCGGGCCGCGGGGACGTTGATCCCAGAAATACCCTCCAGGTAGACTCCAGGCAGGTAGCATCCACTGAAGACAAAGCGAGCCTCCAAGCTTATATTTATCACGACTTCCAGTGAGCTACCGACAACAATATGATATTCAATGAGAACATATTTCAGTTACTACGTCACAGAAGAATGGAAGAAATAAAAACAAAATCGAAGTACAAGACAAACTCAAAACTACTCAACATAACCTAAGTCAAACGTGAGAAATCTGGGAATTATAATGTCAGATTTCACGTTCAAGCAGCACAACGTTATTGCAATTAGAATGAAAATAATGGGCTGATAATTAGAACCATCAGAACAAGAGGTGCCAAGCCAATGATGACACTCTTCAGGTCACTCGTTCTCTACAGGCTGGAATATTGCTGTGCACTAACGACCTCTTTCACGGTAGGTGAAACTGCTGAGCTGGAAAATGGACAGAGAAACTTCGGGGTTCGTATAAACTCAGTCAAGAACCTCAATTACTGGGAGCACTTGGAACCTAGAACTGGACTCGAATATGCGATACGCCTGACATCAACGAGCTGGTCGTAGGGATATAGGGAAGTTCCCTGAAAACAATTTTGGGAGAAGGGTCGCCGCCCCTTCAGCCCGGGCCCAGATCAGGCCTCAGGATTGGTAGCATGATCAACCAGGCTGTTGATGCTAACCGCACAGACTAAGGCATCACAGTCCGGCTGATTTCGAACTGACTTTAGGAACTTACAGTAATCCTCCCTTATGCATGAAGGAATGGTGTTGAATCTTGAGTTCTCTCTTAATGTGTTCACTTGTTCACTGTGGCCCTTGTTTTCACTGGAGATATTTGGCACCGTCTGTCATACCTCTTACTTTCATAAATTGATTTCAATCTGCAAATTTAGGATCAATCCCTCCATAATTTTTCAGTTAATGATTATGATTTCCCGCCTACGTTGCAAGAAGTACAGGTTCGAGGGACTTCAAGTGTTCGCAGTAGTTGAGACGCTTGAGTGAATCTTCGCCAATTGTGAATTCTGAAGGTGTATACCTATTTCGACGAGAATGACCTTCATTATTATTAATATAAATCGTCTATCATTATACTACTCTCACCGCCACCATTCACCCTCACCACTTCTATCACAACTAGCACCACCCATACTGTTACCACACACACTGCCGCCACCCGCCATTCATTAATATCACCAACAGCACCACAATAAACACCACCGCTATCACTACCACCGGTAGCCATAAGAACAACCCACCAATTACTACTACTACTATCAACTACCACCACTGCTGCTGCTGCTTCTGCTGCCGCTGCCGCCGCCGCCGCCGCCACCGCCACCACCACCACCACCACCAACCTACACCGCCGCCGCCATCACCACCACCACTCCTCCCAACTATGCCACCCTCACTCTCCACAATGACAAAGAGAATGAAGAAGGGGACGTAGTGGAGAAAAGCCTTGCAAGTTTTGTGAAGACGGTAGGTGAGACAGAGGCGAGGGGAAGGGGAGAGGTGAGTAACGCAGGAAGAACGCGAGAAATAAGAGGCGGGAGGATGGGAATTAGGATACTGAAGAGATACGAGGGAAGGGGAGGTCAGGAAAAGGATTAAACTAATCCCCTGGAAGAACAAGGGAAGGTTCTAAATAGACGGAGAGGGAGAGAAAGAGAATGGCCGATACACAGGTAGAGAGATGAAGGGGAAAGAAGATGAGGCGGTGCAGAGAGAAGAAAGGAAAGGGGAAGTGAGGTACGACGCGTGGAGAGTAGGGGAGAAAAAGGAACTATATGAGAGAGGGAGAATTAGAGAGAGACAGACAAGAGAGAGACAAAGAATCAGAGAGAAAGAGAGAATCAGAGAGAGAGAGAACCAGAGAGAAAGAGAATCAGATAGAGAGAAAGAGAGGTATGACTACATTCACTAGTTACGTGGTTCTTAAACAGGTACACAGAATAAGACAAGACAAAAATCTCAGACTCGTCTAGTGTTTACACAAACGTCTTAACAAATACAAATGGGAATTTCTTAAAAAGTCTCTTTAATACATCATTATAAATTGCTTATAGTGTCAGACACGCTTTAGATGACCAATGTGATACAAGGGTTCGCTCAGCGAACTACTGCCTAATCACAATGAGGTCAATAATGAGCTAAATTATTAGATTCAATAATAGTAGATACAATGTAACGTTATCAAACAATTTGATGAAGGATCCTCAACAGGTTCAGAGAGTTGTCCTTACCTATCAGTATTAAATCTATCAATTTTTCACTATGATACTGGAAGCACTAGATAAACGACAACGAATAAGATGTTTATTTGAACTTTGGCAGGACATTAATAGAGTTGTGTGGAGCAGAGTGAACACGGTACTGGAGCAATCCTCTCCTGGATGTACGAAGGCTCACTCACAAGGTTTCTATAACTGACCTCAAATACACACTTTGATGTGGAATAAAAAACTATATAAAGTTCGCACAAGAGATAAGAAATACGTCAACACACAAAATTTGTTATTACCAGCGGCAAATGCAGTTCCCTGGGGATAAATGTCTAGTTTTAAGAATATGCCTACGGTAACTAAAATAAAACCTAATATAGAAAGTTATTAAAGTAGATGTGGAAAACACTGAGTTATTTGTTAGTAAAAATCTCAAGCCAGGGCAAAAGTATACAAGTGTTCCTAGTAAAGTTAATAATGACTTTTTCTTAACAAGTGTAATTAATATTAACTGTCCCATGGTAATACTATAACCAGTGAGGCTGAAGCTTCACTCAGATTGTTCTTCAAATTGGTCTCCAAACTAGACAATGAACATTAATACACCGGAAAACTGAAATGAGAAATTTTGTACCCAAGAAGAAAGATTAATTAAGGCAGCTGACATTTACTTTAAAGACCTAGAATAAAGTGGGATATGGTAGAAGTACATTAAATACATACATACATATAATAGATAAATGATGTACCAAACATCCCAAACCTTGACAGAACTCATGACAATAGATTTAAATAGGACAAATTTGCATTTATTAAAGAAATAGGAAAACAAGAGAATAAACTAACATGTAGTTCTCCTGAAGCAAATTCTATATTACTAGAAACATGCATAATAAACATGATCATACACACACGTATACACATACTATTAAGAATGAATAATATTCATATGTGAAAAATTTACTTGTATTAGAGGGAAAAAAAAAAAACCTGGTTTACACTCCAACAAGTCTAAGGACACCACCACTCACATTTCACACACTGGGGTGTTCTTGATGGCAAGAGAACACGTATGTGGTAGGAGGAGGAGGATAAGGTCCTTCATCACAAAGGTTGGAAAAGAAAACTCAAGCAGCCAGATATTCCAAATGCCAACAGAAATGATGAAAACGCTAACTGATTCGTCATATGAGAAACAAAAGAGCGAGACGAGTTAATAAATCAACTGCCGCCAGAACACCTCGCTCACAGTAAATAACGAGCGTGTACTTTCCAACTATATGTCTTCATGCTACCAAACCTTACTTTCCTGGTTATGTCATTTACCTACTGACGGTTAACCATAAATAAAATTTAATTTAAGCTAAAACAAAGAATACAACCACAATACGAAACCGTAATTGAAGCAACTGATAACTAGCACGCAACTTAAGAGGTGAAACTAGACGACACCTGTGGTAGTGGAGAGTCATGCATAACCCACACCTGGTGTAGGAGTCATGCATAACCCACACCTGGTGTAGGAGTCATGCATAACCCACACCTGGTGTAGGAGTCATGCATAACCCACACCTGGTGTAGGAGTCATGCATAACCCACACCTGGTGTAGGAGTCATGCATAACCCACACCTGGTGTAGGAGTCATGCATAACCCACACCTGGTGTAGGAGTCATGCATAACCCACACCTGGTGTAGGAGTCATGCATAACCCACACCTGGTGTAGGAGTCATGCATAACCCACACCTGGTGTAGGAGTCAGTCATGCATAACCCACACCTGGTGTAGGAGTCATGCATAACCCACACCTGGTGTAGGAGTCATGCATAACCCACACCTGGTGTAGGAGTCATGCATAACCCACACCTGGTGTAGGAAAGTCATGCATAAGCCACACCTGGTGTAGGAGTCATGCATAAGCCACACCTGGTGTAGGAGTCATGCATAACCCACACCTGGTGTAGGAGTCATGCATAACCCACACCTGGTGTAGGAGTCATGCATAACCCACACCTGGTGTAGGAGTCATGCATAACCCACACCTGGTGTAGGAAAGTCATGCATAAGCCACACCTGGTGTAGGAGTCATGCATAAGCCACACCTGGTGTAGAAGTCATGCATCAGACACACCTTTGGTGTAGGAGTCATGCATAACCCACACCTGGTGTAGGAAAGTCATGCATAAGCCACACCTGGTGTAGGAGTCATGCATAAGCCACACCTGGTGTAGGAAAGTCATGCATCAAACACACCTGGTGTAGAAGTCATGCATCAGACACACCTGGTGTAGGAGTCATGCATAAACCACACCTGGTGTAGGAGTCATGCATAAGCCACACCTGGTGTAGGAAAGTCATGCATCAGACACACCTGGTGTAGGAGTCATGCATCAGACACACCTGGTGTAGGAAAGTCATGCATCAGACACACCTGGTGTAGGAAAGTCATGCATCAGACACACCTGGTGTAGGAGTCATGCATAAGCCACACCTGGTGTAGGAAAGTCATGCATCAAACACACCTAGTGTAGGAGTCATGCATAAGCCACACCTGGTGTAGGAGTCATGCATAAACACACCTGGTGTAGGAGTCATGCATAAGCCACACCTGGTGTAGGAGTCATGCATAACCCACACCTGGTGTAGGAGTCATGCATAAGCCACACCTGGTGTAGGAGTCATGCATAAACCACATCTGGTGTAGGAGTCATGCATAAGCCACACCTGGTGTAGGAAAGTCATGCATCAGACACACCTGGTGTAGGAATGTCATGCATCAGACACACCTGGTGTAGAAGTCACGCATCAGACACACCTGGTGTAGGAGTCATGCATAAGACACACCTGGTGTAGGAGTCATGCATAACCCACACCTGGTGTAGGAAAGTCATGCATAAACCACACCTGGTGTAGGAGTCATGCATAAGCCACACCTGGTGTAGGAAAGTCATGCATCAGACACACCTGGTGTAGGAAAGTCATGCATCAGACACACCTGGTTTAGAAGTCATGCATCAGACACACCTGGTGTAGAAGTCATGCATCAGACACACCTGCTGTAGGAAAGTCATGCATCAGACACACCTAGTGTAGGAGTCATGCATAAGACACACCTGGTGTAGGAAAGTCATGCATCAGACACACCTGGTGTAGGAGTCATGCATAAGCCACACCTGGTGTAGAAGTCATGCATAAGCCACACCTGGTGTAGGAGTTATGCATAAGCCACACCTGGTGTAGGAAAGTCATGCATCAGACGCACCTGGTGTAGAAGTCATGCATAAGCCACACCTGGTGTAGAAGTCATGCATAAGCCACACCTGGTGTAGGAGTCATGCATAAGCCACACCTGGTGTAGGAGTCATGCATAAGCCACACCTGGTGTAGGAGTCATGCATAAGCCACACCTGGTGTAGGAAAGTCATGCATCAGACACACCTGGTGTAGAAGTCATGCATAAGCCACACCTGGTGTAGGGAAGTCATGCATAAGCCACACCTGGTGTAGGGAAGTCATGCATAAGCCACACCTGGTGTAGGAAAGTCATGCATAAACCACACCTGGTGTAGGAGTCATGCATAAGCCACACCTGGTGTAGGAAAGTCATGCATAAGCCACACCTGGTGTAGGAAAGTCATGCATAAGCCACACCTGGTGTAGGAAAGTCATGCATAAGCCACACCAGGTGTAGGGAAGTCATGCATAAGCCACACCTGGTGTAGGAAAGTCATGCATAAACCACACCTGGTGTAGGAGTCATGCATAAGCCACACCTGGTGTAGGAAAGTCATGCATAAGCCACACCTGGTGTAGGAAAGTCATGCATAAGCCACACCTGGTGTAGGAAAGTCATGCATAAGCCACACCTGGTGTAGGAAAGTCATGCATAAGCCACACCTGGTGTAGGAAAGTCATGCATAAGACACATCTGGTGTAGGAGAGTCATGCTTAAGCCACACCCGATGAAGGTGAGATATAGATAAAAGAAAGAAAAGAGAGAGAGATAAAGGGGGGATGATGTGGTTGGCCTTACTGTTATGTACAAGACCAACACTGTCAAGGTACCAAACTAGGCTCCACTCAAAGGAGAGCGAGAACTGAGCTTTTATACAACAAGACGGGCAGCAAACAGCAACTATACTCGGACTGTACCCTTGTCCAGAACATCACTTCATATGAGATCATTTATTTCAAGGATGACTCGTGTCTGAAACATGTTCATACAACATAACGACATCAACGAACTAAAGTCAGTTGACCAAATGAAGTCGCTGATCCACAGATAGCTCCAACTTCATCCTGTTCCCTATCTGTATATAGCTTTCAAATGAGCTGATGTAAGCAACAATTTTTAGCTTGTAAATAAAGTTGTGTGTGTGTGTGTGTGTGTGTGTGTGTGTAGTGAGTGAGTGAGTGAGTGAGTGGAGAGAGAGAGAGAGAGAGAGAGAGAGAGAGAGAGAGAGAGAGAGAGAGAGAGAGAGAAGGGGAGAAGGAGAGGAGGAGAGGAGGAGAGGAGAGGAGAGGAGAGGAGAGGAGAGGAGAGGAGAGGAGAGAGAGTCTTACTATTATTAACTGCACTACAAGATGTATCTGCCTTGCCTCACCTAAAACATTAACACCTCAACAAATCCCTGAATGACATCAAATGGTAATAACATGAAAAATTTACAGTTTGCACCTTTTTTGAGCTGTTCCTTCCTGCAGTATAAAAACAAAGCGTGTTTATAAAGTAATTCATACCAGTGGCTGCTGAACATGTAAATGTCACAATCAAAACATACGAATGAAATAGTACCTACAACAATGGTTAATGAAGATATATACATTTTTATAAGTGGTATTTTGTCTAATATTTTTTCAATCAATATCACGAAAACCGCATTTGGCGGTTGTGTGAGGTGTATAAGGCAAGAATGACTTATATGTTGAAGCCAAATTACTTTAAAGTTATTAATTATTAAAAATGTACCAGTAAAATAAAAACAGAAAACCTGACATGGTTTCTGTGTCGTCACAACCTGAGAGGATAGAAAGCAAGACCCAAGGTTAACACGGTGTGGCTGCTGAGGTGATTGACGGTGTGGTTGCTGAGGTGCTTCACGGTGTGGCTGCTGAGGTGCTTCACGGTGTGGCTGCTGAGGTGCTTCACGGTGTGGCTGCTGAGGTGCTTCACGGTGTGGCTGCTGAGGTGCTTCATGGTGTGGCTGCTGAGGTGCTTGACGGTGTGGTTGCTGAGGTGCTTGACTGTGTGGCTGCTGAGGTGCTTCATGGTGTGGCTGCTGAGGTGCTTGACGGTGTGGCTGCTGAGGTGCTTCATGGTGTGGCTGCTGAGGTGCTTGACGGTGTGGTTGCTGAGGTGCTTCACGGTGTGGCTGCTGAGGTGCTTCACGGTGTGGCTGCTGAGGTGCTTGACGGTGTGGCTGCTGAGGTGCTTGACGGTGTGGCTGCTGAGGTGCTTGACGGTGTGGCTGCTGAGGTGCTTGACGGTGTGGCTGCTGAGGTGCTTGACGGTGTGGTTGCTGAGGTGCTTCACGGTGTGGCTGCTGAGGTGCTTCACGGTGTGGCTGCTGAGGTGCTTCACGGTGTGGCTGCTGAGGTGCTCACGGTGTGCTGCTGAGGTGCTTGACGGTGTGGCTGCTGAGGTGCTTGACGGTGTGGTTGCTGAGGTGCTTGACGGTGTGGCTGCTGAGGTGCTTCACGGTGTGGCTGCTGAGGTGCTTCACGGTGTGGTTGCTGAGGTGCTTCACGGTGTGGTTGCTGAGGTGCTTGACGGTGTGGCTGCTGAGGTGCTTGACGGTGTGGCTGCTGAGGTGCTTGACGGTGTGGCTGCTGAGGTGCTTGACGGTGTGGCTGCTGAGGTGCTTGACGGTGTGGCTGCTGAGGTGCTTGACGGTGTGGCTGCTGAGGTGCTTGACGGTGTGGCTGCTGAGGTGCTTGACGGTGTGGCTGCTGAGGTGCTTGACGGTGTGGCTGCTGAGGTGCTTCACGGTGTGGATGCTGAGGTGCTTCACGGTGTGGATGCTGAGGTGCTTCACGGTGTGGATGCTGGAGGTGCTTGCACGGTGTGGATGCTGAGGTGCTTGACGGTGTGGTGCTGAGGTGCTTGACGGTGTGGCTGTGAGGTGCTAGGTGGTGCTGAGGTGCTTCACGGTGTGGTGCTGAGGTGCTTCACGGTGTGGATGCTGAGGTGCTTCACGGTGTGGATGCTGAGGTGCTTCACGGTGTGGATGCTGAGGTGCTTCACGGTGTGGATGCTGAGGTGCTTCACGGTGTGGATGCTGAGGTGCTTCACGGTGTGGATGCTGAGGTGCTTCACGGTGTGGATGCTGAGGTGCTTCACGGTGTGGCTGCTGAGGTGCTTCACGGTGTGGCTGCTGAGGTGCTTCACGGTGTGGCTGCTGAGGTGCTTGACGGTGTGGCTGCTGAGGTGCTTGACGGTGTGTGCTGGAGGTGCTTCGACGGTGTGGTGCTGAGGTGCTTCACGGTGTGGATGCTGAGGTGCTTCACGGTGGTGCTGAGTGCTCACGGTGTGGATGCTGAGGTGCTCACGGTGTGGATGCTGAGGTGCTTCACGGTGTGGATGCTGAGGTGCTTCACGGTGTGGATGCTGAGGTGCTTCACGGTGTGGATGCTGAGGTGCTTCACGGTGTGGATGCTGAGGTGCTTCACGGTGTGGATGCTGAGGTGCTTCACGGTGTGGATGCTGAGGTGCTTCACGGTGTGGATGCTGAGGTGCTTCACGGTGTGGATGCTTTACGGTGTTATTTGCAAGACTAGACCACACCAACACCAACCACAATAAATACTGCAACTCACCGTAATTTATACTACATATGATTCTCTGCAGCTAGCTTTAATGTAAATAGCTATTACTAAAAACCTGACGGATCAGAGACCTAGCCACAGTTAGCAGACGCAAAACAGAGCTTCTATCACTTCTTCGAATGGCCCACACGGGTTTAGCGCATCATGAAATACAATCTATATAACTATTATTTTGTGAAGAGCTAATTCCATAATGGACATTTAGCGCAACGTATGGCGGAGGCTCGATTCTCCGACCGTTATTATTTTTTATTACACTGTCTTCAAGAGGGAACTGGTTAAGTTCCTCAAGTTAGTTCCTGATCAGGCGGGCTGTGGTTAGCACTCTCTGGCTAATCAGGGCGTCAACCAGAATTGTCTTCAGATAACCTTCAGGTAATATACCATCGTTCATTAATTAGTTTATACACACACACACACACACACACACACATATATATATATATATATATATATATATATATATATATATATATATATATATATATATATATATATATATATATAGATGTCACCGTGGTTGTTCAATATATTTATAGATAGGGTTGTAAGAGAAGTGAATGCGAGGGTCTTGGCATGAGGTGTGGGGTTAAAAGATAAAGAATCAAATACAAAGTGGGAGTTGTCACAGGTGCTTTTTGCTGATGACACTGTGCTTTATGGAGATTATGAAGAGAAGTTTCAGAGGTTGGTGGATGAATTTGGTAGGGTATGTAAAACAAGAAAATTGAAAGTGAATATAGGAAAGAGTAAGGTGATGAGGATAACAAAAATATTATGTGACGAAAGATTGGATATCAGATTGGAGGGAGAGAGTATGGAGGAGGTGAATGTATTCAAATATTTAGGAGTGGACATGTCAGCAGATGGGTCTATGAAGGATGAGGTGAATCATAGAATTGATGAGGGAAAAAGGGTGAGTGGTGCACTTCGGAGTCTGTGGAGACAAAGAACTTTGTCCATGGAAGTAAAGAGGGGAATGTATGAAAGTATAGTTATACCAACACTCTATGGGTGTGAAGCATGGGTGATGAATGTTGCAACGAGGAGAAGGCTGGAGGCAGTGGAGATGTCATGTCTGAGGTCAATGTGTGGTGTGAATATAATGCAGAGAATTCGGAGTTTGGAAATTAGGAGGAGGTGCGGGATTACCAAAACTATTATCCAGAGGGCTGAGGAGGGGTTGTTGAGGTGGTTCGGACATGTAGAGAGAATAGAACGAAACAGAATGACTTCGAGAGTGTATAAATCTGTAATGGAGGGAAGGCGGGGTAGGGGTCGGCCTAGGAAAGGTTGGAGGGAGGGGGTAAAGGAGGTTTTGTGTGCGAGGGGCTTGGATTTCCAGCAAGCACAATAAGTGTCAGGGGCCCAAGACTGTACAACTGCCTCCCAGCGTACGTAAGGGGGATTACCAATAGACTCCTGGCTATCTTCAAGCAGGGACTGGGCAGGCACCTAAAGTCAGTGCCTGACCAGCCGGGCTGTGGTTCGTACGTCGGACTTCTTGCGGCCAGCAGTAACAGCCTGGTTGATCAGGCTCTGATTCACCATGAGGCCTGGTCACAGACCGGGCCGCGGGGGCGTTGACCCCCGGAACTCTCTCCAGGTAAACTCCAGGTAAGCATACGTGAGCGTATTTGATAGGAGTGAACGGAGACAAATGGTTTTTAATACTTGACGTGCTGTTGGAGTGTGAGCAAAGTAACATTTATGAAGGGATTCAGGGAAACCGGCAGGCCGGACTTGAGTCCTGGAGATGGGAATTACAGTGTCTGCACTCTGAAGGAGGGGTGTTAATGTTGCAGTTTTATAACTGTAGTGTAAAGCACCCCTCTGGCAAGACAGTGATGGAGTGAATGATGAAAGTTTTTTTTTTCGGGCCACCCTGCCTTGGTGGGAATCGGCCGATGTGCTAATAAAAAAATAATTATATATATATATATATATATATATATATATATATATATATATATATATATATATATATCTCACACAGTGGCTATTTTATTAGGTACACCCTTCTAGTACTGGGTAGGACCCTCCCCCCCTTTTGCCGCCAGAACAGTCTTGAGTTCTTCAAGTCATGGACTCAACAAGGTGCTGAAAACATTCCTTAGAGATCTTGGTTCATACTGACATGATAGCATCACGCCGTTGCTGCAGATTTGTCGGTTGCACATTTATGCTGCGAATCTCCTGTTCCACATCTCAAAAGGTTTACGACAAATTCTGACCCTATCATTTGCATATCGCAGCAGAAATTGCATATATAGCATCCCTTTTCGGAGTTCCATGTTTCGTTGGCTTTCAACTGAGCCACTGTTCCACTCGCCGGCGAAGATCGATAGCTGGTGGAACATAATAAACAATGGCTCAATTTCAAGCCAACGAAAACGTTGAATACTGAAAAGTTGTTGTATATCGGGGCCCTCCTGTATTTTCCAATATTCAACTGTCAGCTGAGCCTGTGCCTACTGTAGCCTCATTTTCGTGTTCTTAGCTGAGAGAAGTGGAACCCAGTATGGTCTGCTGTAACCCATCCATTTCAGGGTTCGTCATGTTGCACGTTCAGAGATACTCTTCTGCATACTACTGTTGTAACGTGTGGTTGAGTTACTGTCACCTTCCCACCAGCTTGAACTAGTCTGGCCATTCTCGTCTGACCTCTCATCATCAAGGCGTTTTCGCTCTCAAAACTGATGCAAATTGGATGTTTTGTTTTTCACACCATTCACTGTAAACTCTAGAGACTGTTGTGCGTGAAAATCAGAGAAGTTCATCAGTTTCTGAGATAGTCAACCACCCCGTCTGGCACCAACAATCATTCCATGCTCATAGTCACTTACATTACATTTCTTACCAATTCTGATGTTGGTGCTGAACAAAACTGAACCTCTTGACCATGTCTGTCTGCTTTACATATTGAAGTTCTGCCACATGATAGGCTCATTATATATTTGCATTAACGAGGTGCACAGGTGTATCTAATAAAGTTGCCACTAAGTGTAAGTAGTGTGTGTGCGCGCGCGCGCGTGTGCGTGTGTTAGTTACCATTTTGTCGTAGGCACATGTCGATTAGACGTGTGTGTGTACTCACCTATTTGTGGTTGCAGGGGTCGAGTCATAGCTCCTGGCCCCGCCTCTTCACTGATTGCTACTAGGTCCTCTCTCTCCCTGCTCCATGAGCTTTATCAAACCTAGTCTTAAAACTATGTATGGTTCCTGCCTCCACTACGTCGCTTTCTAGGCTATTCCACTTCCTGACAACTCTATGACTGAAGAAATACTTCCTAACATCCCTTTGACTCATAGGAGTCTTCAACTTCCAATTGTGACCCCTTGTTTCTGTGTCCCCTCTCTGGAACATCTTGTCTCTGTCCACCTTATCTATTCCTCGCAGTATTTTATGTGTGTGTGTGTGTGTGTGTGTATGTATGTATGTATGTATATGTATGTATGTGTATGTATGTGTATGTATGTATGTGTATGTATGTGTATGTATGTATGTGTATGTATGTGTATGTATGTATGTGTATGTATGTACATGTATATGTATGTCGTGCCGATTAGGTAAAACTGATCAATTAGCAAGAACTCATTTAAAATTAAGTCCTTTCTAAAATTTTCTTTTATACGTTTCAAGATATATTTTTTTCATTTATGTTAATGTAAAAATTTATAATTTTGAACCAAAAGAAACTTAGAAAACCTACCTAACCTTATTATAACAAGCGCAATTTAATTTAGCCTAACCCAATTAAATATATTTTAGATACGTTTACAATAATTTAATAATAAACAAACACAATGAAATATATTTTTTTCGTTAGGTTCAGAATGATTTTTGCGAAAATTATTGCATACACAAATTTTCACTTGTCTTATATGGCAAGATGAGCGTTGCTATTTAAGCCAAAATCGCAGGTTTTACCTAATCGGCACGACATATATATATATATATAGTGAACTCAACACCTGACGGACCTCTCCTCAGCCACTATATAACCTCATGTTTTTCTTGGACCGTATATATTAAGGCCTTCTTGGACGAAGTGTTCCAAAACCTGCACACTGTGTCATCACCAGTGTCGGTATATAGTATATATATTTTACCATTTTATTCATTAGCGCTCGACACATTGGAGCTAGGGTTATTTTAAGAGAATGTCTTGTTATTTTACTCAAAACACAGCATCAGGAATGGTCACTCTGTTGGGGCATTGCTTGAAGGAAAAAGTCGCCCCGAAGTCTCCGCCTTGACACCTTGCTAACTTTAAACTCCATTTTCCTCCGGCGCTACAACTATTTCTACATTAGAGTTCAGCCAAACTCGCAGCACACGCTGAAGAGTTCTCTCACAGAGCACTACTTACAAAGATAGCGCTGCTCCACCCAGAAACTGACGCCCAGAACACCACATTCTCAACAAATTTACCATGGGCAACATCCAACAGAGAATTAGACAATCCAGGAAACTACATCTTTGCTACACCAGCAAGTAGCGTGAACCTGCACGACCCGACACCGTCAACATTACATCTCACACTTTTTTCTTCCACTTAACTTGAAGCTCTTACCCTGAGCATAAAGTTCACTACGGGGACACACAAAGCAGAAATCAGACACCATCACTAAGAGCTTTGTGTTTGGAGAGAACGACTTTCAGGAGGGCTTTACACAAGACCTTTTAATAGCAGTCTTCTCAGAACCTTCTACAGCAATTATTTCCTGTATATAAATTATTGCTCTTAGAAACCTAACCACGGATCCCTCCATACCTTTACCTTTGACCTTTGATGAATTTCGAGAGCTTTCCTACTCTCGAAGCCCGGCCCTGGCCAGACTTGTCTGATACTTGCCTGGTCAATCAGGCTGTTGTTGGCAGCTTGCTGGCCCATATATCCATCACAGCCCGGTTAATCTGGCACCTGATTAAGATACTTGTTCAGTTTCCTCCTGAAAACTTCTATACTTGTCTCAGCAGTGTTTTTGATATCTTTAGGCAAAACGTTAAAAAGTCTGGGACAGAGTATGTTGATGCAATGTTTTCTTATTGTGACCACTGCGCCCCTGCCTTTCATTGGCTTTATTCAACATATTCTTTCATATCTCTCATTCTAGTATGTTACGGCAGCGTGCAGCTTTCGGACTACGCCCTGAAGTACTTTCCATCTATATATTATCATGTATCTCTCCTCTGCTCCGCGAGTATTTATTTAGGACTTTGAGGCGTTTCCAGTAATTTAGAAGCTTTAATTAATGGCTCTATATGGGTCGTATATGATCTTTGAATCTGCAGACAAAGGTGGAAGGTTGGTTATCAGGTCTACTGGAAGATAAGAGATACTTGCCATCCTATTGATATTTCTCTCTTTAAACAACGTACTAAACATTAAGTGTATATACATGTCATTCCGTCAGTGTGTGTAAACACACCATCCCGTGTAAACACACCATCCCGTGTAAACACACCATCCCGTGTAAACACACCATCCCGTGTAAACACACCATCCCGTGTAAACACACCATCCCGTGTAAACACACCATCCCGTGTAAACACACCATCCCGTGTAAACACACCATCCCGTGTAAACACACCATCCCGTGTAAACACACCATCCCGTGTAAACACACCATCCCGTGTAAACACACCATCCCGTGAAAACACCACCTGGTGAAGGTGAAGGAGAACCTTAATGCCAAAGGGCTCTTGATCTAAGGAATTGTAATTATCCTCCCTTTCCTTGGATGAAACCTGTTTATCTCCCATCCCAAAGTGCTATATGATCCTTACAGTTTAGCGCTTCCCCATAAATATAAGATTACAGAAAACTAGACAAACGGAAATACTTAAGTCATATTTGTAAAGATTTACTCCATGATTCAATCTTATAGTATTTGGTGTTGATGAAATAGTTTATTATTAACCAGCATGAGTACAAAGACAAGCTGTAGAACAAGCTTTTGTGAGAACGTTTCGTTCCATGTAGAGCGAAACTGTGTGCCAGTAAATGCTCGTTGGCAATGTTTCGTTGTCTTCATACTTATATATGGACTGTGTCAGTCACAAAGTGTAATTTCATTTAAAGCAAGACTTCCCTCACGTCATACATGTAATTGTGAGGCCAGAGTAAAGTAAACGAGCACACGGCAGAAAGAGGAAATACTGGAACGACAACAATGGGCCAGTTTAGTATACAAAACCACTGAGAAGACGCTGCTTCTCTTGAAAACCCAGTGTTGACACTTTCCACCCACAACAGGATATGTACACCCAAGTGTATATATTTCATTACATATAAGCTTAACGTATATAATGTATTCTTTGTTGCTATACAGGTGATTGCAACCTTAATCTACCTGCACTATATATAGGTTTTAAACGTATAAAAATGTAAACAAAATACATTTCCTATTTGGCTCACAGCACTGATATAAAACATCAAAAATCTTCACATTTTGTGTAGTGATCAACACAAACTAAACTTTACACGCAAAATTTCTTCTGCGTGCGTGCGTGCGTGCGTGCGAGAGACAGAGAGACAGAGAGAGAGAGACAGAGAGACAGAGAGAGACAGAGAGAGAGAGACAGAGAGAGAGAGACAGAGAGAGACAGAGAGAGACAGAGAGAGACAGAGAGAGACAGAGAGAGAGAGACAGAGAGAGAGAGAGAGAGAGAGAGAGAGAGAGAGAGAAATGGCGCGCGCAAGAATACTTCCTAGGTGACAACCAGGTTTAACAGGCTGTTGCTGCCCTTATGCAAAATAACAAACAGCTTGCTTAACGAAGGACCTGTAATATTTATGACATCTTTTAGAACTTGTAGCCATCATTCACATATCTGCAAATAATACGTCGAAATCAGAGATTTTAATAAAGTTCTCGCTGAACTTACGACCTCGATACATTTCACTTTATATACAGACGGTTCTCGTGTGTGGCCTTATGTATAAAGCAAGTAACCCAGCAGGTAGATATGAAGGCTAAGTACTAACAAGGTGGTGCATAATGCATAACATGTGTAACTGGTACAGTCCTAATATAGCTCATCTCGAGTTGTGCAATCCTGTAACTCCTTCCTCCCTCAGGTCTCACTAGTAGTGAAGTCTCCCTCCCACCACCAGTGACACCTTACCCCAAGATTGTTTTCGGGGATCAACGCCCTTATCAACCAGGCTGTTACTGCTTGCTGCACGCAGTCCAATGGATGAACCACAGTCAGACTGATGAAGAGCTGATTTAAGGAAATTATCAAAGTACCTTTTGAAAACAGCCAGAGGTTTCTTGGTAATACCCCTAATGCACGATGGAAGGGCGTTGAAAAGTCAGGAACCTCTGACACACACTGAATTATTTCAGTGTACGTGTCGCGACCCTGCTTTTTATTTTTTTTACAGTCTTGGTTTCATACGAAGTGATTCTGGTGTGCAGGTTTTGACTAGTGCTTTTCTTGCCAGTGTTCCAAGAAGTACGGTTCAAGAATTTCAGTAGTTCAGATGTTTGATTAGGTGTATATAGGGAGCGAAAACTCTGTACTCTTTCTAGCCTAGCAATCTTGCCTACCTTGGAGGTCGCTAGTATACAACATTATCATGATTGTCCAAGTATCGCTTGTCTTGAAAGAACTAGTTATCCAGCTTGTCAATTTCCTTACGGTAGCAATAAAAATATTTTTGTGATACTTGAATGTGAAATCTGACATCATCACTCCTAGGTCTTGCACATTTAACTTTAGCTCTATTGAATAATTTGCGTTTGTCTTGTACTCCGTTTCAATCTTTATTTCTTAAATTTATCCACTGCGGAGGAACAAAAAGTTGTTCTCTATTAAAATCATATTATCTGAGGCCCACCGGAAGACTTGATTTATACTCATTTAAGATTTGCTGTGTCTTCGACAGACGCTATTCTCAAGAGATTCTGGTGTCATCAGCAAAGGATGTTGCGATGGTATGATTTATGTTCTTGTATATGTTGGATATAAGAATGAGAAACGAAGAGTGGAGTGAGTATGGTGTCTTGACGAATAGAGCTTTACACTGTGGCAGTCTCCGACTTCACTCTGTATACACCTACTCTCTCGGTTTTATTTGTTAAAAAGTTAAATATCCACCTGCCCACTTTTCCGGTTATTTCTTTTGCACTCATTTGTGTACTGTCACGCCATGGTCGCATTTGTCAAAGCTTTGGCAAATTTTGCAAAACAGTGCACACTATATCAGCATTTAGCTTATCTTTCAGTGCACCCAAGACCATTTCCTAACGATCTAGCAATTGTGAAAGGTAGGAGCGACCCATTCTAAACTCATGCTGCTCTGGATTGCACAAGTGTTACAATTCCATGTAATAGGCAATCTCTCTTCTAGGGACTCGTTCAACGATTATGAAAATGTGTGAAGTTAATGCTACTGGTCTATAGTTTTTTCACGATTGATTTACGACTATCTTTGTGAAGTACAGAAATATATTCTTTAATGACTGTGGGTTGAGACCTGTGTCAATGCTCCTCATAGAAAAGTAAAAGTCCGAGATAATGTTTTGTAATTTTTTGAAAAATATGAAGTCCCAAGAGTCTGGTCCTGAGGCAGAATGCATGGGCATGCTGTCGATGGCTGCTTCAAAGTCAACTGGAGACACGGCTACTTCAGAAAAGGTGGGGATGGCGGCTGTTTCGAGTCTCAGTTACTAAATACTCATTAGAGTTGTCTATCTGTAGACTGATGAGTGATTCCTTCACTGAGCACAGAGTCGTATTGTGACTTCAGTATTTCACTAATTTGCTTATTGACATCAGTATGCTTCATCTTTGAATTAAGGCCCTATACTGGATGTGGGATTTATAATTTCATTTATGGCTCTTTGCTCCCTCTCATAGATTCTATATTATGCAGTTTGCACTTGACGCTCTCCATTTCCCTAACCAGAGTTTCCTTTTGTGTCTCAGAGAAACTGGTCCCTTTTAGAAGCTGTTATCTGTTGTCCTTGCCTGTCGAGGGAGCGCCTCTCTCTCTCTAGTTATCATCTTCTCTTTTGCCGTAGAAATGTATGTGTGAAGCACACTGCGAGCACCAGGTGGTCACATTCTTCCCAGCTGATTTCATGAAAGCCACAATTTATTTGGTCCCAGTTGATGTTACTCTTGTTGAAATTAAATTTGTGGAATTCGTCCTCATGACTGAGGATGTTTCTGTCCCAGGCCACTGTGCACACAGGTTTGAACCTCGATTATGTTTTAGTTTGATACAGCAGTCTTCACCACCATTGTTTCATCACATGATACTTGTCCACAACACACCTCAATCTCAAAATCAGCTGCCGTGTATGATCTTGCTGTTATATGTTCATATATGTTAACGGTTAATAGTATCAGACCAAGCCTCCTAATTTGTTATGAACTATTGCAAGAATGAGAGCCATAACAAAACATGGGTAAGATAGATAAGAGTATAATTAATTTAAGCGTAAGTGTGTAAGATGTACCTGTCATCTTATAAAGTTAAAAGGCAAAGAAAGGACCAACAATCCAGCCAGAGTGCAAAACATGTAACAGGCTTCCGCTTCACATTCATGTTACAGGATGGTAGCACCTCCCTAGATGGTTGCTGTTTACCACCCTACTATTACTCTGTACCCACTATTTAGGTATCATCTGTTACTGGTTAACGGAATCACCTTTCCTCTAGGTCCTGTCTCAAGAATTCTTAAAAACACACAGGAAAGCAGAGAAAAATGTACACCAAATGTATATTATGTATGTGACCTTTGGAAAGAAAGTTCCCCACCCCTACAACAAATCACGCTTACAATTTAAGTTTTTGCACTAATAACCGCAACACATGACAAAAGTACTTTTAAGAGAGAATAAGAAGCAGTACCACTGTGCCACATCACATGGCCACCTCAGCTGGAATGAAGACGTGGTGCAATAATACCGCTCATAAATCTTGGTTAATAATGCTTCTGCTGCCATTTATCTTCGCATTAGTGTCAAATTATCAAGATAACACATCATGTTTCAAACAGCAATTTCCCAGTCTCAAAAGGTAACAGATCATACATAAGAGTCAACCATTTGACAAGCCACGCAGGCAGCACAACACATCTACCACTTAACTATTTCCCCATACACAGCAACTGCATCACCCTTGACACGTGAGTTTCCCCGCCACAACCATCGTGTACCTGCATCACCCTTGACACGTGAGTTTCCCCGCCACAACCATCGTGTACCTGCATCACCCTTGACACGTGAGTTTCCCCGCCACAACCATCGTGTAAGTGCATCACCCTTGACACGTGAGTTTCCCCGCCACAACCATCGTGTAAGTGCATCACCCTTGACACGTGAGTTTCCCCGCCACAACCATCGTGTAAGTGCATCACCCTTGACACGTGAGTTTCCCCGCCACAACCATCGTGTAAGTGCATCACCCTTGACACGTGAGTTTCCCCGCCACAACCATCGTGTAAGTGCATCACCCTTGACACGTGAGTTTCCCCGCAACAACCATCGTGTAAGTGCATCACCTTGACACGTGAGTTTCCCGCCACAACCATCGTGTACCTGCATCACCCTTGACACGTGAGTTTCCCGCCACAACCATCGTGTAAGTGCATCACCCTTGACACGTGAGTTTCCCGCCACAACCATCGTGTAAGTGCATCACCCTTGACACGTGAGTTTCCCCGCCACAACCATCGTGTAAGTGCATCACCCTTGACACGTGAGTTTCCCCGCCACAACCATCGTGTAAGTGCATCACCCTTGACACGTGAGTTTCCCCGCCACAACCATCGTGTAAGTGCATCACCCTTGACACGTGAGTTTCCCCGCCACAACCATCGTGTAAATTGCATCAACCATCTTTAGACACGTGAGTTTCCCGCCACAACCATCGTGTAAGTGCATCACCCTTGACACGTGAGTTTCCCGCCACAACCATCGTGTACCTGCATCACCCTTGACACGTGAGTTTCCCGCCACAACCATCGTGTACCTGCATCACCCTTGACACGTGAGTTTCCCGCCACAACCATCGTGTACCTGCATCACCCTTGACACGTGAGTTTCCCCGCCACAACCATCGTGTACCTGCATCACCCTTGACACGTGAGTTTCCCCGCCACAACCATCGTGTACCTGCATCACTGTTGACACGTGAGTTTCCCCGCCACAACCATCGTGTACCTGCATCACTGTTGACACGTGAGTTTCCCCGCCACAACATCTTGTAAGTGCAACTCATTAACTCCTCAAGTGAAAGTTACAGATAATTTCAAATATAATTTTCTCGGCCCATTATATCGCACAACTGATTTTTTCCCCTACATAAGATTGAATGACCACCTCCAAAAACATTACATAGAGGTACGGTAGAAAGATACTAGGTGTAGAATAATCCTTTATTATTGATTGGTAGAATAACCTGGTGCTGCCCATCGCTAAGATAAATATAAATTTTAAACGGTTCATAAAAAAAATCTTTAGTAGCTCTGATGAGCTACCACCCCTACAAATGCCTTGTCGGTGGTTGGGTATCGGGGACTCCCACCCCAACGCCTGCCTTTTTAGGGGCTGGGTGACGGGGACTCAACCCCTTTTGTCTAGTCAAGAGGATGAGGTTGGAGGACTAGCCCCCACACCTGCCTTGTCAAGAGGTGGATGTGGACTGAAGCCCCTGCACCCACTTTACCTTTGAAGGGTTTCAAGATTTATCCTTCTCTCGTAGCCCGGACCTGGGTCAGATTTGACTGGTGGCTTACTAGGTCAACCATGTTGTTGCTGGTGACGGCCCGCTAGCCCAAATATACTTCACAGCCTGGTTGATCTGGCACTTGGTGGAGGTGCTCGTCTAGTTTCCTTTTGAAGAGTTCTACACTTACTGCTGCAGTGTTTCTGCTATCTTCTGGTAAATGAGTGTTCAGATTTCTGGGCTCGCTTTTTCTCGCTCCAATACGTTATAGTAATATGCAGATTTGGAACCAGGCCCTCAAGTATCTTCCAATAAATGTACAGGAGCCAAGACTCTTCAACACCTTTCATGAATAAGGGGGAGTACCAACAAAACTCTAGCTGCCCTAAAGTGGGAACGCGACAAATTCTTGTTGTGGTGCATACGTTGATCTGCGAGAGTCAGGCACTAACAGCTTGATATATCAGTCCAGCAACCAGGCCTGCTCTAGATCCGGTTCCTGTAGTTTGTAGTTTGGTTCTGGGCACTGTGGCAGGTGGAAGAGTTTGAAGAGCATCTTATTCTATGGGCCTACCCTCCTTGGTTGGAATTGTAACCACGGACTGGCTGAAGGTTCATCCCTTTTTTCTGAAGATTCTGTGGCCAGCCACTACCAGAAGACAGCAGGCGGAGCCCAGTTGTGTCGCTAGCAGCGAGGGTTGTAAGAGTGGGCTGGCTAGGTCGGGAAGTGGCCGAGGTGGTAGCTGCTCAGGTGGGCACTAGAGGTGGGCACTAGGTGATTTGGTGGGCGGAGGGTGATTTGGTGAGCGGAGGGGCATCTTCACTGAAGAAGTAATGATGGTAGAATTAACGACAAATTGTTAGGTAGGTGAACACAGATGCAACTAATGTGACATTTTATTTTCACATTAGTTGCATCTGTGGTCTCCATTTATAAACCTAACATACCTGAAGAAACTTCTGAGGCAGCATACTCCATCCCTCTCCTTAGTGATAGACAAACATTCCCTTTCACCCCAGGGTTAGGCTGCCCCGGGGCGGGGGAGGAATTATACCAGATCTCAACCCCAGGTGAGGCACAAGCGCTGGGGTGATACTTTTTGGGACAACACCCAAGGTCGCTTCCCTGGTTTAGGTGGATGGATGTGGTGGTGAGTGGGCTGGCGAAGGCAGTGAAGGAGGGCGAGGTTGGTGGGTGGGTGGTAGTGCATCAGAGGCGACACAACAGGAAGGCAACAAAAGTCTGGTGGAGTCCGGCCAGTACTGGAACATCACCTCTTACTCATCCCCCGTCCTGCAGCGTCGCCTATCCCACCCCCCGCCCCCCTCGCTCAATACACACCAGCTGGCCTAACACCTTCAATTCTCTACGTAACTATTTATATTACAACACTAAAAGCAAGTAACACTATACTCGGCCTTAACTTCTGTCACACTTACATATATACATAAATTTAATTAAGAAAGAGAATATAGGGACACTTGCCCATGATAGATAGATTATACTTTATTTAACCATTCTCGCACTATCAGTCTAACCTATTTTTAAAGTCACTCATCATATTATATTCACTGGAGCTACTCGGCAGTTTGTTCCACTCATCATGTACGCACATTTATCACTACTACATACAGTATTTTAATAGCTTCAGACAACCAGTAATTATTCTTTAATATTCATATACATCTGTTAATGGTTTCGTAGATCATCACTCCCGCGGCCATGTCTCCTAAATTTATAAAAAAATATATTACAGAACTAAGAACTAATAAATACACACGAAAGTAAAGATAAGTGAACATTAGGGCTTGTGGTCCAGTAATGTTCATGGTGGTGGGGAGGGAGTTGAAAGATGGCAGCCCTTCCGTTATTACCATTGTAACCGCATTACCAAGCAGGTCGCCGGTGCAGCGGCGGCACTTGGCCAATACTTATGAAACCCTCGGGTGTAGCGCGGGTGTTGGGCAAGAGGACCACGAGAATGTTTATTGTGTAAGGGACTACATTACCTGAGACTGCCAGGTACACCCACCATCTAACTCCTCGCTCTTCCCTCTAACCTTCCCCCCCTACCTTGGGTGTACTTGCGATGACAGATACACCAAGGTATCTAACCAGTCTCTCTTTTCTCTCATCCCTCCTAATAGCTATCAGCAATGACAGGTACATCAAGATATCTAACCAGTCTTTCCTCTCCCCATAATCACTTTTAGTTTCATGTTAATGGCTAGAAATATCAGCTAATTTAGAGTAAAGGGGAGATATTCCCACCATTTATACAGAAAGAGATGGTGGGTTGGAAGTGAAGCAAGCACCCTGTAGGGTGAGCGGCATTCATTCCCGAGAAGAGGCCCCTAAGCCTAGGCACAAACGTGACCCAGCGTTTGGGGTTAAATAATTAGAGTGATTAGCGACAGATTCCTTACTGTCTCCAATACAGAAGTTACTCAATTGTTCCACACCATTCCTCATCAGGCTGTGGTGCCCATGATGGACTACGGGCAGGTAGCACTAACAGCCTAATTAGTCAGGTCATTAATTATGAGGCTGGGCTAGGAGCGGGACTCAAGGCCGATGATCCCAGGAACAATTAAGAGGTAGACAACAGGTAGCAGGGACGGGATGATAGTGGGTTCGGGAGTGGGCCAGGTAGCACCAGTGGGTCGTGAGTGATCACTGTGAACAGATGTGCAGGTACAAGTGTTGGGTACGAAAAAGTGGTCCCCAGCAGCTCTCGCAATTACTTGCCTCACAGCCTACCAACCTGTTTCCCAGCCTACCTACCTACCTCCCTCCCTCCAACCTTCCTGGTCTGAGGCCAGGCTTCTGTCGGCTATCTGATCAACCAGGCTGTTTCTGCGGGCAGGACGCAGACCTACACAGCCTGGCTGATCCAAGACTTCCAAGCCGCGTCGCCAACCCTGGGCCAGCCAGCAGATGAACAGTTTAACCCTCAAGGGAAGCAGAGCTGACAGGGAGGCAAACAACTACAGCGAGGAAGAAACGCAACGCACGTGTCCAACTAATACCCAGCTATTACTATCAAACTCAATCATGGTTGTACTAAACCCGCAACTAAGTCCTCCCTTGCTTCCTTACCCTCCTACCCAATATACCACTAATCGGCTCTCAGTCGAAGCATGTAGAGGTAAAAAGTAGGTGCACCTGCAATACCAGACTGTTATGGCTAGCATCACCTGTAACTGATTTCGAGGGTTTTTCTTCCCTTGCAGCCAGACTATTTTTTGCCAGTGTTATGCAAATGTGTTAGATCTAACACAAGACACCCAATATTTCTTGGGATTTAGCATCCAATCACTTCCAAATCTCTTAAAATTTGGTATTCAATGTTATCCTGTGTTCTGAACTACTCATACTCAACATCTGTAAATCTTCGCTCAGTAAGACCTGTATGCAGGTCAAGAGATATAGATCATTCTGAGATCACAGGACAATAAGCATTTCTTTGGTGCATCATACCTGGGTAATAATAATAATATATACAATAATAAATTACATATGTGCCTAGGTTGCGTTCCAGGCACCTCCAGAGTCGTATTCCAGGAAACTCCAGGTTTGTGTTTCAGGCAGCTCCAGTCTCGTACCAAAAGCAGCTCCAGGATCGTGTTTCAAGGCAGCTCCAATATTGTCTTCAAGGCAGCTTCAGGCAGCTCTAGGATCGTGTTCCAGGCAGCTTCAGGACCGTCTTCAAGGCAGCTTCATGCAGCTCTAGGATCGTGTTCCAGGCAGCTTCAGGACCGTCTTCAAGGCAGCTTCAGGATCGTGTTTCAGGCAGCTCCAAAGTCGTCTTCAAGGCAGTTTCAGGATCGTCTTCAAAGCAGATTCAGGAACATCTTTCAGGCAGCTCCAGTATCGTGTTCCAGGCAGCTTCAGGATCGTCTTCAAGGCAACTTCAGGGTCATCTTCAAAGCAGCTTCAGGATCGTGTTCCAGGCAGCTTTAGTATCATTCCATGCAACTCCAGGATCGTGCTTCAAGCAGCTCCAGGATCGTGTTCCATGCAGCTCCAGGATCATGTTCCAAGAAGCTTCAAGATAATGTTCCTGGCAGCTTCACCATCGTGTTCCAGAAAGTTCCAAGCTTGTGCTCCAGGCAGGTCTAGTATCGTGCTCCAGGTAGGTCTAGGATCGTGTTTCAGGCAGCTCCAGGATCGTGTACCAGGTAGCTCTAGGATCTTGTTCCAAGCAGCTCTAGGATCTTGGTCCAGGTAGCTCTAGGATCTTGTTCCAGGCAGCTCTAGGATCTTGGTCCAGGTAGCTTTAGGATCTTGTTCCAGGCAGCTCTAGGATCTTGGTCCAGGTAGCTCTAGGATCTTGTTCCAGGCAGCTCTAGGATAGTGTTCTGAGCAGCTTCATCATCGTGTTCTGGGCAGATTCAGGATCGTGTTCCAGGCAGTGCCATGATAGTGTTCCAGGCAACTGTAGGCTTGTGTTACATTCAGCTCTGCGTTCGTGTTCCAGGCAGTTCCTTGATCGTTTTCCAAACAGCTTTAGGTTCGTGTTCGAGGCAGTTTTAAGCTCTCGTTCCAGGCACCTAATATGTTCACGTTCCAGGTTCATATTCGTATCCAGGTTCATATTCCAGGCACCTATAAGTTTATGTTCCAGGCACCTATGGGTTCACGTTACAGGCATCTAAGGGTTCATGTTCCAGAAACCTATGGTTCATGTTCCGGGCATCTAAGAGTTCATGTTCCAAGCACCTATGGGTTCATGTTCCGGGCATCTATGGGTTCATGTTCCAGGCAGGTCCAAAGACATTTAGCTATCTGCTGAAGAATGACATCAGAGAACAAGATTTCTGATGAAAGACAGATCATTTGTATTTGGAAACACACTTGGTGAGAGCTTGAATAAAGAATATGCTACAATTGTTCATATATTAAAATATGGAACAAATAAACCCACATGGAGAAAGTAAAATTGAAGATTGGTACTGATTATCTTGATCTGGTACTGAGGCCCTCGTCAGCAGTTTGCTAAAGGGCCTCAGTGGTTGGCCAAAATGTAATGTACTCCTGCAGTATCCTATAATTTACCTGTGATTTGTTTTGGGAGTTTTCTTACACTCACGGTTCTGCCCAAGGCCAGGCCTTCCGTTGATTGCCTGATCGATGAGGGCTGGTTGCTATTGGCGCTCCGCCAGCACACACATCCATCACAGCTTAGTTGACCCAGTATGCTGCAAAGGTAGTGCTATATTTTCCTCTAGAACACTTCTACACGTGTTCCAGTAATATTTCCGACATCTGCTGGTAGCAGGTTGAAAAGTCGAGGCCCACGGGTATTGATAGTGTTCTCCTATTGTGCTCATGGCTCATCTGCTTTTTTTACTGAATTTATTGTACACCTGTGGAGATGGTACAGCAGAGGTTGAGGCTCTCCCTGAAACATAGCGCAATCTATCAGGAGCACTTGTCATTAAAATAGATACACACACACACACACAATGAATAGTGAAGCTGTGTTTCCCCCAGCCAAGTACAGAATATATTTCCCATTGTAATTTTCACTGCGTATATTGAAAATAAGCAACAATTACCTTTGATATTACCTGTGACTAGTGTCAAGGGCTCTTCTGCCCCAGCAGCTCATCCTGAAGCCAGGCTTTCCTGTTGACTGCCTGGGGAACCAGGTTGTTTGTGTCAGTACCCCGCAGCCATTACTATCAGGTTGATCTGGCACTTGAAGACGAAAGGTGTCCAATTTCTTGAAAACTATCAGTGTTCCGGTAACATTAATATGTTTTGGCAACCTGCTACCTGGAGATTACCTAAATAATGTTTTGGGAATCAACGCTCTCACGGTCCGGTCATAGACCAGGTTTACCGGTAGATGGCTTGATCAATCAGGCTGTTGGTGCAAGTCGCACACAGTCCAACGTATACACCACAGCCTAGATGGTCAGGAACTGACGTGAAGGAACTTGGCAAGTTCTTTTTTTTCAAGACATCCAAGGGTCACTTGATTAATTTCCCCTTATGTATGAAGGGTGTAGATGTCTTGGTCCCTTTACACTAAGTCACTGGAATCGTTTTGCATAGTGATTTGTATGTGCAGATTTGGGACCAATCCCTCTAGAATTTTGCAGGTGTAAATTATAATGTATTCTTTTTCGCCTACATTCCAAGGAGTACAGGCCGAGGGACTTTGTGTTCCCAATAATAAGATTCATGATTGAATTTATGCGAGCAGTGAACGTTGTCTGTACATTTTCCAGATCAGAAATTTCACCTGCCTTAAATGGGGCTGTCAGGGTACAGCAATATTCCAGTTTAGAGACAAGTAATTTGAGTATCATCATTGATTTGGCATTTCTTTTTCTAATCTCTATTTCCTCATTTTTTCCACAGATGAATAATTTAATTTGTCCTTATTGAATATCATATTCAGTTTGGGAGTTTGCTATGTTCACAGTGGATGAAACTGAAGTTGATAAAGTGTTCTCTAATTGTACTCTTGGTTCCCCTGCTCTTCACTACGTTTATTCCACACACTGTCACATATCTTTCACTCCAGTAAGGTGTTGTAACAGTGTGCCGGGTAGGGACCAGGTCATCTGGTATTTTTTTTATGTATATATTATCAGGTATCTCTCTCTCCACCATCCAAAGGGAGATAATAATCCAAGCGCAGTGAGGCAATCCTAAAAGTTTAGATGTTTTATTAATTCCAAGCAAGCAGTATACCACCTGTGTACATTTTCCAGCTCCACGATCTCTCCTACCTTGAAAGGAGTTGTGGACGAGAATAGTCAAGTTGCGAGAGCACAAGTAACACTTGGATTCGGTAGCTCATGCTTCTCCACCATCACTAATTTTGTCTCAAAACTTTTTCATAGATTTTTATGAGTAATGTCAGAGCACATGATGTATAGTTTTTCCCCTACCTTCTTTGCCAAGAGGAGCCGTGTCTGCGCTTTTAATTAAGGCTCTGCGATATCACCCAAAGCAAAGCTTTTTCTCCACGGAACACTAATTACTTTCGATAGTAATTCTTTGCATTTCTTTATAAAGCACTCCAGAAATCAAGCTCATGTGTTGTATGTGTACTTTTGTAGTCTACTTCGCTTTCAAAACCAGGAGGTGCATTAATGTCTGACATATAGTTTGCAGGGTGACTTGTATTCATGAAAAAAAATCCGGATTTTCAGTTCTCATGGCGTCGATAGGATCCCTAACACTGAGTCACACTGTTCATTCAGAATTGCGTTCATTTGTTTGTCATCTATGTATGAATCTCCTTTACGTAAAAGTCCAATACTGAAAGAGGGTTTTTCACTTTGATCTTGCATATGTGAAAAAAATATTTTAGATTCTTCCATATCTCTTGATTTATTCCCCTGTTCCTTTTGTACTTCTTCTGTCCAGTAAGAATAGTTTATGTACTATATTTGCAATTTCTCTGCATAGATTTTTTTTTTTTTTTGTGCTACTGATGTTCATTAATCAATCCAGCAACCTCCTTTCCTTCCTCCTGTAAAGTCTTCTACGCTCTTAACTATGTATAATCTCCCTCTGGGTTTTTTCTAGTCGAAATATTTTCTGAAAACCTTGTGCGCTTTTTTTTTTAATTCAGAGTGCTTAGGACAGTCTCCCACGTGTTTGTTTGTTTGCACTTCAATAAAGTTGCGAACTGAGTAAGTTGTGCTGAAGAACGTTAAGTCCCTTGTAAGTTCCTCATTGTTTGTAAAGATTAAATTCAACGTATTTTAATTTCTAGTAGGTTCTGTTAACTTATCGGGTCAATGCGATTTCCGCACAATCTTAGGAATTATCCGGAGCGCACCTGTTGAGCTAGAGTAGTTCCCGGGGCAACGCAGCTGTCTATCCTCTTTCACTTTACATATGGGAGGATTAAGTCTCCAAAGAGAGAGTTTGTGTGGGAATTTTCAAAGTTTCGGATGCAGCTGTGTATCTCTTATATGTTCAGATAAATATTCTGCTGTTGTGGGCTGCTTATAAGGATAATCACCAGGGTGTTTTATTCCAAGCACAGCCACTACAGCATTTGATAATTTTAACAGTTCACTACAAATATTCGAATCTTTCACGTATGAAGCAACTCCTCCTTTTAACTCATTTATCACATACAAATCATAATATGGAATCTATATTTCATTGAGAAATCATTAATGTGGGTTTTTGTAAAGGCTCTAAACATATCATTTGTTTGTGTAAGCAGGACATTTATGTACGAAACTTTATTTTTCACTGTCTTTGTATCCTGAATATCGGTGATTTTTGTTGGTAGAATTAATACTGGCGAGTTAGTTGCAGTCTTGCTCCCACTCTTGCTGTTGTTTGCTATACTTGTTCTCTCAAATATACTTCCATCTCTTGGTAGTGTTGGTTTTGTGGGTACTTGTTCTCTCCAATACGGTTCCATCTCTTAATAATATTGTTGGTGTGGGTACTCTGCTTCTACCCAAAATACCTGCTGGTGTTCGTAATAATTTAGTAATTTTTTTTGTTCTGCTGTGTGTATGATTTTTGTTTTGTTTTCCATACTAAGTTATACTCATGTTGTCCTACTTGTTTTTCTAACATGTTTTCATTTTTCTTTATTTATGATTTTTCTCGTTTTTTTTCACCGCACACCAATAGAAAATGTTTTGGTTGGAGACGTTTAGTTACTCTCACGTAAAACAGTGGTGGGCACTTTACGTAATATCATTTTTTTCCCCGACCGAAGCTTTACATATCTCTGGCTGATAGAATTTACACCTTTTCCAAAGCAGCACTTTCCTGTTCCTAGCATATTCCTGCATTATGGAAATTGTTAATAACATTTAAAACCATATTTGCATATGTGGTCCGTATTGGTATCATTTATGACAATATTTGAACTTCGTGTGTGTCTAATTTTCCTCTTTACTTTACACAGCTTTCATTTTCTCTTGTGCTATTGTTTTAGCCTCTTGTCTCTTCACAATAGCAAGTATTCTAATATATATATATATATATATATATATATATATATATATATATATATATATATATATATATATATATATATATATTCCTTGTATCAAGATCCCAGTACATGTAAGCCACTTCTCCGACCACAAGCTGTGCTTTCCTCACAACTGATGGAATGATTACCTCAAACTCCTCTCTTAACACGGTTCTTCTTTGTATTGGACTGATGAAGCCACTGTGTGGCGAAACGAGTTCATTCTTGAACTCGTGGGTGTTCTAAATCATTGATCACAGAAGACTATCAATACAAGTCTTGATGAACCCGCATTACTGGCCTTTGCCTTCAAAAATAAATAAAACGAGGATGTTAATTTTCCCAAAGTTTAAATTTGGTTCCTTTGCACTGCTCTTTTCCAAAGCCTTACTCATATATATTTTTTTATATTCTCAGAGTTTCATGCAAATTTTCAAGGTTTCCATATGCTGTCATTGGTCCTCTAAAATTTTGCTGTAAACTCCTTGGAGTCCATGGACCCCACTCTGAGAACTGCTGGCCTATTCTTAAAAATAATTTAAAAAATTTGTGTGATATCAGATGCTTTTCTGACGCGCCTATTATACTCGTTTAAAATAAAGATAAGCTTTATTAATGTGTTTACTTTTGTCACTTATACTACAGCTTGTTCTTTCTAACATTGTATTTTTATAAATGTGGATACACTGGAATACAAGCTAAATGCTGAGAGTATACACTGATTTTGTAAGTTTTCGACAAATGCGACCAAGGCGCCATAGTGTACAAACTGCGTGCAAAATGAAGATTTGAAAAAGTGGGTACAAGATATTTAACTTCTTAACAAATAGAATCCAGGGAGAAGTAAGAGAGTGAGGTCAGAGGCTGCCATAGTGAGAAACTGTTCTCCAAGGCACAATACTCGCCCCACTTCTGTTTGTCATCTTATATCCCACAAAGGACATAAATCATAGCACTGTAGCATTCTTTGTTGATGACACCAGAATGTTTATGAGATTAGCGTTCACCGAAGACGCAGTAAATCTAATATAAATCAAGTCTTCCAGTGGGCCTCAGACAACAATATGATTTTCAAGGAGGAAAAGTGTGTTGCTCCACTAAGGAAGAATGGAGAAAATAAAACCTGAAACAGAGTACAGGACACACTAAAGTCATTCAATAAAGCGAAAATTACATCTGCGAGACTTAGGAGTGAAGATGACAAAAAAATATCATATTTAAAGATCACAACAATGTTGCTATTGTTACCACAATTAAAATTATAGGTTGGATAACTATAACTTTTAAAACAGGAGATGCTGAGTCAAGGTTGGAATACTATTGTATACCAGTGACCCCCTACGAGGTAGGCAACATTGCTGCGCTAGAAAACGTACAGAGAACTTTATAACTGCCCATATACATTCAAACAGCTTAACTACTGGCAAAGTTTAATGTCCTTTCAGTTATATTCCTTGGAACGTAAACGAAGGGTACATCATAGCTTACACCTGCAAAATCCTGGAGGGACTGGTCCCACACCCGAACACCAGAATTACTCAGTACATAAACAAGAGACTTGGCAGACGGTACAAAGTACCTACAATAAAAGCAGGGGTGCGACGAGAGCACTAAGAGAGAACTGGATAAGTGTTAAGAAGTCCCGACTTTTAAATGCTCTCCCTTCATGGATAAGGAGAATTACGAACAAACCTCCTGTTGTTTTCAAGAAGAAACTGAACAAGTTCCCGACCAACCAGTCTATGGTTCGTATGGAGTGTGTGCAGCCAGCAGTAACAGACTGACTGATAAGGCCTTGATACATCAGGAAGCCTGGTCTGGGACCGGGCCGCAAGGGGCGTTGACCCTAAAACCTCCTTTAGGTATTCCTGATAGTAGGGCAATTGGATTATTGGTCATACTTAAGGGAAGTTTGTGGCACCTTGAGCATCGTGATGCCTTCTACTCTACCTAATTTGTATATGCCTTTGATTTGGACACCAGCAGCGAGTTTTTCCTTCACTGTAATTTATTTTAAGTTTGTATGTATTGTCTAACACCTACTTCACTAATCTGTCTCACTGGATTAATTCTGACTTCACTGTAGCTTCCTTATCTGTTCGTGAATTTTCGTTTCAATTTTTAACGCACATAATGGCTTTGTATGGCAACATCTTTCAGAGTCTTTATACTGGGTTTGACGGTGCAAAAGTTAACTTACCACTACCAATATGGTTTATAATTTTGTCCGCAAAGTACACACAAGATCCTTGCAGATTATTTCACAAGTGGCATTGCAATTATTCACGATATTAACGCCACTTTCATTGTTGAATCATGCTAATCTCCGACGACATTTGTCTTTTTAGCCTTTATGAAAAAAATTGACGAACCCATTATTACAACAGTGATAAACGCACAAATTACTCAACGAGATACAGAAGAACAGATACAGTCGAGGACGGCGGTTGTGTAAAACAAAGCAGTAGGGGAGGCCCAGTGCCGGGGTTGGGTGGGTTTGAGGGAGGCAGAGTTCCGGTGAGGTGAGCTAAGATGGTATTCCAGCAGAGCTCAGTATGGCGCAAGGCCCCGCGACCCATGGCTGGCTGGGCCCGGCCTGGGCACACCCTGGGAATAACAACAAGCTGTGTCCACCTCTTATTAACAAGCCTCCCACGATACCCCGCCCCAGGAGAACATACTCCTCTCCAGTATAAGTCAATTGTTTCAACGACTTTCTTAGTCTCGGTATAATCAAAGTTTTACAAAAAGCCTCCCTCTTCTGCACTTCTTAAATACATCTACATTTATAATAATAATATATAAAATTTATTTCTACAGGAACATGATATCTTGTTCATTACCCATTTTAATGCATAACCAAAGTCAATCTGAAAATACTCACGAGTTAGAAATGAAACTACACGACGTTTCGATCAGTCATGGACCATAATCGAGACTTTTATGTCTAACTTGCTATAAGTTGTACAAAAGAGAAGGTTAATGCTGTAATAAAAAAGCCTATTAATGTAAGCCTATTACTTCAATACAAGAAATGATTAATACAAAATCTAATGTTATAACACAAAAAGCTTAATGCTGTATCACAACACAGCACAGCACAGCACATTACCGCAATACAAGACTTCTGGGGATCACTGCTCCCGAAACCCGCTTTGAGATCTGGCCTATTACTGTAATACTAAAGGAGGATTAAGTAAACTTGGCTATTCCAAAGGAAGTATTGGGAAAGCGCTGGTTACAAGATCAGAATACAGGGCGATACACTAATTACTATTTACAGGAGTAAGGTCTGGGAACAGAATTACAAGTCTCACAATCGAGGGCAGTAATTCTCAACAGACCATCCCGAGTTTCTCAACTGAACATGGCTGGGAGAGGAGTCTGTCTGTCTGTCTGTCTGTCTGTCTGTCTGTCTGTCTGTCTGTCTGTCTGTCTGTCTGTCTGTCTGTCTCTCTCTCTTTACACAGGGTTTGACAAGGTTAGGTTAAGGATCCCTAACTTTACTGACAATATAAGGATTCCTAACTTTATTGACAAGTTAAGAGCTGTTACCTACATCAGCTCATTTGAAAGCATTTTTATTGTTATGAAACATACAAGTAGGGAACACGATGAAGTTGGAGTCATCTGAGGGTCAGCATTTTCATTTGATCAACTGACTTTATCTCGTTGATATCATTATGCTGTACGAACGTGTTCCAGACTCGAGTCATTCTGGCGATAAATGATCTCGGATGAAGAGATGTTCTGGAGAAGGTTACAGCCAGAGTGAAGTTGCTGCTTTCTGCCCGTCTTGTGGTATAGAAACTTGCTTCTCGCTGTCCTCGAAGTGGAGCCAAGTGTGGTACTTTGACAATGTTGGTCTTGTGCATAACAGTAAGGCCGCCCACATCCCTCCTGTGTTGAAGGCTCTGCTGTAATGACAGATCTATCCAGGATGGGTCCAGGCGAGAGATGAGGCGTTTTTCTCTGTTCTCTAGTCTGTCAAGCAGTCGCAGATGAGATAGGGGTCAGGCAAACCAAGAAAGTGGAGCATACTCAAGGTGTGAGCATACTTGTGCCTCATAAAGAATCTTGCAACCCCTACTGTCGAGCAAATGCGAGATACCCCGAAGTTCTGTAAGCTTCCTGGCTGCCTTGTTTGCAAGATTAAAACGTGGTTCTTCATGGTCAGTTTGGAGTCAAATTTCACCCCAACTATATCAACTTCTTCCCCGGGTACCAACACTCTCCCATTCAAACTCACTACTGCTCCGGCATTACCATCATGATGCCTAGAGATCATCATCATTTGTGTTTTCTCAGGTGCAAATGTTATGTGCCATCGGTTTCCCCACGCTGATATAGCTCTTAGCTGGTGATTGATGTAGCTTAGAGCAGCTGGCATTTCTTCTCTTGGATAAGTAAATGTCAGAGTACAGTCGTCTGCATATGCATGGGATTCTGAGATGAGATGAAGGTAATTGAAGTAGACATTCCATAACAATGGCCCAAGCACACTTCCCTGTGGAACACTTGCCCCAATAGGATGTCTTGCTGATTCTGTTCCATTGAGAACTACCCTTAGAGATCTACCATGAAGGTAATCACTGAGGAGACATAGTGTAGTGCCTGCAATTCCCAGTGCTTGCAGCTTTGCCAAGAGGCCTTGGTGCCACACTTGGTCGAAAGCACCAGCAGTGTCCAGTACTACCACACAGCTGACTTTAGATTCATCCAGTGACTGGTGCCATTTAGTGGAGAGGTTTAACAACAGATCAACAGCAGAGTAACATTTCCTGAAGCCATATTGACGGTCACAAAGTAGTGAGTGGTAGTCAAAAAACTATCATTTGTCTTGAGATTATTGTCTCAAGGATCTTGCCAGTGATTGACAGGAGTGACACTGGTTTGTAGTTGCTGAATTCTGCTCTGCTCTTCTTTTTGTGAACAGGGACTACATTTGCCTCTTTCCACAGTGGTCATTTACACTGTACTAGACAGTGCTGAAAGATGCGAGTTAGAGGTGCTGCTAGCTGGTCTGCAC
Source organism: Cherax destructor (assembly GCA_009830355.1). Classification (NCBI taxonomy): domain Eukaryota; kingdom Metazoa; phylum Arthropoda; class Malacostraca; order Decapoda; family Parastacidae; genus Cherax; species Cherax destructor. The sequence continues at coordinate 155,015 of WNWK01000242.1, forward strand.
ATCTTCTCAGCAATCTTGGGCTCAACTTGTCTGGGCCCACAGCCTTTTCTCGGTCAAGCCATTTAAGAAGCTGCACCTCCTGCCTTATTGTCACCACTCTCTCACCTGACGGAGAGTCGAGCCTTCTCAAATCCTTACTCTGATTAACTCAAACGGGTTAAGAGATTAATTATATAATTATAATAACATTACTACCGCTACTACTACTACTAATAATAATAGAGGTTTAGTTCTATTAATTCCCTCTCTTCTAAACTGTTGCTGGGAAGTCAGACAAATGTGTACTTCATCTCCATAAAAACACTGCGATAACATGTACAATAAAAAAGCAAATCAACCATGCTGTGATGAATATGTTGGTCAGCGGGCGGGCCGTCAACAGAAACAGCCTGGTTGAATAGGCAATTTATAGAAACATCTAGCCCCGAGTATGCTGCGGTGGTAGAATAACTCGACACTGGTAACGGGTATATCACAGGCATTACCCACATCTCCAGTGATTTTCAAAAAGCAAGGCAGGTTTCCTCTCCCTTCAGCCATACGCAAGGCAGGTTTCCTCTCCCTTCAGCCATACGCAAGGCAGGTTTCCTCTCCCTTCAGCCATACGCAAGGCAGGTTTCCTCTCCCTTCAGCCATACGCAAGGCAGGTTTCCTCTCCCTTCAGCCATACGCAAGGCAGGTTTCCTCTCCCTTCAGCCATACGCAAGGCAGGTTTCCTCTCCCTTCAGCCATACACAATACAGGTTTCCTCTCCCTTCAGCCATACGCACAATACAAAATACGCACAGAGAAAAAGCGGGGACACATTAATTTACTAAATTATTTAATATGTTATCTCCAAAACTTTTCAACGCCATGCCTGACTAACTTGAATTTTTCAATTACATATATAAAACCTTGGATGAAAGACTCCTTCTTTTAAATGTATATCAAGGCATTAAATGTATATGCAGGCATCAAGAAGGAATTAAGTTGTGGGTTGTGGCGCCTACATTTGCCAAATGCACGTGCCAACAGTCGGATGATCAGGCTGTGCACTAGGACCGGGTCGCGGTAGAAGTAGTTCACGAAGGTGTCAGCAAGACAGCCGTGGCCCGCCATAGGACTGGCGTCATCTTTTGTACAAAAAAAAAAAAAAAGAAAGGTGCCATTTTTTTCCCGTGATGAATAAATTAACATTTTACTGCCTGCTGAAGAGGGCCTCAGTATGAAACCGAAATATGCAGTATTCCTCTAACCTTCCACGTGGCTTAATTTGCACCACGAAAAAAGAATAATTTAGAAACATAACTACGCTCCCTCTACAGAGGAAGCGTCGGAACGCCTCATTTCAGACTTTCTAATGAACGTAAAACCATAGTACCTAGATAAATATAACCCGTCTCAATAAACCTTAAAGCAACGCACAAATCCCAATAACACAAAAATCCATTAAACTGAAAGAAACCCAAGAATGTTTAGTCTCTCATACAAAATCCAAGTCCAAAGCCACCTACCTTTGATATACCTTTGAAGAGTTTCGAGAGTATCTACTCTCTGAGCCCGGCCATGGGCCAGGCTCGTCTGGTGCTTGCCTGGTCAACCAGGCTGTTGCTGCTGGAGGCCCGCTGCCCCACATATCCATCACAGCCTGGTTGATCTGGCACCTGGTGAAGATATTTGTCCAGTTTCCTCTTGAAGGCTTCTACACTGGTTCCAGCCGTGTTTCGGATATCTTCTGGTAAGATGTTGAATAGTCTGGGACCCCGGATGTTAATACAGTGCTCCCGTATTGTCCCCACCGCACCCCTGCTCCTCACTGGGTTTATTTTACACTTTCTCCCATATCTCTCACTCCAGTATGTTGTTATGGCAGTGTGCAGATTTGGGACCAGGCCCTCAAGTACTTTCCATGTATATATTATCATGTATCTCTCTCTCCTCCGCTCCAATGAGTACATGTTCAAGACTTGAAGGCGTTCCCAATAATTTAGATGTTTCAATGGCTCAATGTGAGCCGTAAACGATCTCTGGATTTGTTCCAGCTCTGCTATTTCTCCTGCCCTGAACGGGGCCGTCAGCACTGAGCAGTATTCTAAGTGAGGGAGCACTAGCGATTTGAATAGTGTCACCATCGGCATTATTTCCCTTGTTTTGAAAGTTCTCAATACCCACCCGTCATCTTCCTGGCTGTTGTGATCTTTGTCTTGTTATGGTCTTTAAACGACAGATCAGCAGACATAATTATTCCCAAGTCCTTTACGTGTTCATTTCGTTCTATGTGGTGACCCTCTTGCGTTTTGTATATAGTGTTCCTTTTGAGTTCTTCATTTTTCCATACCTAAGCAGCTGAAACTTATCACCATTGAACGTCATGTTGTTCTCCACTGCCCATTGGAAGACCTTGCTTATGTCCTCCTGTAATTTTTCAGTGTCCTCTACCGTAGTGACTTTCATGCTTATTTTAGTGTCATCTGCAAATGATGATACAAAAGTGTGCTGGGTGTTTTTATCTATGTCTGCTATGAGGATGAGAAACAGCAGAGGCGCCAGGACAGTGCCTTGGGGCACTGAGCTTTTGACCTCGCTGATGCTGGATCTTGCCCTGTTCACTACTACTTTTTGTGTTCTTTGTGTTAGGAACTCAAAAATCCATCTGCCTACCTTCCCCGTAATGCCTATGGCCCTCATTTTGTGCGCTATCACTCCATGATCGCATTTGTCAAACGCCTTTGCAAAATCTGTGTAAATCACATCTGCGTTTTGGTCGTCCTCCAATGCCTCCGTAATTCTGTCATAATGGTTCAGCAGCTGTGACAGGCATGATCGACCCGCTCTAAAGCCATGCTGAGTTGTTAAAACAATGCGCCTACATTCAGTAATAAACGCTTAAGAACACTCAACGTTGACAACTCACAAGAATTTTTCATGTGACACCAAATTTAGCCCACTCGATTTCACAAAAACTATTGGTGGTACAGCAAAGCAGTAAAACGATTCAAAAATAATTTTATACCGATAGCACAGAAGTCATATTAAAATCTTCAAAAAGTGTTATCAAGTAAGATAGGTAAATACAGACTCAGATTCTCAACATTTAGACAACCCAAAACAACATGGGAGTAAAGCAGGGAGCTGCTACCTTTAGCAGCTGCTAGACCATAACTGAAGTAAGAAATGCCAACATGAAATGTGCAAAAAAGGTATGTACTAAAGTATCGGTATCAGCCATTTTTATGGTATCGGTTAAAAATCAACCGATACTTTTTCGACTATTAATATTACATGTGTGCTTAAAATATCAACATTAAACACACTACCTCACGATTGTGAGTCTGTCTGTCTGTCTGTCTGTCTGTCTGTCTGTCTGTCTGTCTGTCTGTCTCTCTCTCTCTCTCTCTCTCACACACACACACACACACTATCGACAATTGCCTTTGACAACCAGTAATTATTAAAATAGACCAAATAATGAGTAATAACGTAATCATCTCAAATAAATTCAGTTATTTAATACTTAACTTTCCTGTCTTATTTAATACCCATTGTGCAATAACTTTTCCCTTAAATATTGAAGTTATTATGATTTTAAAACTAAAAAAAATATTGAAAAAATATCGGTATAGGTATCGGCCAAAATTTTGGTATCGTCCCATCCCTAGTACAAAATTCCCAAAGCCTTGTTTAAACGAGGTCATGCTATCCTAGTACACAAAATGCAGTAACTGGAAGAGTGGATCAATGTAATTTCAGCTTCTTAAGAAACCCGACTTAATATCATAATCAGCAAAATAAACACGGAGGTCACCATCGTTGTTCAAGGCGCGGTATTCTTGCCCAGTTCTCATTCAAATTCATATCTGACACCGGCAAAGACAATTAACAATGCTCTGTCATCATCACTACGATATTAAAACAATTACGCGAGTTGGATGTAGCAAAGCTACAAGCTGATATAATACAAGTCTACAAGTGGGTTGCAGATAATACCTGGTTCAAACAACAAAATAAAAAAAGCACTAACCACTAGAGAGAGGAATATTATAAGGGAGTTGAGGGGTAAACACTATATGAAGAGATCTTACGATCAACAAACACGGCAAAGAAAATAACAAAAATGATTGGAAAGATAAAAACAACTTTCAAAACAAGTGGTGCCAGTTGAGTGATGATGCCGTCTTGGCAGTGTTGCCCACTAAACCATCCATTTACTGATGCTGAAAATGAATATCAACAACACAAAAATTGAAAGTTTTCGTATATTAATATACCTAAATTAACAGAATGATAACGCTGGAGAGAGACTCAAAATCTGCATACTAATAACCCTCTTACGAGAGCAGGAAGCATGCTAAAAAAAAACCAGCGCCACTGAGAAGCTGGAAGTAAGACATGCACTATGACAGTATTACAATAAAGACACAGATGAAGAGCTTTACAACACGTACCTTTCATGTACTTACAAACATTTTCTTTAAGACGGAACTTGAGAAATAGTTTCCTAACATTCAGTATCAACTGGATTGTGATGTCTATGTCAAACTGCAATTGCAAGCACAAAACCCGCAAAGATAACTACTTTTGATCCAAGGAAAATGAGGATAGCTCGAATTCTTTGAATCAAGAGCCCTTCAGTATCCGCCAGACATCCTTCTCCCCCCATTGAAGGGTACAAGCAGCAAGAGGCTGAGCGTCGCAGCCATCAAGCAGGACTCTTAGTGTGAGAGAGCAGGCCGCGGGGTCCACCATCCCTGGCACCACCTTGCCTCTTTCAGGGTTAATCTGTACAACGTTAATCTCCTCATACCTTTGATATACCTTTGAAGAGTTTCGAGAGTATCTACTCTCTGAGCCCGGCCATGGGCCAGGCTCGTCTGGTGCTTGCCTGGTCAACCAGGCTGTTGCTGCTGGAGGCCCGCTGCCCCACATATCCATCACAGCCTGGTTGATCTGGCACCTGGTGAAGATATTTGTCCAGTTTCCTCTTGAAGGCTTCTACACTGGTTCCAGCCGTGTTTCGGATATCTTCTGGTAAGATGTTGAATAGTCTGGGACCCCGGATGTTAATACAGTGCTCCCGTATTGTCCCCACCGCACCCCTGCTCCTCACTGGGTTTATTTTACACTTTCTCCCATATCTCTCACTCCAGTATGTTGTTATGGCAGTGTGCAGATTTGGGACCAGGCCCTCAAGTACTTTCCATGTATATATTATCATGTATCTCTCTCTCCTCCGCTCCAATGAGTACATGTTCAAGACTTGAAGGCGTTCCCAATAATTTAGATGTTTCAATGGCTCAATGTGAGCCGTAAACGATCTCTGGATTTGTTCCAGCTCTGCTGGGTTTCGCGTAAGCTCTTGTGTAATCCACTGGCAGGCATCCATGGGTGCGAAAATAGGAACGACTTTAAACAAGTTTCACAAATAATACTAGCGAATAACAACTAATATTTGGTCTTCGACTGCCTTTCTCCTTTATTCTGAATATATTATCATCTATGAAGAAGTGTCGATGAATGTGATGTTACAGCCCAGCTTAGCACTAATCACAGTTACACAATGCCTTACGTAAAATCTCCTGCAACATTCACAACTAACCCCAAAACTGGAACATCAAACTGAGGCTCCAGAACTCCCAACTTCATTGAGGCCCAGGACAGCCTGAAACATAAGCTAGTGTGGAGGCCTAGAGAGAATTGTGAGGCAGTAAACATGCTAGAGTGAAGACCAAGAGAGGTGTGTGAGGCAGTAAACATGCTAAAGTGAAGACGAAGAGAGGAGGGTGAGGCAGTAAACATGATAGCGTGGAGACCAAGAGAGGAGGGTGAGGCAGTAAACATGATAGCGTGGAGACCAAGAGAGGAGGGTGAGGCAGTAAACATGATAGCGTGGAGACCAAGAGAGGAGGGTGAGGCAGTAAACATGATAGCGTGGAGACCAAGAGAGGAGGGTGAGGCAGTAAACATGATAGCGTGGAGACCAAGAGAGGAGGGTGAGGCAGTAAACATGATAGCGTGGAGACCAAGAGAGGAGGGTGAGGCAGTAAACATGATAGCGTAGAGACCAAGAGAGGAGGGTGAGGAAAGAAACACGCTAGCATACAAGTCCAAGAGGCAGGAGTTAAAAGCAATTAATGAAATTGAAAGAAATCTCAAATATTTCTTCTCAAATGCCAAAGTCAGAGTAAAAACTACATCCGGTATCGGACCCTTGCTTAAACAAGATGGAACGTACACTAATGACAGCAATAAAATGAGTGAAACTCTGAAGTCTCATCAACATGACTCTGTGTTTAACGAGCCGTTAATCAGATTAAAGTCGACAATTTGAGTGAATTCATGAACGAAACTCAAATATCTCCAAAATTTCTGACAATCCCTAACACTACTGGACTTCGAAAAAGTCATTGATACCATGCCCGTGCACTCTACTCCATGCCCACACTCATGGAACTCTGTTTATCCAGAACTGCAAGAAACCCCTATCACGTGCCTTAAATATTCTATGGAGAGAGTTTAGACACGGGAGTCATCCCACAATCCTTAAAAACAACAGATATAACCCATTCCACACAGGGAGCAGCAAATCAATAGCAAAGAATTACAGACCAACAGCATCAACGTCCCACAATATACACATCTTTGAAAGGGTTCAATAAAAGCAAGATTACCAACCACTTGAACTCAGGAATCATGCAGCGTGGAGACCGAGAGAGGTGTGTGCGAGGAAGGAATCATGCAGCGTGGAGACCGAGAGAGAGGTGTGCGAGGAAGGAATCATGCAGCGTGGAGACCGAGAGAGAGGTGTGTGCGAGGAAGGAATCATGCAGCGTGGAGACCGAGAGAGAGGTGTGTACGAGGAAGGAATCATGCAACGTGGAGACCCAGAGAGAGGTGTGTGCGAGAGGAAGGAATCATGCAGCGTGGAGACCGAGAGAGAGGTGTGTGCGAGGAAGGAATCATGCAGCGTGGAGACCTAGAGAGGTGTGAGAAAGGAAACATATGTCAGCGTATAGAACTAGAGAGGTGCGAGATAGGAAACATATGTCAGCGTATAGATCTAGAGAGGTGCGAGATAGGAAACATATGTCAGCGTATAGATCTAGAGAAGTGCGAGATAGGAAACATACGTTAGCGTGGAGATCTAGAGAGGTGTGAGATAGGAAACATACGTTAGCGTGGAGATCTAGAGAGGTTTGAGATAGGAAACATATGTCAGCGTATAGATCTAGAGAGGTGCGAGATAGGAAACATATGTTAGCGTGGAGATCTAGAGAGGTGTGAGATAGGAAACATATGTCAGCGTATAGATCTAGAGGTGCGAGATAGGAAACATACATTAGCGTGGAGATCTAGAGAGGTGTGAGAAAGGAAACATATGTCAGCGTATAGATCTAGAGAGGTGCGAGATAGGAAACATATGTCAGCGTATAGATCTAGAGAGGTGCGAGATAGGAAACATACGTTAGCGTGGAGATCTAGAGAGGTGTGAGAAAGGAAACATATGTCAGTGTATAGATCTAGAGAGGTGCGAGATAGGAAACATACGTTAGCATGGAGATCTAGAGAGGTGTGAAATAGGAAACATACGTTAGCATGGAGACCTAGAGAGGTGTGAGATAGGAAACATACGTTAGCATGGAGATCTGGAGAGGTGTGAGAAAGGAAACATATGTCAGCGTGGAGACCTAGAGAGGTGTGAGATAGGAAACATACGTTAGCGTGGAGACCTAGAGAGGTGTGAGATAGGAAACAGGTTAGCGTGGAGACCTAGAGAGGTGTGAGATAGGAAACAGGTTAGCGTGGAGACCTAGAGAGGTGTGAGATAGGAAACATACGTTAGCATGGAGATCTAGAGAGGTGTGTGTGTGTGTGTGTGAGGTAGGAGAGCGCGTACATGAGTGTCATTAGCGGTGGTGGGCGTGGTTAGAGGATGAGCCAGGCTTGTGTACTGCCAGGCGTGGCTGACAAATCAATAGGAAGCGACCACCGCGCGTAATGATGAGACTCGCTCTTTCATGTCTCTACCCATTACTTGCTCTCCTAACGCAAGCCACCAAAGAACGCCTTCTCTTGCACTGTGCTGCTGCTGCTGCTTACTCTTCCCCACGACTTTTCTGGTTACTATATTTGCAGTCTTCTCCTCCCACTTCGGTTATTATCACGATCTAGTCGCTCACCGCACCTGTACCACATAGTATTTACTATACAACAATCTCTCTGAATAATGGGTTATTAAACCGGTACATTTACTAAACAATATCCGATTTTTGTGAGTATTAAATCACGAGTGACTTATTACACTGTTGATAGTGATTCCACAATTATCTAGGTAGTGTGTGTTTTATCACTCAGGAGACTCGTCCCCTCACCTGTACTACCAGTAAATATCAAAACAATTCCACAATTCCCTCTATGAATGCTCTCAATGGAATAATCCATACTATCCATATAAGAATGTGTTATTGAAGACTATGAGGTATGCGCATGCAACACAAATATATATACCTGTGGTTGTTTGAGCAACACCTATTGGCCTAACACTAACAACCCGTCCTCCAAATTCCTAATTAATGATCAAACTTATCAAAATGAGCCTATCTGCATAATCTAAAGAGATCAAAATTATACATTAGTTGTTCTATATTAGATTACATTAACCTATATTTACATATAATCGTTTATCAATAAACATTAAACGAGAGGGTGACTGGAGGCAGAGGGAGACACATCGTCTTCGATTAAGTAGTTGGAAGCAGCAGGCTTATGTTGAATGCCAGGCTGAATCTCACCACAATCATGTTATGTCACGTGGGCAGTAAACAACCCGTCATACGTGGAAAGGGTACACTCAAACTGATGATTTACCTGTGAGTTTTTTCCTACTCTCGTGGCCAGAGTTCCTTGTTGATGCCTGGTCGACGAAGGTGGTGTTACTGGCGGCCCCACACCTCCACCACAACCTGGCTCATCTACCAAACCACGAAGATACTAATTAAGTTTTTTCTTGAATACTTTCATACTTGTTACAACAATATTTGTAATATCTGCTGTAGCAGGTTGAATAGCCAAGACGTTCGGATGTTGATAGTGTTATCTTAGTGTATCCGTGGCTCCCCTGCTCTTCACAGGGTCCGTCTTACACTTTCCAGCTCTTATATCTCTCCTGACTCGAATGGAGCTGTCAACAGTACTTTAAATGAGAGAACACAAGTGATTTGAATAGTGTCACCATTGACATTATTTCTCTTGTTTTGAAAGTTCTCATTATCCAATGTATTATTTTCCTGGCTTTCACGGCGTTTGCTCTATAATATTCTCTAAAAGATAGATCAGCTAACATTATACTCAGGTTCTTTACGTGTTCTCTGTTATGAAGTGACCATCTCGTGTTTGAGGTTAGTATTCTTTACATATCTGATAAACTGAAATTTGTCACTAATGAATATCATTTTATTTCCTAACATTCAATGAAAGACTTTTATATCCTTTTGCATTTTTTCCGTGACCTATAAAGAGGCGGACTAATTATTTTTTATTAATTTAAAACCGTATAGATCATACAGCGCCTGGGTATATGGAGGGAACATACGTTGTTTCCTGGATCAAAAGCCCCTTACCGTCATCAAGGTTCCTCATATTACAGCATTCACGGTGAAGCGTTAAACTCCTACGGGTCATACAAGGCCTGGGGAATGGTATGTAATCCAATTCCTTGTCTCTAAGACCATTCAGCAGCATCAAGGCAATCTCCCCTTGAAGTCATGTAGATCAATATTTGCTCATTATGTCAACAAGTGCTGGAGATCTGCCACTACTAGTTTTGCAACTCGGTCTGAAGCCAGGCGACTGGTAAACTAACCAGGCTCGTTGTTCCCGTGGCCTGTAGGCCTACATAGTCCCCCCAACCTGGCGGATCCTATAAATCGTGCAGAAAACTGCCTACTTTCCTCTTGAAGACTTGAACCTTTGTTTATTGTGAAGCATCAATGTACGAGGTAAAGATGCAGGGAGTGACACAACCAACACGAGTTGACTATGATCATCTGCTCAACACACTGTGAAGTGTGTATCCTACTTTAAGTTGGCCAGATATAGGAAATGACTACAAGCACAGACAAGTTTCTAAGGGAAGTGCCTGATCAGCCAGACTGTGATGGCTATCTTTGTCTATGGGCTATGGGTAGTAAAAGTTTAGTTCATCAGGTGATCAACAGACCGGGCAACTGAATAGAAATACACTCGTAATCGGTCATAGGTGAAAAAGCTTAGACAGGGCATAGCATAATGAATACCTATATTATCTTCGTTAATTTCTGTAGCATACGAGTGCAATTCTGAAATGATACATTAGGTTCGCAAAAATGTTATAATCTGAGAGCTATTAATTCTACTTTACCTTTGATGAGTTTCGAGAGTTGCGCTCGCCCTTTTGACTGATTCTTCAACCTGCTGTTAGCAGCCCTCTGCTCAGCATAATCATCACAGTCTGGCTGATCTAGCACATGGAGGAGACAGTGATCCAATTTCTTTCTGAAGAAATTTGCTTTGTCAATATTTCTGATATATGCTTTTAGCAAGTTGGAACAGTCTTGGGCTAAGAATGTTGACACAGTTCTCTTCTCTACGCTTCATCCTATATGTCTCACTCCCGTAGGTTGTAATAGTAATGTGTTGATTTGAGATCTGGTCTTCCAGAATCTTCCAGGTTTACATTATCAGAGCAAACATTCCAAGTGGTTTTCTTTTTTTAAGTCTTCCTAGTAGTTTAAATACTTTATTGACTATACGCGAGGACAATAAATAATCTAGTACATTTCCCAGTTCTGATACTTGTCTCATCTTGAACGAAGGTGTGAAGGACTGACCACCTTAAACGACTACTTCAAAGCTGAGGGACTAATCACATCTTAACCTCTCCACTGCTTCTGCAGTCTCCATATTTGCCACCTCTGTATTCGACTGATGAAGCCTACAGTGTAGGTGAAACATTTCGGACTAAAGTGTTGAACGTGTGTTATATACCTAGCAGTATTGTACACCATTATTATACTGATACTTTGTTGTATTTACTGTGTTCTGTAAATAATACAACATCCGACATTTTTATTCTTGAACATTATCTTTTTTACCTTTCCCTTTATACCTTTAATGAGTTTCGAGAGTCTCACTACTCTTGGAGCCCGGCCATGGGCCAGATTCGTCTGGAGCTTGGTCAACCAGGCTGTTGCTGCTGGAGGCCCGCTGCCCCACATATCCATCACAGCCTGGTTGATCTGGCACCTGGTGAAGATACTTGTTCAGTTTCCTCTTGAAGACTTCTACACTTGTTCCAGTCGTGTTTCTGATATCTTCTGGTAAGATGTTGAGTAGTCTAGGGCCACAAATGTTGATACAGTGTTCCCTTATTGTTCCCACCGCACCCCTGCTCCTCACTGGGTTTATTTTGCACTTCCTTCCATATCTCTCACTCCAGTATGTTGTTACGGCAGTGTGCAGACTTCGGACCAGGCCCTCGAGTTCTTTCAAGAACACAAGAATGAACACTGCAGCAGGCCCACTGGCCCATGCTAGGCAGGTCAAACTCTCACCCATCCAAATATCTGTCCAACCTATATTTAAAGTTATCCAAGGTTGTCGCTTCAGTGACACTACCTGAAACCTCTGTTCATTTTGTCTACAATTCTGCTGCTAAACCAGTATCTCTCAATATCCTATATCCTTTCCATCCCCAAGCCATTGGAATTTGTCGCAATTGAACACCATGTTATTTTATATTGCTTACTGGAAGACTCTGTTGATATCTGCTAGCTATTATCCAGTTTCATTCATCTACAGTGGCGACTTTCATACTTATTTTGGTGATACTGAGCTGTGGGTTGTGTTTATATATATGCCCATAGCTTCGTATCACCCTTGGCAACCGATACCAAAATATGCAAGTCCGTCCTCTCTCTCTCTCTCTCTCTCTCTCTCTCTCCTCTCTCTCTCTCTCAGTATAGGGAGAGTACGGGAGGTCGAGGCACACCCCTTCAAACACACTAAAGTAAGGCACTGCCCAGCGGGGGTCAATACAGTACTCGCTTCGTATCCTGATGAAAGGTTCCTCTTTAAACACTTACCTGAAACACACACAACAGCCCAAAATTAATTTATATAAGTGTATAAGTTAGTATGTATATGAGAGAGAGAGAGAGGAAGGGGGGGGCTAGGGGTGGAGAGGTCTTGAATATGAACATCATAGCACTGTGCCAACTTATACCATCATACACTGGAGCAGGTGTGGGGTTAAAGGTGGGGTTATGGCCTCACTCCAGGTGTGGAGTGTGTCCTCCGCTAGTTGGTGGACCACCAGTGCTACCTCTGCTGCCACTATGCACATTATTGATCAGTACGCCACAAAGTACACCCCTCTACACCTGCTTCTCCATCCCCCTCCCCCTCCACCACAACCTCCCCTTCATACGCACGATACATGCAATCCACGAGTTAGGCAATATATATCTTTGTGCATGCCCTGCACTCATAATGCCTCCCTCCCATTCCCCCTCTCTCTCTCTCTCCTCAGGTCACTTTATAAAGAATTTATTCACTTTTGTGAACCCAGTATACAAGGAAATTGTCTTTTTGTCGTGGTATAAACCTAATTCTTGAACAAACCACTGAACATAAGCTTGATGGTATATGTGGCAGGGAAGGTAAGCTCGAGGCAGATTTTAGTGGGGCCACAGCTTGTCAGTATGTGAGGGAGATGACTGGTTCAAAAAAAAAAAAGTGACAAATTAGGGTTCAGAATTAATGAGCATTAATTTTCTGCTAAAGAAACTCCCATTCGATTTACACCAGTAAAAAAAATAGAAACAAATCCACATAATCTATAGCAGTTTACTTTTTGTAACAGATTTAACGTGTTAGCCGACTCACACGGTGTAATGTTCCAGCCTGACACCCAGGGAAAGCCTCGGCATGTCCAGCCAAATTGCCAGAAAGAACCTCAGGTAGCCCTGCTCAGGGACTCTACTACAAAGAAACAAAACAGTGAATTTTGCCCTAACAAGTACAGAAGATGTTTTCCAGGTGCGAGGATCAAGGATATATGTAATAATCTTGCTGAGGCAACAAGGATACATCGGAGAATACAATCTTCATGACTCATGTTGGAACTAATGATATAAAGCAGAGGAGATCAGAGGAGATTCCTATCAGGTACAAAGTCCTTGTAAAGAAATTCAAAGACAAGAGAAGGAGACTAGTAATTACAGAATTACTACCAAGGTATGATGTAGACACGTACACACTAAGCAAGCCATGGGATGTGTGAAAAAACCGACGATCAGGACTATATACAAGTGTGGGACGAGACTACTTCAATAGTGACACAAGTCTAAGACAGATTTCATTTGCTACTCGGACAGCGCAAGAGTGGGACAAATCTTAAAGGACTACAGTAGTGTGCAAATTAATTGCGACAGGAATAAATTTTGTGATTATCTCATAATATGTCTTAGTCTCAGGCTTAATGTAGTTTCGGTTCTTTTCTTTTCAGAAGTTTGCTACTGACTCTGGCAACCATCCAACTGTGGTGTTACCTTGCGACTCTCGTCAGTGCTACAACAGCTGTTGTTCTGTAAGGCTATTCCAGCAAGCATGCTGCGTGAGTGAATGTGGTTTCGCCAAATTCTCCCCTTCAATTTATGATGGATTTTACACCTAGGAAGCGTGGAAGTATTGTAGCTCTTAGAAAACATGCCGAAAATTTGAACCTAGCAAAATCAACTGTTGGTTGGATTCTGAAGAGAGCTGACTACACTAGTGATCGTGGAGAGCTGTTTCATAAGCTTATCATAAGAAATACTGTGAAGGATCCCAAGAAAACCAGCAGAGCTACAGAGAGATTTAACTTCAGCCGGCGTAAATGATGATTCTTCAAGTGTTCGACGAAGGTTCCTTGAATTTGGCAGAACTGCCAGAAAGCCGGTAAAGAAATAATTAATGATTGTTACTATGAAAAAACCGGCTGTAACGGGCACTCGGTCATAAGGGATGGAAGACAGATGAATGGAGAAAAGTCATATTTTTAGATAAGGTGCATTTTGAAGTACATGGGTACAGATCAGTGGTAGCGAGATGGAGCAAAGGCAAACCTCTTCGGAATGGACACATTAAACAAGCACCAAAACTATCTAAGATGTTTTGTGGTAGTTTTACTGCTAAAGGCACTGTTGAAGGAATAATAAGCAGTGACAAATACAAGGCAATCCTGGCAACTCATTTGCTTCCCATTGTGAATAGAGACTTTCCTGATGGAGAAACCATTTTCCAGCAGGATTTTGCTCCATGCCACACTTCCAGAAAGTGGACTAAGCGTTCTAAACTGGACTCGAAACTCTCCTGACCTCAACGCAATTGAGAATCTATGGGCAATAACCAAACGCAGGAACGCGAAATAGAGCTATTTAACTGTGGAGAAGCAAACTGCTTCTGTTATTAGGACCTGGCACCACGATGAAGAACTTGCTAAAATGTATTCAACATTGATCAATTCTATGCCAAAGCAGGTGTAGCAATGCTTATAAAAGCAAAGGGTAACGATATCTCTTATTAAATCAATTATCTGCCATATCATTGTCGTGTATTTTTCAAATAAACATTAATTTTCAAAATGTCTTATTTCATCACAGTCCCAATTAATATGCACACCACTGTAAAAGAGGCGAAGAGGGTGAGAGTGGAGGAGGGGAGAGGGAGGGGAGAGGGAGGGGAGGGGGAGGGTAGGGGGAGGGGAGCAGGAGGGAGAAGACAAAATTTAAACCAGTTCAGCGAGATGAAAAAAAGTTTGTAGTACGTATATTGAAAAAAAAATATGACAAGTGTCATATAGGGAGGCAAATATTAATGCTCTAAGTGAACCTAGGTTTCATCCACACAACCATCTGACAGCAGAAATAGCTTTGTCTAGATACTATTAAAGCAACAGGTAATGACAAAGAAGTAATAATAACTGGTGACTTTAAAATGCTAATATAAAATGGAAGAACTTATTAGGGAAACAAGTGGCTACCAGTATGAGTGAAGAGAGTTTTCTAACACAGGTTCTCTCGTCGGCTACTCGTGCTACTGCATTTTCTTTTGACCACAGATTGTGATTTTATCCAATCTTGGGAGGTAAACAAAATATATGAAACAGTGAGCACATGAGTCAAGTCATAATAAACACAAACTCTGAGGTCCAACATCATAATATGATGGATGCCAACTACAGAGCAGTGAACTTTCATAAGATGCGTCCAGATATCACTAATGTAAACTGCATCCAATTACTAAATAAAACAAATGTACAAGAAATATAGAGCAGTTTTAATAGAAAATATCAAATACCTTAAGGGCTAATATACCATGAAAGATAAAAAAATGTGAAAATAATAAAACAAAGCCAGATTGGATGACAAAACGACCAACTGAGATAGACAAAAACGTAATGCACACAAGAAATTTAAATTGGCTGGTAATCTGGAAGACCTTGTACGATAGTGTTTGCAAACGTACTTATGTCTTAAACCAAGTAAAAAAAAACAATGGGTCTTCTCACGAAGTTAAAGACAATGTTTGCAGCATTTTCGGAGACTCACTTAAGACTTTTAATTACAAAATATTGATTCCTGGGTTCAACCTGTTTACAGCAAATACAATTAGAAAAACAGACAACAAAGGAGAGGTCGGACTGTACGTTAGTCGCTAATATGCATAGAGTTACTGAACACCATAAATCAGAACCAAGTTGTTGTGCTTGAATATAAACCATCAGACATAACCTCCCTGCAGTTCTACGACCAGCTATTGGACTCGAGCATTTTCTTAAACCCAATTAACCCAGCCCCGTATATCTTGTTTGTTGGTGACTTCAATTTGAGACATCTTAAAAGTAAAAATATGTAGCAAGGACTAATTGCAGTGTCTCTGGAGGTAGTTGGGAGGCGCAGTTTAACGCAACAGAATTATTAAAATTCTGCAATAAATTCGCCTTAAGGCAGCAGATTTCAGAACAAACCAGACAAGAGATGCTGAGCCAATGACTACTCTTCAAGTCACTGTTTCTCTCCAGGCTGGAATACTACTGTATACTAACAGCCACCTTCAAGCTAGAAAACGTGGAGAGAACTTACACTGCCCGTATGCATTCAAACATCTGGACTACTTGGAAAACTTCGAAGTTACTTCAGTTGAATTCTTGGGAACGTAGGCAAGAAAGGTACATCATAATTTACACTGGGAAAATCCTGGAGGGACTGACCCCCAAACCTGCACACCAAAATGACTCCTTATGAAAACGAGACTTGGGAAGACAGTGCGAAGTTCCTCCAACAGAAAGCAGGGGCGCGAAGAGTACATAAAACAAGAACTTTAAGTGCTAAGAGATCAGTCTGGAGTGTGTTCCGAGGATTAACGCATCCGCGGCCCGGTTCCAGGCCAGGCCTCCCTGTGGATGACCTAATCGACCAGGTCTGTGGTAAACACCACAGACCTGTTGATCAGGCACTAACTTCAAACTTATGATTCCTCACTGCCCTCCCTTTGTGCATAAGGGGAATTACCAACAAACCTCTGTCTGTCTTCAAGTTCCTCAAATCAGTTCCTGACCAGCCGGGGCTGCAGTTCATACGTTGGACTGCGTGTTGACAACAGTAATAGCCTGGCTGATTGAGCCTTGATACACCAGGAGGCCTGGTCTGAGACTGGGCCACTGGAGCGTTGACCCTCAAAAACATACTTCAGATATCCTTCTGGTTTCACTACCAAGAGAAAGCAAGAGATAAATTAGAAATGATACGAGAATCTGAAAGACGAACTTTACACAAAGGTAACCTAAAAGAATTTTTCTATTAAGACATTTAACTAGTGATAACGATTTATGAAATATTAATTTCATAAATCGTTAGAAGCTGGCATGGTGTTAGAAAACTGAAACTATCAATATAAAAGAGGGAGTCTGGAAACTAGCAAATAACAGGAAGACTGGAAACTAGCAAATAACAGGGAGACTGGAAACTAGCAAATAACAGGGAGACTGGAAACTAGCAAATAACAGGGAGACTGGAAACTAGCAAATAACAGGGAGACTGGAAACTAGCAAATAACAGGGAGACTGGAAACTAGCAAATAACAGGGAGACTGGAAACTAGCAAATAACAGGAAGACTGGAAACTAGCAAATAACAGGAAGACTGGAAACTAGCAAATAACAGGGAGACTGGAAACTAGCAAATAACAGGGAGACTGGAAACTAGCAAATAACAGGAGACTGGAAACTAGCAAATAATAGGGAGACTGGAAACTAGCAATAACAGTGGTTGTGGTAGTCATAACAGTTGTTCACAACCACCTGCACCACAGCATCCAAGAGTACAACTAGTGGTTTTTAGAAGAAGCACTGGTACACACAGCTCCGTGGGTAACAGTGGAGAAATACGAGTAGCTGTGATAAGAACAGTACTAAAAAGCAAAGATAGTTTGCAGCCCATCCCTACAATCCACTTCTATCATGTAAATTCCATGCCATTTTCTAATATAGTATTGTACATTTTACCCCTTTTCATGTCAGCAGTGGCCGGAGGGTATGGAGAAAGCCTGTTTTATTATCCTTCTAACATCTACAAAATACACGATGGTCCTTAATCTAGATAAATGTAGATAGCATCGTTGTGGACTTTGAAAGTTCTCGGATATTTGTGAACGTACACACGTGTGTGTGTGTGTGTGTGTGTGTGTACTCACCTAGTTGTGGTTGCAGGGGTCGAGTCATAGCTCCTGGCATGTGTGTGTGTGTATGTGTGAGAAAGAGAGAGAGAGAGAGAGAGAGAGAGAGAGAGAGAGAAAGCGGGGGGAGGGGATACAGAAGGCTGCGTTAGTGTGTGAAGCACTGGGAAGAAGGTTGGTGGCACACTATCTTGCCACAGGTCACAATTACCTGAGGATAAACTGCTGGCATTACTGTGGTAAAGATTGTTTACTTTCCTTGATGCTCTTGTTGTGCACGGAAGACTGTGGTGGTAATACATGGTGTGTTGACTCCCAGGTAATGATGGTTCAAGTAGCAGTGGTACTGCTGCTACACTACTCACGATATACAGGAATACCATCAATACGTTAGCTACATCTATATCATATAAGTTTCCTGATGTTGAAAAGCTCTTGATCCAAGGAGCTACCTTCCCTTCTTTGAATGAAATCAGATCATCCTCATTTCCCAGACACTGTACCATCATTACGGATTTAGACCTTCCCCATAATGATGAGAATAATATTCAATATAAGTTATTACCACCAGGTGGCTTGTATGCGCTCACTTAGTCCACGTTAAATTATTATAATCAAAACTAAGTGCTAAACCAACAAGGGTCATACAGCAGGGAAGGGGGGAGGGGGGAAGAGTAGGGGTCGAGTCACATCTCCTACCTACCCCTGCCTCTTAACTATGATCGGCCAGCTGTAACAGATTGCTGGCCTTCAGGAGATGATTATACCTGCTCCTCAAACTATGTATTAAGTTTGCCTCTACTATTTAGTTATCTAATGCATTAAATGTATTAACAAACCCTAAGAGTAAATAAGTATTTCCAATATGGTTATGACTTGCATTTGTTAGCTTCCACCAGCGTTGTCTTCTGATGCTTTCTCACAATTCAACAATCAATTATCTCTGTTTGCCATCACATACTCTGAAAAGTATATTGTAATGGACAAAATGGCATAACACCGTGACTGGAACAATACACAAATAACCCGCACATAGGAGAAAGAAGATTATGACGACGTTTCGATCCGACTTGAACCATTGGTCCAAGTTGGATGGAAACGTCGTCGTCAGTGTCTTTGTCTTATGTGCGGGATATTTGTGTAGGTGTAAGTATACTGCAATCATGTCTCCCAGTTTTTCCTCTACAAAGTCGTCAGGTTCATCTGCTTTAGTCTCTCCTTGAGGTATATCCACAGCTCTTGAGATTAGTCTGGTTGCAAACCATTGGATCCCTCCGAGTTTCCAATTATCACTGGAGCAGCGTAGTCTACCAGAGACCTGACATACGTGGTGATCAAATACGTACATTGAAGGTATCTTAAAGTAGGCTCCTCAACTCTGCTTTTAGGTTTGTTAATTTCGCATATACTGTTGATGTGCACCTGCAGCTACGATTGTTGCGATGCTAAGCCACAGATATTTTTCATTTCATTAGTATGTTGTACTCTACCTCCAGTTTACTCTCTCCTCCCTCAATCTACATGACACTATATTTATTCAGATTGCTGTAGCGATAAGTGATCTTTACACTTTTATTATTCTTATTTACAATGAAATACAGAAATCACTTGTCACACTTTCTCCTGCAGCCAGTCAAGCCTGTCTATTATCTTCCATTTTTATCCCTCTCATTAATTTTTACATCAGCAAATACATAAAGGACTAAATCCCTTCTGGTAGGTCATTTATATATATATATATATATATATATATATATATATATATATATATATATATATATATATATATATATATATATTACAAATAATAATAGTCAGAATAATGAAGTTTGTGCGATCTACTCGTTATCGTCGGCCATCATAATGCTTCATCACTTACAACTTTGTCTTGTTGGTCACCTACTTCCTGATAAATTACGTCAAAGGTTTTCTTGCAATCCAGCTAAATGCAGTCCAGCCATAACTGTCTTGTCTTATTATGTAATTCCATAAAACTTCATGAAGTTCTCAATACAGGATTTCCATTAACAAAATCTGTGCTAGTTTTCTTTGATAAATGCTCACCTTTCCGAGTGCCCCAATACTATCTTTACAATCTTCTCCATTACTGTTTTGTACGTCATTATGTCTGCTCTAATGATTATCCTCCTCCTCCATGAAGGTAGTCAGGGTCAGTTCCTTCGACCTACCTGGAGACTGCTCTGGAGGCCAACGCCACCGCGGCCCTGTCCTCGATTAGACCTCCCGGTGGATCAGGAATTGATCAACCAGGCTGTTACTGCTGGTCGCACGCAATCCAACGTACGAACCACAGCATGGCTGGTCGGCCACTGACTTTAGGTATCTGTTCAGTTCCCTCTTGAAGACAATCAGGGGTCTATTATGATGAGAGGCTGTTGAACAATCTTGGGCACTGGGCACTTAGTATTTTCTCTTAGCGAACTCATGGCATTCCTGCCGAGTCTTTTACTTTCATAGGGAGTAATTTGTGTATGCAGAGTTGGGACCAATCCCTCTAGGATTTTCCAGGTGTAAATTATGTATCTTTCTCGCCTGCATTCCAGGGAGTACAGGTCAAGGGACTTCAAAAGCTTCCAGTAATTAAGGTGCTTGACTGAACTAATACGTGCAGTGAAGGTTCTCTATACATTCTCTAGATCTACATTTTCGCCTACCATGATTGGGGTTGTCACTGTACAGCAGTATTACAGCCTAGAGAGAACAAGTTACTTAAAGATGATCATCACTGACACGGCATCCCTTGTTTTGAAGGTTCTCATTATCCATCCTATCATTTTCCTCGCAGATGTAATAATGAAACTGTTGTGATCCTTATCACTCTCAAGTTCTTAGCATTAGTATTGTGGTTAAAATTTGTTTTGTACTCCATTTTACCTATTATTTCCTAAAGTTTTCCATAATGTTATAACTGAAATTTGTCCTCAATAAGTATCATTGGCCCACTGGAAGACTTGGTCTATATTCGCTTGGAGATTTACAGTGTCTTTGATACTCATGCGAATTCTAGTATCGTCTGCAAAGGAAGACACAGTTCTATGGTTTATATCTATGTCTGTCAGATATGAGGAACAGAGCTTTTCACTGTGGTAGACTCCAACTTAACTGTTTACCATTACTCTTAACCAACTACACTTCTTCCCTCTGGAGACTAAAAAAAAGTATATCCTAACATACCTTTGGCTCGTCTATATTTTTAGCATACACGTGTGTCCCCTTGTCCCTGGTCCTGGAATTTCAGACAATTTATCCCTATAGCTTGTTTGTATTTCTTTTTTTGCGCGCACGTGTTGCAGGGGATAATGGAACTGCATCAGTACTTTAAGGGTTGCCACGGCCGCCTCGGGGAAGGGAACTTAGAAGAGGGCAGCTCTTACAACATTTAACGCAAACTTTCCCCAGCAGTCTGACCTTCAATTTATACAGAATTAGATACAGAATATATAAAAAAAAAATAAGAAAGAATTGCTACACGCACTGATCTTGGAACGAGGAGAACGGACGTAAAGTCATAGCATTCCATATACTCTACATATTCACGATTCCAAAATTACCACCCCTTACTTTAATATCAGACAAGGCCTTCTGGTTGATGGCCTGGTCAGTCAGGTTGTTTGTTCTCGCTGTTTGTATTACAACGTGGGCCACATAACTCAGCTGATCAGTGATTTTGTTGGGAAATCTGTGAAGATTCCTATACTGAAGTTATTGGTCAGTAGGTAATATTTGAAGGTAGGGAGTTGAAGCGTCACACTTCCCAGCTGCCTCTTACTCCTGGCACTACCAGTAACACCATCACTATGACACGCTTAATAACACCAGCACTACCAGTAACACCATCACTATGACACGCTTAATAACACCAGCACTACCAGTAACACCATCACTATGACACGCTTAATAACACCAGCACATACCAGCTAACACCATCACTATGACACGCTTAATAACACCAGCACTACCAGTAACACCATCACCGTGACACGCTTAATAACAGATACCAGTAACACTACTGCAGTACCAGCACTACCAGCATCACCTATGACACTCTTAATAACACCAGCACTACCAGTAACACCATCACTATGACACGCTTAATAACACCAGCACTACCAGTAACACCATCACTATGACACGCTTAATAACACCAGCACTACCAGTAACACCATCACTGTGACACGCTTAATAACACCAGCACTACCAGTAACACCATCACTATGGCACGCTTAATAACACCAGCACTACCAGTAACACCATCACTATGACACGCTTAATAACACCAGCACTACCAGTAACACCATCACTATGACACTCTTAATAACACCAGCACTACCAGTAACACCATCACTATGACACGCTTAATAACACCAGCACTACCAGTAACACCATCACTATGACACTCTTAATAACACCAGCACTACTAGTAACACCATCACTGTGACACGCTTAATAAGGCTAGCTATCAAACTAAAATAGTGAAGCCACCTTAGTGTACTTAATGCCTCCCAGCTTTTATTAAGTGGGGGCATTTTACGCTGTTTACCATGAGAGAGATGAAATGACAAGAGCGAGAGCCAGCGCACACAGGGAGAGAGGAAAGATAGATGGCAGGGAGAGGGAGAGAGATGACCGAGGGAAGAGATGACTGGACGAGGAGAGAGATGACGGGAAGAGGGGAGAGAGATGACGGGGAGAGGGGAGAGATGATAAGGAGAGGGGGGAGAGAGATGATAGGGAGAGGGGGAGAGGGGGAGAGAGATGATAGGGAGAGGGGGAGAGAGATGATAGGGAGTGGACGGGTAGCGAGGGAAGGAGTGGACGGGGAGAGAGGGAAGGGAGTGGACTGGGAGGTGGACGGGGAGAGAAGGGAGTGGACGGGAAACTGATAGGATGGATAATGAGAACATTCAAAACAAGAGATGCCAAGCCAATGATGATCCTATTTAAATCACTTGTTCTCTCTAGGCTGGAATACTGTAAATTAACTTCTCCATTCAAGGCAGGTGAAATTGCAGATCTAGAAAATGTACAGAGAACCTTTACTGCACATATAAGTTCCATCAAACACCTTAACTACTGGGAATGCCTGGAAGCACTTGACTTCTACTCACTGGAGCGCAGGCGAGAGAGATGCATTATAAGCTACACCTGGAAAATCCTAGATGGACTGGTCCCTAATCTGCACACAGAAATCACTCCCTATGGAAGCAAAAGACTTGGCAGACGGTGCAACATAACCCCAATGAAAATTATGGGCGGCATTAGTACACTAGGAGAAAACACAATAAGTGTCCGGGACCTAAGACTGTTCAACAGCCTCCCACCAACCATAAGAGGAATTACCAATATACCCATGGCTGGCTGCCTTCTAGACCTGGACAGATATATTAAGTCGGTGCCGGATCAGCCGGGTGTGGTTCATACGTTGGACTACGTGCGGCCAGCAGTAACAGTCTGGTTGATCAGGCCCTGATCCATCGGGAGGCCTGGTCATGGACCGGGCCGGGCCGGGCCAAGGGGCGTTGATCCACGGAATACCCTCTAGGTAGAGGGGATTGGACGGGGGAGAGGGGGAAGGGAGTGGACGGGGAAGAGGGGGAATGGACGGGGAGAGGAGGAAGGGATGGAAAGACAGAACTTTATAGCCTTTGATAAATCTTTGATGAGTTTCGAGTTTTTCTACTCCTGGAGCCCGGCCTTGGGACAGGCTCGTCTGTTGCTTGGCTGGTGTTGCTGCTGGTGGTCCGCTGACTCATATCAATCACAGAATGGTTGATCTGGCGCCTGATGAAGATACTTGTTCAATTTTCTCTTGGAGATTTCTACACTCGTCCCAGCAGTGTTTCTGATAGTCTCTGTTTAAACACTAAGCGGGAGATCGTGATTATTTGTAACAAAACTGGATACATCAGCATTATGCTGCTACACTCATAGTGGGAACAAAAGCTAAATATACTTCCCTGTTATATGTCATCACGAAGGATGGGAATCATACAAGGTGTTGAAATGTGTCAGCCTGAGCTGGGAAACTTCAGGAGGGCAATGAGAATATCAAGCACACCAGCAAGGCTTCATCAGCTTCAAAGGTTTATTTCCAGCATAGCTGTAGTTATTGTCACTTGGGAATTTCCATCTCTCACAATAGTATATTCCATACACAGGAGAAATGGAATTTTGATGAAGACATCTCCATCATCCTACAGCTGGGATAAGAAAAATTATATACAAAAAAACAGAGGAAAGAAAAAGGGGTGGAGGAAGAGAAAGATGGATGTCATAAGATATCCAACCATAAACCTATACAACTAGTAACTACATACATACATACAGACCCATACATATACACTGGGAAATAAACACACAGGAATATTCCTAACTCTACGGTAAACTGCATCCAACACTGAGAGAAACTATGACCTTCAGCTATTCTAACTTGGAACTTGTATATCCATATGCTCTTGCGCTACCCTCCACAAGAAGTATATGTGGTGCACAATAAACTAGCCACTTCGCAGGCAGAAGCTACGAACTACGACCCACAAAGTAAGCAGATGAAGCGGCTCTCCAGACCATTATGACCACAACACTTACTAGTCTTATTATCTACTGAAAAAATGTTGCAATTATATTTGTTCCGTTACAATACAATCTTTAGGTATCGTCATTAAAGGCAAACTATGGTAAGAACAATACACCTACTAGCCCCTGATTAGACAGGGCAAGGTAAAATAAATAATTATTTCTGTTGGCAACATATTCATTGTCAAACATAACGAACGTAAACGTAAGTCTACGAAAACATGTTCCTGCTGACGAAAGCTTAATATTTTTTAAAAGCAATATGGGTGAAGGGAAAGAAGTGACAGGTAAGGAAGTTCGAGACATTTTTTTTACTAGTATGGGCAAATAAGGCAACTGAAATCGTGGATCCCATGAGCAAAAGTTCCACTGAGCTGGTCATATGACTATGACCTGCCAAGAAAATTTTTGGCTGAAGAATAACATAGGCAGTATAGATGAGGGTGGAGGAACAAGTGCAGGTGGGTGTGCATGAATGGGCAGCGTGAGGTGGCGACCATTGAACTGACAACACAACACGTTGCCACGGCCAGCACTACCACCCACTTACTCCACTACGGAGGGTCCCCAGCCTCCCACCACCAACACCTGCCTCACCCAACCCCCAACCACTGCATTCCCTCCCACATCCTTACTATTATATAATCAGCTCATAAGTGTTTTGAGGGGTGAGGGGGTTGTAGTCACCCCGTTGTCTTCGAGGGCGATGATCTAACTCCTGCTCATACCGAAATATACAATCGAGTGGCATTATTATTCCCAATCCTAATGGATTCTATTATGTCTACTTTAGAAAGTATGTGCATAATTTGCTCTTACCAACATCTCATCCATCCCCTTCCACTTTAATAAATTTACAGTGAACAAGTATTTACTAACATTTCTATTATTCGTCTGGATTTTCAACCTGCATCTACGAACTACAAAAAAAAAAAAAAAAAAAAAAAAAAAAATACCTCACTTGTGCATCATGAGAGGCAGTACTAATTTTAATCTTTCACGAACAATTTAAAACTATAGTTGATCCATCACCAGGGAAGAGTACTAAATGTATCGTTCATCCTAGTTAAGAGAGGCAAAACCAAAATACTGTAGGAGAAAGGCGTGAGGTGGGAGGATACAGCTGCCTCACAATGTACTGTCCACCTGGCCCCACTGTGACATCCACCACCACAATAACTACCTGCTTCTAACACTCGCTACTACCACCACCATCTCACTGCACCTTACTCCCCACTAACACCACGACTGCACTACATAATGCTACCACTACCTGCGACTCACTACCACTATCATATACCAGTGACCGGTTTCAGCTATCCTCGCATCCCGGTCTGAGGCCACATTACCCTGCTCAACTAAGTTGTTGCTGTTAGCGGCCCACTGGGCCACACAGCCATTACTGCATATATGATCTGGTACTTGGTGTACTTAGGGCTTACCGTTTTTTTATTGAAGACCTCTATTATCTTTATTCCGGGAACATTTCAGATATGTGTTAGTAACAAGCTGAACTCTTGGGCCGCGAATGTTGACACAATGTTCTCTCATTGTACCTATGGTGACCCTACTAGGCATAATTTACACTTCGTCCCATATCTCTCACTCCACTAAGTTATGGTAGTCTGCATATTTCGGACCAGGCCCTTAAGAATCTTCCATGTGCATCTCTAGCTTCTTCGCTCCAAAGATTACATTCCAAGTACTATGCGCCGTTCCCAGTAGTTTGAATGCTGTATTGGCTCTCTGTGGGCAGTATACATCAATATCAATATATATATATATATATATATATATATATATATATATATATATATATATATATATATATATATATATATATTAATATATATATATTATATATATATATATTATTTATTTATTTATTTTGCAGCTCTGATATCATTCATATTTGAACAGAGGTGCAAACATCAAACTATATTCTAAACACGAAAGCGCCAGTGATTTGAATAGTACCACCACTGGCAATATTCCTCTTTTTCTTCAAACTTCTCTTTATTCACTCCATCATTTTTTTGGAATTTGCCGATTTGTCTTATTGTGTTTTGTAAATGACAAGTCAACCCACATTATTATGTCCAAGTCTTCAAATGCCCCTTTGGTTCTACGACAGCGAGTAAGCATGTAGCGTACATACACTGGTTTCAGAATTATACACACCCATCCTCTGAACAACAGAAGACCAAGACAGGAGTACAATGACACCACTAGTGCCACAATACAGGTCGTACATTCCTAGAAGCAGCGACTCACAGTAAGAACGGCCAAATTATAACAAGGCCTCTGCTTGAAGATTTCAGCCACCAGTAGATAGAATGGTAGAACTGATACCCACCTTTTAAAGGGACCCGAGAAACGTAGAGGAGAAAGCTGGAGACAGCCAAGAAAAAGTTCTCGACCAGGTACGTCGTATGTATGTACTACGAGAATGAAGTAACTGCACGGGTGAACCAGGTTTTCACCCAGAATCTATCAGACGCAAGCAAAATCGATTATGGGGTATCAATAGGAACCAGAAATCACACAATTCTAAGGTTTGAATACCTGTTAAAAGTGAAGCGAGAAGGGTGAGGGGAAAGAAAGAAAACCAGAGAGGAAATATTTCCTCATTGGGGTACAATGGGAAAGATAAATGGAAGGCGAGACGGCTCATAAAAAAAGGACCCAGCAAGTGTGTTGATAAGCCACAAAAATATGCATACAAGTCAGAAAGATAAATAAGAACTACAGAAACCCCATGATTAAATTAAGAGTACCTGGAAGATTGGAGAGAGAAACGACAGGGTGTAAAAACAAAAAGAAGACAGGATGACAGAAGACAGATAATTAGGGAAAACACCACTAAGAAAAATTCTGCACAGGTAAGAAAGAATATTAAGTAGGAATTCGAACACAGCAGTTAATCCAAAACCCCAACCAAAACTGTTTCACATTAGAATGAATACGAACGTAAAGGACCAAGCACTCGCCCACATCCTGTTCATCCTCATATCAGACATACATATATAAACCATATCACCGTGTCATCCTTTGCAGATGATACTGTAAAGGATAAGACTGTCATCCATTGAGGACATGGTAAATCTCCAGGCAGATATAAACCAAGTTTTCCAATGGGCAACGGAAAACAATATGATGTTCAGTGAGGACAAAATTCAACTACTCCGTTATGGAAAACTGGAGAAAATAACAGCTAGAACTGAATATACTACAAACTCTAATAACACAACAGTGTGAAGGGCTTGGGAGTGTTAATGTCAGAGGATCTCACCTTCAAGGATCACAACTGTGTAACTATCACATCTGTGAGGAAAATAATAGGATGGATAATGAGCCTCTTCAAAACAAAGCATTCCAAGCCAATGATGATCTTTTTTAAATCACTTGTTTTCTCTAGGTTGTAATACTGCTTTACACTAACATTCAAAGCAGGTGAAATTGCAGTTCTAGAGAACATAGAGAACCTATACTGAACATATAAGTTCCGTCAAACACCTAATTACTGGAAACGCTTGGAGTCACTTAAAC
This sequence comes from Cherax destructor, assembly GCA_009830355.1. NCBI lineage: Eukaryota > Metazoa > Arthropoda > Malacostraca > Decapoda > Parastacidae > Cherax > Cherax destructor. The sequence continues at coordinate 182,893 of WNWK01000242.1, forward strand.
TGTGCTCACTGGAGGGAAGGCGAGAGAGGTACATCATAATCTACACCTGGAAAATCCTTGAGGAACTGGTTCCAAATCTGCGCACAGAAATCACTCCCTACGAAAGCAAAAGACTGGGCAGACGGTGCAATATACCCCCAATGAAAAGTATGGGCGCCATTAGTACACAAAGAGAAAAGACAATAAGTGTCCGGGGCCCAAGACTGTTCAACAGCCTCCCACCATGCATAAGGGTAATCACCCATAGACCCCTGGCTAGCTGCCTTTAAGAGTGAGCTGAACAGATACCCAAAGTCAGTACCCGATCAGCCGGGCTGTGGTTCGTACGTTGGACTACGTGCGGCCAGCAGTAACAGCCTGATTGATCAGGCCCTGATCCACCGGGAGGTCTCGTCAAGAACTGAGTCGAGGGGGCACTGAACCCCGGAACACCCTTCAGGTAGGTAGTAATATGAGTGAAGGAGAATAATCATTGAGGGAAGATGACGGAGAGGTGAGCAACGAACTAAACAAAGGACACAAGGAAGTCTTCTTCACTGTGGATTACGGAGAAGATATTATAAAGTAGGTAAAAGTTTACATCAACATATACTGGACAACATTCACACATTACTGTAAGGTGATGAATTAACTAGGAAAAATGTAAACAACAGATATGAAGCTAAGGGAAATGTCCTCATGGGATTCTTGATGAACGAAGGTACTGTGCTAATGCGTAGTCTTAATCTACAACAGTACTGTCTGGATTTATATATGGTAAATCCTACCACATGAACCCACTGGCGTTCTATAACAGAAACAGGAAAAGAAAGACTTTTTTGAACTACAAGAAAACATCTAACACCGATATATCGATAACACTGGAGAATAGCACAGTTGTGGCTAATCCTGCGAGTGAGCATACCACCATAAAGACAAAATATTACAGCCCAAATATCTGACACTATTAGCAATAGTAACGTCATCCTTGGTAGCTGAAAAATACAGGAATAAATACTTTATTGGGTCTATGTGGACTGTAAATGATCGTGTCTGTTCCAGTTCTTATATCTTCTCTTCCCTGAACGGAGCTGTCAACACTGAACAATACTCTAAACGAGACAGCACAAACGATTTGATTAATGTCACCACTGACACTATTTTCCTTGTTTTGAAAGTTGATATTACCCACCCCGTCATTTTCATGACTGTCGTAATATTTGCCTGTGTTCGTTGAAAGAAGTCAGCCCACATAATTATTCCCAGGTCTTTCACGTGTTCCTTTCGGTGTATTCGATAAGTCTCTTGGGTTTTGTATACAGTGTCCCTTTTGAGTTCTTCATTCTTTCCATACTGAATGTCATGTTCTCCAATGTCTACTGAAAAACCCTGCATTTTTTGCAATTTTTCCGTGTTCTCTACAGGAAAAAAAATCACCTAATACTTGAGAAACTAGAGGCAGAAGTGGTGAGAGTGGAGGTATGAGGATGGGCAAGTATTACTTGTGGTTTTCCTAAGAATCACTGATATTGCTGATACACGTTAATGATTATCAGGGGGCATTGGATCATGCTTATCTATATATCCCGATGACGTGAAGTAATGAAAAGTATACAAATATGAAAGAACAATAAGAATGGGAGAGAACTATAAGAACTGAAAAGAATAAGAAGAGGGAGAATAAGAGAAATTACAGAGACACGCGGACAGAATTTAAGTATTAGAACAGGTTATTAACAGAGTTCAACCTAAGAATATCTATGATCGGGTTCGAGAATTCTTCTACCCTTACAGTTGACCCTGAGGTTAGACTTTCCTACTGATTGCCTCATCAAGCATCACAACCCTGCTGATTTGGCACTAAGTAGTAGTCTAATTTTCTCGTGAAACTTCTACTTTTGTTCTGGCAATATTTCTTAAAATCTGCTGGTAGAAGGTTGACGTCTTTTGGACCAAAGACACTGACAAGAGTTCTCTGATCTTAAGAAATTTACGGGTTGATTCTATTCTTCTATATGTCTCCCGAACAAGTACAAGATCGTGGAAATCAGAGATAGAAAACACCGGAGATCGAGTTCAGTCTGAAAACGAGATTACAGTTAACGAGAAAGAAGATCTGGGAGTGAAAAAATCCCACCAAACATACTGCGATAGGTTCACATTAATTACATACCCGGGAAGGTACATATAAAACTAGTGAATCTAAGAAATACCTTAGGAGACCACAATAAAAAACTTTAAAACTATACACAAGCCAGGCTGACCATAAAATATGCAGTGTTAGCACGGAGCTCACACCTGACCATGCATGGTGAGAAGCTTGAGAAACTCAGAGGTTTGTAACTACGCTAACTTTCTAGGCAGAAGATTGACCAAGGTAGACAACAACTATCCAGGAAGGTGCTACCGTCTTGTTATACTAATTGGAAACGGAATGCTGGTCTTTTCTTTATCTCATGAGCAGGAAAAACGATAAATAATTTTACAAACTTCTACTTACATTCCCAATATACTTATCTTTACTTTCCTGTTTTTCTTATTGTTTTTTATTTCTATAATTACCAATTTAGGAAGCTTGACCTGAGACCGGGTGCGATGTCTTCAGAACAATTAACAGATAACAGAAGAGAATAAGAGAGGCTAAACCAATGATAGTACTCTTTAATTAAGGGGCACGTAAGTTCCCCTGTCATCTAATAACATGTTGTTGCAGAGGTGTGAGCTGTGCTCACACCTCTGCAACACCAATTGTCATCAAAGATTTGTTAAGTTATAACATGAATTAAGGAAAGATCCTGGACTTCACCTTACGAAACGGATAAAGCAAATGCGATAGTAATTATGAACAAGGTAGATTATAGTGGAAAAATAAACATGTTATTAGAAGACAGGGGAACTTACGTGCCCCTTACCCTTTACCAGGCCACACATGAAATTTGAGACACTGCAACATTTGCAACCTATATTCTGATAATATAAGCAATTCTAAGACATATTTATTTGTATTCATTTGTCAAGTTTATTTATTTTAGGCGCCTCTTATATACCCTCTATGGCAGATTCAAATATGAGGCACACCTGGCCTGGTAAAGGGTTAATTAAAGCACTTACACTGTCTGGCCTAGAATATTATTCTGGGCTTGCGGTGTACAGTTCCCTTCAAAGCAGGAAACAAGACCTGGCAAGTAAACTTAGATGATTCACCGACGCACAGAATCAATAAAGCATCTCAACTACACGAAAAGCCTCAAAGCACTCAATGTACGCTTTAGCTGACTGCGGGCAGCAGTCAACAAGAGGGTGCTTGATCAAACCAATCTGTGAGAGTCGAAAAACATCTGAAATCGATCTTAGGGTAAGTCATAGGAAAGTCACGATCCCAGAGAAAAGAGGACTTATCTACTAGGAATTACCAAAGGAACTGGATTTAATAAACTTACGAGGCGCGAAGAACCAGAAAAGATATGTTTACAACGTAGAAGATACTAAGAGCATATGACAGGGTGAATAAAAACACAATTTTTAAAGTGGGAATAACAGGAGTCTGCGAGATTGACACCTAAACATACATGAGTCACACGGACAATGGTTTTTTTTTCTTCAAACATGCGAGCACAAATGCTGAAAGAAAATTTTGACAATATATGAATTGGTTGTTCGAGTTAAAATCATAAAAATTAAAAATAATTAAGGTGCGAAGTATTGAGAGACGGCCGGATAATGTGCACCAACTAGAAAGGACACCCCAGGAGTACTAAAAATATAGTAGACATCACACCATGCCTGTTTCGTGCGTGAGACGAAACCATGGTAACAGGATAGCAATTAGCAGTAAGGACAAAATCTTGAGGTACCAACATCAGTCAAGCACAAAAAAGCTCGAGAAAGTTACGATAAATGCTGCCAGATTGGTCTCAGGCTGAAAGACACATACAAAAATAACGAGTTGAGAGTAAACCTCACAACAAACAAGGTCCTCAGTAGTGTCGGTAACGAAGACAACCACAACTGTTTGTCATGGGAAACCACAACCAGAGCGGCCAAGTGGCAACTAAATACCTAAATGTGCCACACTATAGAGCAATAATTTCTTCCATGTAAAGAGAAAGTACAACCAGAGATGATGTAGATGAATGGTTCAGAGAACCGACAAGTTGTTAAATTAGACACATATGCAACACTTGGGTATCTTTATTGAGGAAACGTTTCGCCACACAGTGGCTTCATCAGTCCAATACAAAGTAGAAAGTAGTAATAAGAGGAGGAGTTTGAGGTAATCAGTCCCTCGGCCTGGAGTCGATGTGTTCAGTCCATCAATCTTGAATTAAATACAACTTCTATTTGCCTTATGCTGTATTTAATTCAAGATTGATGGACTGAACACATCGACTCCAGGCCGAGGGACTGATTACCTCAAACTCCTCCTCTTATTACTACTTTCTACTTTGTATTGGACTGATGAAGCCACTGTGTGGCGAAACGTTTCCTCAATAAAGATACCCAAGTGTTGCATATGTGTCTAATTTAACAACCAGAGATGATAAAGAGAATTAAGACTAGATATGACAGAACCAAAGAGATTAGGGTAAAAATACACTAGTTCAGCGAAAGCTAAAAGGGAGGGGAGGGCTGAAAAGCTACAACTCAACTCCCTGCATGTATTATAAAATACAACTAACCTTGGGTTGATTATACAAAACGCAAGTTCATCATCACACAAAACGAAAGGAACACGTGAAGGAAAGGGTATAATAATGTTAGCTTACCTTTCTTTTAAAGAAAACGAGAAGTTAAATGTCGCAAAAGCCAGAAATATGACGGGGTGGATAACTGAATAATGAGAACATTTAAAACAAGGTAAATAGTGCCAATGGTGATGCTATTCGAATAGCTTGTGCGCTCTCTCGCTCTCACTCTCGCTTACAGCACTGTTAAATATTGACTGTTCTGGGCAGGAGACAAATCAGAGCTGACACGGATACAGAGATCAATTACGGCTCGCACAGTCAATGCAGCATTTAAATTACTGGGAACACCTCATATTCTAAATGTATTTTCGCTGGAGAGAGGCATGATAATATATAGTCCTAATCTGCACGCTGCCATGATATACTGGCGTGAGAGATATGGGAGAAATATGTAAGATAAAGTTAGGGTAATCAAGGTGTAGTGGGTACAATAAGGGAGTACTGTATCAACATCCATGGTCCCAGACTAGTTTCGAAACCCATCAAAAGTATATCAAAAGTAAAGGCTGTGGGTAAGGAATATTAGTATTTATGTCCATTAACAATAACTTGAAGGGTTGACCAAATTGCATTACTACAAAAATGTTCTTCAGAAAAATCATTACTTTCTTTCTCTGGTTCAAGTTTCTAAACAGCCAAGAGTCCCTAAACGCCCTCAAATTTGACCCCAATGAAGCCTAAGAGACACTCATATACGGTATCATAATTAATACTTTGAAGAACAGGATGGACTAGTTTCAAATCTGCACAAAAAATAATTCCACATGCTACTGGGCCACTATGACAAGGTTCTGGATGCTATAGAGGATAAACAAAATGTAGATGTAGTATACACAGACTTTGCAAAAGCCTTCGACAAGTGTGACCATGGTGTAATAGCGCACAAAATACGTGATAAAGGAATAACAGGAAAAGTTGGTAGATGGATCTATTAACTTCCTGACAAATAGAACACAAAGAGTAATAGTAAACAGAGTAAAGTCCGAGGCAGCTACGGTGAAAAGATCAGTTCCACAAGGCACAGTACTCGCTCCCATCCTATTCCTATTCCTCATATCTGACATAGAGATGTGAGATGCAAGCCTGGTCACAGACCGGGCTGCGGGGGCGTTGACCCCCGAAACCCTCTCCAGGTATACTCCAGGAATAGCTCCGTGTCTTCCTTTGCGGATGACACCCGAATTGCCATGACAGTGTCCTCTATCGAAGCCACCGCAAGACTCCAAGCGGACATCAACCAAATCTTCAAATGGGCCACTCAAAACAATATGAAGATGAATGAAGAGAAATTTCAACTACTCAGATATGGAAAACTTGAGGAAATTAAAACTGTATCAGGGTATACCTTTAAAGAGTTTCTAGAGTTTAACTACTCTCGGAGCCCGGCCATGTGCCAGGCTCGTCTGGTGCTTGCCTGGTCAACCAGGCTGTTGTTAAATTAGACACATATGCAACACTTGGGTATCTTTATTGTGGAAACGTTTCGCCACACAGTGGCTTCATCAGTCCAATACAAAGTAGAAAGGTATAAGGAGAGGAGGAGTTTGAGGTTATCAGTCCCTCGGCCTGGAGTCGATGTGTTCAGTCCATCAATCTTGTTGGAAGTGTAGCAAACGGCCGTAGAGATGGCTTATATGCTGTAATCAGGTGAGATGCAGCAGTAGGAGGCAGGTCATAGTGGTATCAACCACTAGTCGAAGTAAGTCCTTGTCCAAAGGTTTGGACAAATGTTGAAGAATCCCTTTGTATCAAGAACCCAAGAAGTTGCTGTGTCAGACAGGATGTAGATAAATGGTTCAGAGAACCGACAAGTTGTTAAATTAGACACATATGCAACACTTGGGTATCTTTATTGTGGAAACGTTTCGCCACACAGTGGCTTCATCAGTCCAATACAAAGTAGAAAGGTATAAGGAGAGGAGGAGTTTGAGGTTATCAGTCCCTCGGCCTGGAGTCGATGTGTTCAGTCCATCAATCTTGTTGGAAGTGTAGCAAACGGCCGTAGAGATGGCTTATATGCTGTAATCAGGTGAGATGCAGCAGTAGGAGGCAGGTCATAGTGGTATCAACCACTAGTCGAGTAAGTCCTGTCCAAAGGTTTGGACAAATGTTGAAGAATCCCTTTATCAAGAACCCAAGAAGTTGCTGTGTCAGACAGGATGTAGATAAATGGTTCAGAGAACCGACAAGTTGTTAAATTAGACACATATGCAACACTTGGTATCTTTATTGTGGAAACGTTTCGCCACACAGTGGCTTCATCAGTCAATACAAAGTAGAAGGTATAAGGAGAGGAGAGTTTGAGGTTATCAGTCCCTCGGCCTGGGTCGATGTGTTCAGTCCATCAATCTTGTTGGAAGTGAGCAACGGCCGTAGAGATGGCTTATATGCTGTAATCAGGTGAGATGCAGCAGTAGGAGGCAGGTCATAGTGGTATCAACCACTAGTCGAAGTAAGTCCTTGTCCAAAGGTTTGGACAAATGTTGAAGAATCCCTTTGTATCAAGAACCCAAGAAGTTGCTGTGTCAGACAGGATGTAGATAATGGTTCAGAGAACCGACAGTTGTTAAATAGACACATATGCAACACTTGGGTATCTTTATAGTGGAAACGTTTCGCCACACAGTGGCTTCATCAGTCCCAAAACAAAGTAGAAAGGTATAAGGAGGGAGGGTTTGAGGTTATCAGTCCTCGCCTGAGTCGATGTGTTCAGTCCATCAATCTTGTTGGAGTGTAGCAAACGGCCGTAGAGATGGCTTATATGCTGTAATCAGGTGAGATGCAGCAGTAGGAGGCAGGTCATAGTGGTATCAACCACTAGTCGAAGTAAGTCCTTGTCAAGGTTTGGACAAATGTTGAAGAATCCCTTGTATCAAGAACCCAAGAAGTTGCTGTGTCAGACAGGATGTAGATAAATGGTTCAGAGAACCGACAAGTTGTTAAATTAGACACATATGCAACACTTGGGTATCTTTATCTACATCCTGTCTGACACAGCAACTTCTTGGGTTCTTGATACAAAGGATTCTTCAACATTTGTCCAAACCTTGGACAAGGACTTACTTCGACTAGTGGTTGATACCACTATGACCTGCCTCCTACTCTGCATCTCACCTGATTACAGCATATAAGCCATCTCTACGGCCGTTTGCTACACTTCCAACAAGATTGATGGACTGAACACATCGACTCCAGGCCGAGGACTGATAACCTCAAACTCCTCCTCTCCTATACCTTTCTACTTGTATTGACTGATGAGCCACTGTGTGGCGAAACGTTTCCACAATAAAGATACCCAAGTGTTGCATATGTGTCTAATTTAACAACTTGTCGGTTCTCTGAACCATTTATCTACATCCTGTCTGACACAGCAACTTCTTGGGTTCTTGATACAAAGGATTCTTCAACATTTGTCCAAACCTTTGGACAAGGATCTACTTCGACTAGTGGTTGATACCACTATGACCTGCCTCCTAGCTGCATCTCACCTGATTACAGCATATAAGCATCTCTACGGCCGTTTGCTACACTTCCAACAAGATTGATGGACTGAACACATCGACTCAGGCCGAGGGACTGATAACTCAAACTCCTCCTCTCCTTATACCTTTCTACTTTGTATTGACTGATGAAGCCACTGTGTGGCGAAACGTTTCCACAATAAAGATACCCAAGTGTTGCATATGTGTCTAATTTAACAACTTGTCGGTTCTCTGAACCATTTATCTACATCCTGTCTGACACAGCAACTTCTTGGGTTCTTGATACAAAGGATTCTTCAACATTTGTCCAAACCTTTGGACAAGGACTTACTCGACTAGTGGTTGATACCACTATGACCTGCCTCCTACTGCTGCATCTCACCTGATTACAGCATATAAGCCATCTCTACGGCCGTTTGCTACACTTCCAACAAGATTGATGGACTGAACACATCGACTCCAGGCCGAGGGACTGATAACCTCAAACCTCCTCTCCTTATACCTTTCACTTTGTATGACTGATGAAGCCACTGTGTGGCGAAACGTTTCACAATAAAGATACCCAAGTGTGCATATGTGTCTAATTTAACAACTTGTCGGTTCTCTGAACCATTTATCTACATCCTGTCTGACACAGCAATCTTGGGTTCTTGATACAAAGGATTCTTCAACATTTGTCCAAACCTTTGGACAAGGACTTACTTCGACTAGTGGTTGATACCACTATGACCTGCCTCCTACCTGCTGCATCTCACCTGATTACAGCATATAAGCCATCTCTACGGCCGTTGCACACTTCCAACAAGATTGATGGACTGAACACATCGACTCCAGGCCGAGGACTGATAACCTCAAACCTCCTCTCCTTATACCTTTCTACTTTGTATTGGACTGATGAAGCCACTGTGTGGCGAAACGTTTCCACAATAAAGATACCCAAGTGTTGCATATGTGTCTAATTTAACAACTTGTCGGTTCTCTGAACCATTTATCTACAACCAGGCTGTTGTTGCTGGAGGCCCGCTGCCCCACATATCCATCACAGCCTGGTTGATCTGGCACCTGGTGAAGATACTTGTCCAGTTTCCTCTTGAAGGCTTCTACACTTGTTCCAGCCGTGTTTCTGATATCTTCTGGTAAGATGTTGAATAGTCTGGGACCCCAAATGTTGATACAATGTTCTCTTATTGTCCCCACCGCACTTCTGCTGCTCATTGGGTTTATTTTACACTTCCTCCCATATCTCTTACTCCAGTATGTTGGTATGGCAGTGTGCAGATTTGGGACCAGGCCCTCGAGTACTTTCCAGGTATATATTATCATGCATCTCTCTCTCCTCCGCTCCAATAAGTACATGTTCAAGACTTGAAGGCGTTCTCAGTAATTTAGGTGTTTTACTGGCTCAATGTGAGCCGTAAACGATCTCTGTATTTGTTCCACCTTTGATATTTCTCCTGCTTTGAACTGGGCAGTCAGCACTGAGCAGTATTCTAAATGAGGAAGCACTAGAGATTTGAAGAGTGTCACCATCGGCATACAACAAATTCTAACCATACAATAGAGAGAAAAAGTAATGTGAAGGACCTGGGAGTAATAATGTCAGAGGATCTCGCCTTCAAAGACCACAACAATGTATCTACCGCATCTGCTAGGGAAATGATAGGATGAATAATGAGAACCTTCAAAACTAGGGCCGCCAAGCCCATGATGATTCTCTTCAAATCGCTTGTTCTCTCTAGGCTGGAATACTGCTGTACATTAACTGCCCCCTTCAATGCAGGCGAAATTGCTGACCTGGAGAGTGTACAAAGAATTTTCACGGCACACGTAAGTACGATAAGGCACCTAAATTACTGGAAACGGTTGAAGTCACTTGATTTGTATTCCCTGGAACGCAGACGAGAGAGATACCTTGAAAATCCTAGAGGGATTAGTACCAAACTTGCACAAGAAAATCACTCCCTATTAAAGCAAAAGACTCGGCAGGATATGCACCATTCCCCCAATGAAAAGCACGGGTGCCACGAGTACACTGAGAGACAACACAATAAGTGTCAAGGCCCCAAGACTGTTCAGCTGCCTCCCAGCATACATAAGGGGGCTTACCAATAGACTCTTGGCTGTCTTCAAGAAGGCGCTGGACAGGCACCTAAAGTCAGTACCTGACCAGCCGGGCTGTGGTTCGTACGTCAGTTTACTTGCGGCCAGCAGTAACAGCCTGGTTGATCAGACCCTGATCCACCACGAGGCCTGGTCTCAGACTGTTGACCCCCGAAACCCTCTCCAGGTATAAGATAAGCGGAACAGAGGGCTAAATTCCTCTAACGTCAGGAAGCCCATCAACATCTATAATTAAAAATTATGAATAACGGGAATAAACATTTATTAAAGTTCTCTCATCAAATATAAGTAGAATGTCGTTATGAGCGACCAGGATGTGGTGCCTTCGTCTTATTCGCCAGCAACATTCTGTGTTTGAGGTTCCCCATGGGTCTTACACATTGGAAAGGAAATGTTACAGGATTAAGAACTATTAAGAAGCACATCGGCCGTCTCCCACCAAGGCAGGGTGGCCCGAAAAAAAGAAAAACTTTCATCATTCACTCCATCACTGTCTTGCCAAAGGCGTGCTTACATTACAGTTTTAAAACTGCAACATTAACACCCCTCCTTCTGAGTGCCGACACTGTACTTCCCATCTCCAGAACTCAAGTCCGGCCTGCCGGTTTCCCTGAATCCCTTCATAAATGTTACTTTGCTTACACTCCAACAGCACGTCAAGTCCTTAAAACCACTTGTATCCATTCGTTCCCATCTAACATGCTCACGCATGCTTGCTGGAAGTCCAAGTCCCTAGCACACAAAACCTCCTTTACCCCCTCCCTCAAACCTTTCCTAGGCCGACCCCCTAACCCGCCTTCCCTCCACTACAGGTTTATACACTCGAAGTCATTTTATTTTGTTCCATCCTCTCTACATGTCCGAACCACCTCAACAACCCCTCATCAGCCCTCTGGATAATAGTTTTGGTAATCCCGCACCTCCTCCTAATTTCCAAACTACGAATTCTCTGCATTATATTCACACCACACATTGCCCTCAGACATGGTGATATTGATGGTAATTGTTAATAAAGGAACAAGAAAATATTGTGTACGATAGTGACAACGGGAGTGGATTAAAGTGGCGCTGGCATTGGTACGAATAATAGAAATATGGTGTGTGATAGTAAAGAATATGGCTGCTAGTACTGAGCTTAGTGCGCTGGTGTTGGTATAAATAATGTTGCCAGAAATATTTTGAGCGAAAGAATAGAGGATGATTATCACTGAATTGTACTTGGTAGCAGTGATTGCGTTATCTGGTGTGGAGGAAGCGTGGCAGTGATAAGGGAAGCCTGCCAGCACCTGTGTGGGGCAGGTCAAACACACCACCACCAGGAGATGACGAGTGAGGGGGTGGCGGAAGTGGTGCCAGCAGTAGTGATTGTGGGAGGATGAGTAGGAGAGCCTGGGCCCATGGGGAGCACATCCGCCAGTGCCACTCGCTCATGCCACCGTCCCTGGCCCTCCATCTCGGCCTTCCACCCCCTCCCCTCTCCCGCTCTCTCTTGTAGCTTTTGTGGATTATAGGCACAACACAGAGAGAAGAGAGAAAATGAGAGAGGATAGAGAGAAAATGAGGAGAGAGAGAAAATAGAGAAAAAATAAGAGAGAGCGAGGAGAGAGGAGAGAAAGGAGAGAGAAAGAGAATGACTAAGGCTAGAACAGGCTGCGCCCACAACCGCCATCGGCCTGCTTGTATAGAAACACCACCACGCTCACCCACTGCCACTGCTGACATGTCACCAACACATACTGAGCAACCTTGATATTTATCTTGATATACTTAAAGAATGAAACGAAGCTGTGCCTAGTGCTTTATCTATATCTGCTATGAGATTGAGGAAGAGTAACTTTGCTGCACGTGATCACTTTTGCAAATCCTTGAAACTGTGATATATACCTGTGACTGGTTTCCACAAGTCATTTTCCTACTCCCGTAGCCTGATGTTGAGTTACGATTCTTTGGTGCTTGCCTGGTTAACAAGGCTGTTGCTGTTGGCGGACCGTTGGCCCACACACCTGGAGTCTACCTGGAAGGCACTCCGGGGATCGACGTCCCCGCGGCCCGGTCTATGACCAGGCCTCCCGGTGGATCAGGGCCTGATCAACGAGGCTGTTACTGCTGGCTGCACGTAGTCCAACGTACGAACCACAGCCCGGCTGATCTGGCACTGACTTTAGGTATCTGTCCAGCTCCCTCTTGAATGCAACCAGAGGTTTACTGGTAATGCCCCTTATGGCTGGTGGGAGGCTGTTGAACAGTCTTGGGCCCCGGACACTTATTGTGTTTTCTCTTAGTGTACCAGTGGCGCCCCTACTTTTCACTGGGGGTACGTTGCACCGTCTGCCAAGTCTTTTGCTTTCGTATGGAGTGATTTCTGTGTGCATATTAGGGATCAGTCCCTTCACAATCTTCCAGGTGTAGATTATGATATATCTCTCTCGCCTGCGCTCCAGTGAATATAAGTCTAGTGCTTCCAGGCGTTCCCAGTAGTTAAGTTGTTTGATGGAACTTATATGTGCAGTAAAGGTTCTCTGTACATTTTCTAGATCTGCAATTTCACCTGCCTTGAATGGGGATGTTAATGTCAGCAGTATTCTAGCCTAGAGAGAACAAGTGATTTAAAAAGGATCATCATTGGCTTGGCATCTCTTGTCTTGAATGTTCTCATTATCCATCCTATCAGTTTCCTCGCAGATGTAATAGTGGCATTGTTGTTGGTCCTTGAAGGTGAGGTATTCGGACATTACCACACCCAGGTCCTTCACATTACTTTTCCGCTTTATTGTGTGATTGGAGTTTGTAATACTCAGTCCTAGCTATTATTTCCTCCAGTTTTCCATAACGGAGTAGTTGGAATTTGTCTTCATTGAACATCATATTGTTCTCTGTTGCCCACTGGAAAACTTGGTTTATATCTTCTTGGAGAGGTGGAAATGCTGCTCCATTTACCTAAGAACATAAGAAAGGAGGAACACTGCAGCAGACATGTTAGCCCATACTAGGCAGGTCCTTCAGAATCCATCCCACTAACAGGATATTTGCTCAACCCAATTTTCAATACCTTTTGAAGACTTCTACACTTCTGCAGTATTTCTGATATATTCTAATAGAACTCTGGATAGTTTAAATCCACGGATGTTGATTCAGTGTTCTCTTATTGTGCCCATGGCGCCCCTGCTTATCACTGGGTTTATTTTGTTTAGATCACATAAGCGTCTTTTCTTCCAAAGTCAGATTCAATGACTGCATGGGACCAAGCAGTCAGGTAGGCTGACTACTTGGGACCAAACAAGCAGGCAGGCTGACTGCGTGGGACCAAGCAGGCTGGCTGGCTGACTGCGTGGGACCAGGCAGGCTGGCAGGCTGACTGCGTGGGACCAAGCAGGCAGGCAGGCTGATTGCCTGCCTGCCAGCCAGCCAGCTTGCTTGTTTGGTCCCAAGTAGTCAGCCTACCTGACTACTTGGGACCAGGCAGGCTGACTGCTTGGGACCAAACAAGCAGGCTGGCTGACTGCGTGGGACCAAGCAGAAAGACAGGCTGACTGCGTGGGACAAAGCAGGCAGGTAGGCTCACTACTTGGGAACAAGCAGGCTGGCTAGCTGACTGCGTGGGACCAAGCAGGCAGGCAGGCTGACTGCGTGGGACCAAGCAGGCTGGCTGGCTGACTGCGTGGGACCAGGCAGGCTGGCAAGCTGACTGCGTGGGACCAAGCAGGCAGGATGGGTGACTGCGTGGGACCAAGCAGGCAAGCAGGCTGACTGAGTGGGACCAAGCAGTCAGGTAGGCTGACTGCGTGGGACCAAGCAAGCAGGCTGGCTGACTGCGTGGGACCAAGCAGGCAGGCAGGCTGACTGCGTGGGATCAAGCAGGCAGGCTGACTGCGTGGGTGGAGATAAGCCAGCCTTGAGAGGGAGAGGGAGAAGAGAAATTAGGAAAGCAGGCTGTAAAATAGAAAGAGAGGGATAGGCAAAGTAAGGTGGGAAGGATAACAAGCAGAGAAAAGAGAGGGAGGGAGAGAGGCTGTGAAAGAAAGGGATGGAAGGAGGAAGGATGTGAAAACGAGGGATGGAGGTAGGCTGCGAAAGAAGGGGGAAAGGATGTAAATAGGCTGAGAAAGATGGAACAGGCACCGAAAGAGGGAGGGGATAGACACAAGTTGTGAAACAGGAAGGGGATGAAGGCAGGCTGTGAAAAAGAAGGGGATGAAGGTAGGCTGTGAAACAGGAAGGGGATGGAGACAGGCTGTGAAAGAAGAAAGGGATGGAGGCAGGCTGTGAAAGAAGGGACGGAGGCAGGCTGTGTAACAGGAAGGGGATGGAGGCAGGCTGTGAAAGAAGGAAGGGATGGAGGCAGGCTGTGAAAGAAGGAAGGCAGGCTGTGAAAGGAAGGGATGGAGGCAGGCTGTGAAAGAAGGAAGGAGGAGGCAGGCTGTGAAAGAAGGGATGGAGGCAGGCTGTGAACAGGAAGGATGGAGGAGGCTGTGAAAGAAGGATGGAGGCAGGCTGTGAAAGAAGAGGGATGGAGGCAGCCTGTGAAAAAGAAAGGGATGGAGGCAGGCTGTGAAAAAGAAGGGATGGAGGCAGGCTGTGAAAGAAGAAAGGGATGGAGGCAGGCTGTGAAAGAAGAAAGGGATGGAGGCAGGCTGTGAAAGAAGAAAGGGATGGAGGCAGGCTGTGAAAGAAGGAAGGGATGGAGGCAGGCTGTGAAAGAAGGAAGGGATGGAGACAGGCTGTGAAAGAAGGAAGGGATGGAGGCAGGCTGTGAAAGAAGGAAGGGATGGAGGCAGCTGTGAAAGAAGGAAGGGACGGAGCAGGCTGTGAAAGAAGGAAAGGGATGGAGGCAGGCTGTGAAAGAAGGAAGGGATGGAGGCAGGCTGTGAAAGAAGGAAGGGACGGAGACAGGCTGTGAAAGAAGAAAGGGATGGAGGCAGGCTGTGAAAGAAGGAAGGGATGGAGGCAGGCTGTGAAAGAAGGAAGGGACGGAGACAGGCTGTGAAAGAAGAAGGATGGAGGCAGGCTGAAAGAAGGAAGGGAGGCAGGCTGTGAAAGAAGGAAGGGATGGAGGCAGGCTGTGA
Organism: Cherax destructor; assembly: GCA_009830355.1. NCBI lineage: Eukaryota > Metazoa > Arthropoda > Malacostraca > Decapoda > Parastacidae > Cherax > Cherax destructor. The sequence goes on from WNWK01000242.1 coordinate 198,286, forward strand.
AAGAAGGAAGGGATGGAGGCAGGCTGTGAAAGAAGGAAGGGATGGAGGCAGGCTGTGAAAGAAGAAAGGGACGGAGGCAGGCTGTGAAAGAAGAAAGGGATGGAGGCAGGCTGTGAAAGAAGGAGAGGCAGGCTGTGAAGGAAGGGATGGAGGCAGGCTGTGAAAGAAGGAAGGGACGGAGGCAGGCTGTGAAAGAAGGAAGGGACGGAGGCAGGCTGTGAAAGAAGGAAGGGACGGAGGCAGGCTGTGAAAGAAGGAAGGGACGGAGGCAGGCTGTGAAAGAAGGAAGGGATGGAGGCAGGCTGTGAAAGAAGGAAGGGACGGAGGCAGGCTGTGAAAGAAGGAAGGGACGGAGGCAGGCTGTGAAAGAAGGAAGGGACGGAGGCAGGCTGTGAAAGAAGGAAGGGACGGAGGCAGGCTGTGAAAAGGAAGGACGGAGGCAGGCTGAAAGAAGGAAGGGACGGAGGCAGGCTGTGAAAGAAGGAAGGGACGGAGGCAGGCTGTGAAAGAAGGAAGGGACGGAGGCAGGCTGTGAAGAAGGAAGGACGAGCAGGGTGAAAGAAGAAGGGACGGAGGCAGGCTGTGAAAAGAAAGAAGGGACGAGGCAGGCTGTGAAAAAGGAAGGGACGAGGCAGGCTGTGAAAGAAGGAAGGGACGGAGGCAGGCTGTGAAAGAAGGAAGGACGGAGACAGGCTGTGAAAAAGAAGGGACGGAGGCAGGCTGTGTAACAGGAAGGGATGGAGGCAGGCTGTGTAACAGGAAGGGATGGAGGCAGGCTGTGAAAGAAGTAAGGGACGGAGGCAGGCTGTGAAAGAAGGAAGGAGGCAGGCTGTGAAAGGAAGGAGGAGGCAGGCTGTGAAAGAAGAGGAGGCAGGCTGAAGACAGGAGAGCAGGCTGTGAAAGAAGGAAGGGACGGAGGCAGGCTGTGAAAGAAGGAAGGACGGAGGCAGGCTGTGAAAAAGGAAGGGAGGAGGCAGGCTAAGAAAGGTGAAAGAAGGAAGGGACGGAGGCAGGCTGTGAAAGAAGGAAGGGACGGAGACAGGCTGTGAAAGAAGGAAGGGATGGAGACAGGCTTGAAAGGAAGGGACGGAGGCAGGCTGTGAAAGAAGGAAGGACGGAGGCAGGCTGTGAAAGAAAGGAATAGAGGGACGGAGGCAGGCTGTGAAAGAAGGAAGGACGGAGGCAGGCTGTGAAAGAAGGAAGGACGGAGACAGTGTGAAAGAAGGAAGGGACGGAGGCAGGCTGTGAAAGAAGGAAGGGCGGAGGCAGGCTGTGAAAGAAGGAAGGACGGAGGCAGGCTGTGAAAGAAGGAAGGGACGGAGACAGGCTGTGAAAGAAGGAAGGGACGGAGACAGGCTCTGAAAGACGGAAGGGACGGAGGCAGGCTGTGAAAGAAGGAAGGGACGGAGGCAGGCTGTGAAATAAGAAAGGGACATAGGCAGGCTGTGAAAGAAGGAAGGGACGGAGGCAGGCTGTGAAAGAAGGAAGGGACGGAGGCAGGCTGTGAAAGAAGGAAGGGACGGAGGCAGGCTGTGAAAGAAGGAAGGGACGGAGGCAGGCTGTGAAAGAAGGAAGGGACGGAGGCAGGCTGTGAAAGAAGGAAGGGACGGAGACAGGCTCTGAAAGACGGAAGGGACGGAGGCAGGCTGTGAAAGGAAGGGACGGAGGCAGGCTGTGAAAGAAGGAATGGACGGAGGCAGGCTGTGAAAGAAGGAAGGGACGGAGGCAGGCTGTGAAAGAAGGAAGGGACGGAGGCAGGCTGTGAAAGAAGGAAGGGACGGAGGCAGGCTGTGAATGAAGGGACGGAGGCAGGCTGTGAATGAAGGAAGGGACGGAGGCAGGCTGTGAAAGAGGGGAGGGATATGCCTTTGATATATCTTTAGTGCTCCTGGAGCCCAGCCAAAGGCCAGGTTTGTCTGATGCTTGCCTGGTCAACAAGGCTGTTGCTGCAGGCGGCCCGCTGGCTCACATATCTATCACAGCCTGAGTGATCTAGCATTTAGTGGAAATACTCGTCCAGGTCCCTCATGAAGACCTCTACACTTGTCTCAGCAGTTTCTGATATCAACTGGTAATTTGTTGAATAGACTGGGACCACGGATGTTGATACAATGTTCTCTTCTTGTGTCTAGGCCGCCCCTGCTTTTTACTGGTTTTATTTTAAACTTCCTCCCATATATCTCTCACTTCAGTATGTTAAAACAGTGTGCAGATTTGGGACAAGGCCCTCAAGTACTATCCATATATATATATGTCTCTCCTTCGCCCCATCGAGAACATATTTAAGATTTTCAGGAGTTCCCAATAATGTTTTATTAGCACTATGCGGCGTAAATGATCTCTGTATCTGTCCAGTTCTGATATCTCCCGTGCCCTGAACGGGGCAGTCACACTGAACAGTACTCTAAACGAGATAGAACAAGCGACGTAAACAGTGTCAACAGTGGCACTGTTTCCCTTGTTTTGAATGTTCTAATTATCCACCCCATCATTTTCCTAGCTGTCGTGACATTTGCCTTTGAAAGAAAAGTCAGCTGACGTAACTACTCCCAGGTCTTTCACATGCTCATTTCTTTCTACTTGATGCCCCTCTTGGGTTTTGAATACAGTGTCCCTTTTGAGTCCTTCATTATTTCCATATGTAACGAGCTGGAACCCATCACCAATGAACGTCATATTGTTCTCCACTGTCTACTGGAAAACCGTGTTTAAATCTTCCTGCGATTTTTTTGTCTTCTACCGAGGTGATTTTCATGCTTATTTTGGTATCATTCTCAATGATGATACAAAATTGTGGCGAGTGTTTTTATCTGTTTTCTATGAGGATAAGAAAGAGTAGAGGTGCCAAAACAGTGTCTGGGGTACTAAACATTTTACTTCGCTAATGTTGGATTTGTTGTTTACTACTGCTTTGTGTTCTATCTGTCAAAAAGCTGAAAATCCATTTGCCTACTTTCCCCATCATGCCTATGGCCCTCGTTTCGTGTTCAATCACCCCATGATCGCATTTATCAAACGTCTTGTTCAAAATTCTTGTATACTACGTCTGCGTTTTGGTTTTCCAACGCCTCCGTAATTCTGTCAAAATGGTTTGGCGGTTGTGACAAGCATGATCTCCCCAGCTCTAAAACCATACTGGTTTGGGTTGTGCAAATTATAGTTCCATAAAATTTGTAATCTGGCGTCTCATTACTCTTTAGAAGCCTTTTATGAGTGGTGTTATGGCTTCTGTAATTTTTGGTTAGCGCTCTATTGCCTCCCTTAGGCTGTACAAGAGGGAGAAAAACAGGCAAGTTGTGAAAGAGGGTGAGAGACAGGCTATGAGAGGGTGAGAGACAGGCTATGAGAGGGAGGGAGGCAGGCTATGAGAGGGAGGGAAGGAAGGAGGGAGGTAGGAGAGTCAGGCACGCTGACACACCCTCCCCTCCACAAACACTACAGTAGATGTTGCACCCTCTGGCAGTGCACTAATTCTCAACCTATTGATCACCAGCATGGGTGGCTCAGCCCCGCCACAGCACACATGATTTACGCCAGTAATGCTATAACACTTGCAACAGCCTCTCCCCCTACCCCACACTCTAGGTGCCACCAAGAGAGGGGAGACAGGGTGCCTGCATCACCTGCTACTCATTGTTTACGTTGTAACCCCCCTCCCCAAGCACACACACACACACACACACACATACTGTACATTCACACACAAATATTCGCACATGTGTACATGTACATACATGTTTAATTCGTCTCTTTTAAGGACACTAACAATTGTGCACAAGACAAGCTTGCATACAAAGGTAGGTCACCTGACTTAATTCAAGGTCATAAACAATTGACCTCAGTCCAAGGGTAGTAGAAACAACGGAGTTTGAGAAGTTTATATTGTACATACAATAAGAACTCCAAACAATGAATTCAGTGTGAATTTTATGGTGTTATAAATTGTTGGTAGTGTCGAGAATGTTTTGAGCGTAGTCTCTCTTGGTGAAGATAACCAGAACATCATCGATGTAATGCATCCAGGTGATCGAGTCATTAATGGCGGGCAGTATGCGGGTAGCTTATCAATCCTCCATGTATAAAAATTAACCATAAAGGCGCTTATGGTTGACCCTATATATTGAACAAAGTGTTCTTTGTACTTTTGTCACTCGAAGCTGAAGCAACTGTAACGTATTCAAAGTTCTCACAGGTCAATGAAATCTCGGGATGGTATGGTAGGTTCGAGTCGTGAGTGACCCTGTGACGTAGGTCCATGACTTGATCAACTGGTACACTGGTGAAGAGGGTTCTAACGTCATAACTCGCGAGTTTCTTGCCCCCTTATGTTCCTTGACGCGATTAAGATCACTCGACTGTTTGAGGTGATCCTGGACTGAACGTACTTAAATGTTTCGAAAACTGCTTTACTATTACCCCCGCTAGCATGTGCGGATCACTGCCACTTTCTGGCGTGGTAGGCCACAGCGAGACATTGGCTTTGTCTCTAAGTTAGACAAACTATAGTCAGGGTGACTTGGTTGGTAACCATAGAATTTCAAGTCAGGCAAACCTATTACTGCCGAATCTGGATATTGTAGTTAGATGACACCAGCCATTGAGTTCAACACTACTGCCTCCGTCTATACATAAAATTATTACATTTTCACTTTTTACATATTTGTGCTCTTTTTTACCTGACGTCCCTTACCATCTACATTGCCTGTTTTACTGTCTCTGTATTAGGACAGTATAAGCTACTCATGGCAGATCATTTCCCCAATAAATGTCTTGAACTATGCATGTCTTTGTTTACATTGTTGATATCATTATACATGCTCTCATTTTTCATATATTTTTTCTGAATAGTAAAATATTTGAAATTGTGCAATGACGATGTTGTGTTCTTGTTTTATGTGTTATGTAATTTGATCAGAATGTTAACTAAAAGTGTACATAATTGCCGTAATGTTTAGGATTATGGCAAACTGCTATTATGGTAAACTGCTAACACTAATGATGACTTTTCTCACATTAGAGCAATTATTTATTGTTTTCTGGTTACCATTTTGACCATATAGCGTGTACTGCCTGAAGAAAGGTGAAGGAACTCACCGAAGCAGTCAAAGGCGAAGGCTTAGGAATAATCATTACCAGAAACCTGCCCCTAAAAGCGAACACGAAAACTGTGGCCAAAAGAAATGCATCCACCAGACTGGTGTCAGAGTTGAGAAGAATGAACCAAGAGAAAGAAAAGTAAAGCGTTTTAATCAGAAAAATAACTAGAACAATAGTATACAGACGGAAGTACATACCCACAGAAATACCCAAAAACACATTTTATGTTAAGTGGTTTGAACAGTGAGTGTGAACCAGTAGATTCCACACAAGGGTTCAAATATAGGTATAACAAAGGTTCAATTTTACCTAACAACAATGGAAGAGAGGATGATTATGGGGTACATTATTATGCTATACAAAATACTCAGGGAATTAATCAGAGAGGACAGGGTCACGCTGTTGGAGATGAGGCAGGAAACAGATGGCAGCTAAAGACGCAGTCATAGGGACATTAAGAAGCAATTTCAGAATCTCAGTATAAGTGGAACACATTATATGAAAGAGGCTGCAAATACTGAACAATGAATACAAAATTTAAAAGTAGGTATAATCGGATCCTGGAAGGCAGGAATCATAAAGCCGGTCGATAAGACCGTAAACAGCAGGACCAGGAGTAATGTCTCGACCCCTGCAAGCACAAATGAATACAGGCAGGCAGGCATCTTGAGCGGTGGCGTCCACAGGAGGGCGAGCAACAATTAACCCTCATGGGGTGGCGACAGTCTGGGGCAGGACTAGGCTGGTGTGCGGCGCCGCAGTGTTCCCCTCTTACCCCCTTCCTCCACCCCTCCCTCCCTGCTTGCTTGCTGGCTGGCTTTCCCGTCTACTCGCCTGCCTGCCTCACTCTCTCCCTCCATACCCCACCCCCTTACTTGCCAGCCTGTTCGCTTTCCTTCCTCTCTCCCTCTTTGTCTGAGTCTCTCTGCTTCTCTACATACATGCTTGCCCAACACCCTTACTTTTTTGCCCCCCACTCCCCCTCTTGATCACTTGCTTTCTTTACTAAATGCCTTCACCCATATTAATCTACCTGCTTGTCATCTCCTTACTTTCTTCCCTCCTTACTCATCGCATGTCTGTCTTCACCCTTCCAGCTTGCTGCTACCCCCCTCCTCCACCTTTCTTGCTAGCTTCTTGCCTATGCTACCTACCTGGAGGTACCTTCCCTTCCAGTGTATGCCTACCCCACTCCTTACCAGGCACTGCACATCACTACAGCTGCCAGCTCTCACTCCCTCCCATTCTGCATGCCAGCCCTCCCCCACCAGAATGTATGCCAGCCTTCCCCCACCAGAATGTATGCCAGCCTTCCCCCCCTCCTTTTCTGGCTGTCAGCTCCCCATCCCTCCATGCAACCTATATGCCCCCCCTACTGCCGTCCCCGACTGGCTGAGTACCTGTACTGTTAGCAAGGTGGGTCGCCAAGGCAGATATCGATCACTACACTGGATACTACCAGCTCCTAAGATCCTACACACACACACTCTCTACGCTCATTCACACACCACTTCCTACACGCTGTCACCTCCCTCCTCACGAACTGTGAACATGTACCACAGAGAAGTGTAACCTATGGCTATTTACATTCACTACTCTGTAACAAACTACACAAGTCATGATCCTTCATTCCCTCCGCTGCGCACCAACACGTTTTCTCGTTTCCCTTTACCTGGAGCTTGTTCCAGGGGTCAACGCCCCCGCGGCCCGGTCCTCGACCAGACCTCCCGGTGGATCAGGGCCTGATCAAACAGGCTGTTACCGTTGGCTGCACACAGTCCAATGTACGAACCACAGTCCGGTTGGTCGGGTACTGACTTAAGATATCTATCCAGTTCCCTCTTGAAGACAGCCAGGGGTCTATTGGTAATTCATTTATGTAAATGGGAGGCTGTTGAACAATCTTGGGCCCCGGACACTAATTGTTTTCTTTTAACAAAGTCATGGTGTCCCTGCTTTTCAATGGGGGTATATGTTGCCCCGTTTACCAAGTCTTTCTTTCGTAGGGAGTGATTTGTGTGTACAGATTTGGGACCAGTCCCTGTAGTATTTTCCAGGTGTAACTTATGATGTATCTTTCTTGTTTGCGTTCCAAAGAGTGCAGGTCAAGGAACTTCAAGCGTTCCCAGTAATTAAGGTGCTTGACTGAACTAACACGTGGAGTGAAGGTTCTCTGTATATTCTCTAGACTGCATTTTCACTTGCCTTGAATGAGGCTGTCAGTGTACAGCAGAATTCCAGGCTAGAGAGAACAAGTGACTTAAAGTGGATCATCAATGGCATAACATCCCTTGTTTTGAAGGTTCTCATTATCCGTCCTATCCCTATCATTTTCCTCGCAATGTCATAATGACAGTGTTGTTTTATTAATGTTTAATCACACGGCCGTAAACTTTCTTCAAAGACTCAGTCATTTACTCACACCAACACTGTCTAATTTTTTAGCCACGATTCATTTACAAATACTGATTAGGAAGCCCTATTGCTCTCGAGTATATAGTAACCTAATCCCACTCAAATTAACCTTGTAAAGAACCTAATATAGATAATCCTGCTTAAGAAAGGTTAGCTTATTTTTTATATTTCCAAGAAGCTGCACAGTTTAACAAGTTCGGGATCAACCAGGCTGTGATGTTATGTGAGCTTGTGAGACGCTAAATATAAACAGCCTGGTTGAGTAGGCGCTCAACACGGAACCCTGGATACAGGCCAGACAATGGTGATAGAAGAGCCCTCAAAACTGGTCACGAATTATAATACTCAGGTAAATTTATCAATTAAATATATTAAATTCGTCATGTTTAGATTAACATTTTTCGTTAAATCACAAATAATTAAAAGGCATGCAAAACCCATGGCGAAATTAATCCGAACTAGATCATTTTGGGCAAAAAATACATACTAACTGGTTCTATTTAGGAAAATGAACCCGGTCAACAAGGTCTTTTTAATATGAGCCCTCCTACATAGCTTTATTTGCTCAAGTGAATCCTTCTACGTAGGTATAGATGGCAAGTTATATTGTGTGATCTCGTGTGGCATAGTGTTGAGGCACGGCAGCTTCGAGTAAAAAAATCACTGTATAATAAAAAGGGCCAAGGTTCACACCTATATGTAGGTACGAGTTAGGCGGCATGAATATGGTGTCACCACGGTACGTGGGCGTAAGCCCGTGTGACCTATGACGACCCTGGGTGCTGTCTTACCCTGGCGCACCTAACTCGGGAGTTCGGGGGTCAACGGCTGCTGCTTCAGGCTCCACACCCTCCCTCCCTCCGGCTACCTACACCCTCAACCACAAAAACTCTTCCTCTCACGCCAACACCTTGTTCCCAGTGATAACTTTCTGACACAAACACCTTGTCGCCATTCTGAAATCACAAAATAATTATGTCATTATTTTAAAGGCACGAGATGGCATATTACAAATTCCTTACCTTGGGGACTAGTCTCGATGTAAACCTCTGCACTTCAATTTCTTGACATGCTTGACCAGGTGTAGGTTCCAAACTGGTGCTGCATACTCCAATATGTAAAAGTTGGCGAAGGAAGTTTTACAGGTCTGATCTAGCAAAAATTAGGGTTCCCATTATATTCTCCTATTTAGCTGAGGGGAACCTTTACCATGCTCTCGCACTCGCCAACACACTTCACCATACTCTTAATCATGTCCATTTCAAGAATCTGGCAAACTAGGGCGTTCCTCTACCCTGTACATTCTATTAGATAAACAGGACTTAGTTTTTCATACGTAGGATATGATTTCTAACAGGACTGGAGTTTTCCTATACAGGATATGACTTCTAGCAGGACTGGAGTTTTCCTATACAGGATATGACTTCTAGCAGGGCTGGAGTTTTCCTATACAGGATATGACTTCTAGCAGGACTGGAGTTTTCCTATACAGGATATGACTTCTAGCAGGACTGGAGTTTTCCTATACAGGATATGACTTTCAACAGGACTGGAATAATCCAACACACATTTTTCCTAGATACAACCCCCACCTCTCGGCTAACACACAGGAATCATTTTCTCGCTGCTCGGTACATTAAACCCGGCCGCTAGAGGGAAAGCCTTTAGAGTTTAGAGGGGTGTCACTAATAGTCACGAGTGTGAGGGATGTACCTCCCCCCGCCCCCTGCAGGACATTTCCAGACTGAGCAGCGGCCCCTGCAAACAGCAGGCAGCCTTACTCCCTGTGCAGGTAATTACATCCCCTCGCTCACCCCACACTACACCGCCCACCCTGTGCTTAAATGTGAACGCCACAGACAAACGACGTCCCACAAGGATGTAGCAGCTTCCTGAGTGAGTAGTAGTAGGGAGGAAAGCCCCTGAGGGAGTCAGGGAGTATTCCACCTCCCGGCCCCGGCCACCTCTCCTCAGTGTACCTAGGCAACACAAGTCAACATAATAACTTACACTTGAGGCCTCTATGGGACAACCCACTCAGGCCGCTTCTCTACTTTCACACTACAAATTCACTTTCAAATTCATTTCTATCATCATCTATCCAACAAACAAGTACAGTGAAAAGTAGTGTTCTCAGCAAGTAAAACAAGTACTGCTAGAACAAAGATAGAAACTTCCATGAAGAAACTGAACCAGTTCAGATCTGGCACTTTCTGTGCCAAATCAGCCAGGTTGTGAAGGCTACGTAGGCTGCAGTCAACAGGAAAGTCTGGCCTCAGACCAGGCTGCGAGAGAACTCTAAAGACCTACCTGGAGGGCATTCCGGGGATCAACGCCCCCGCGGCCCGGTCCACGACCAGGCCTCCCGATGGATCAGGGCTTGATCAAGAAGGCTGTTACTGCTGGCTGCACGTAGTCCAACGTACGAACCACAGCCCGGCTGATCCGGCACCGACTTTAGGTCTCTGTCCAGCTCCCTCTTGAATACAACCAGGGGTCTATTGTAATGCCCCTTATGGCTAGTGGGAGGCTGTTGAACAGTCTTGGGCCCCGGACACTTATTGTGTTTTCTTAGTGTACCAGTGGCGCCCCTACTTTTCATTGGGGGTATGTTGCATCGCCTGCCAAGTCTTTTGCTTTCGTAGGGAGTGATTTCTGTTTTCAGATTAGGAACCAGTCCCTCCAGAATCTTCCAGGTGTAGATTTTGATATATATCTCTCGCCTGCGCTCCAGTGATTACAAGTCAAGTGCTTCCAAGCGTTCCCAGTAGTTAAGGTGTCTGATAGAACTTATGCGTGCAGTAAAGATTCTCTGTACATTCTCTAGATCTGCAATTTCACCTGCCTTGAATGGGGATGTTAATGTACAGCAGTATTCCAGCCTAGAGAGAACAAGTGATTTAAAAAGGATGATCATTGTGACAGGTATGTGACAGGTATGTCACAGGTATGTTACGAGCAGAACAGTCGTGTTGTGTTTTTCCTGAGAAGCAGCTAGCTAAATACTCATATTAATTTTTAAAGGGGTGGACCGGTAAGCCAGTGGAAGGCCTCAGTCAGATGACCAAAAGCTCCAGTGGTGGGTCATCATATTCAAAGACCCGCGTCAGGAAACACTTGTCGTGTTTCCTGACTAGTCTTACATAACCTACTCTCTCTCAAGTTGTATTATGTTAACCATCAACCGTTATACAGGAGAACACACATTACCTCACCGCAAACACCGCCCTACCATGTACCCGCTTTGTGGCTCCACTAAGTCACAAGTATCACCTTATTATGACAGTCTTGTCACTAACAATGACTACAGAAAATTCGTTTGCATGAATTCAGCTTGAGTTAGTACTCTACTTACATGGGACAATAAAGTTTTAACCGTTGAGTTTGACCCATAACTTATCCAGAAGTGAACCATTCCATCCAAACAACCTCATTAAGCCGCACTTAATTTACTTAACTTACTGCTTGAACTAATTCAATGTACCTAGACTTTTATACATATATTGCATCACAACTAGCATAGGTAAGATGAAACAAGGTCAAACATGGAGGCAACAGCGTCCATAATGAAGGATGTTACCCACGTATTCCCGTACACAACTGCACTAACGTAAGGGAACACAACTGCACTAACGTAAGGGAACACAACTGCACTAACGTAAGGGAACACAAGGCGCACATCTTTATATCGCTCATCACTGCTTCACCTCTCATGGAAAACATTTTTAAAGACAAGTGATATTCATACCATACACAATATTATTTACTGATGTTAATCAAGTGGAAGTTTTAATGCTTTAGTAATCATATTGTGCCTGGGGAATGAAAGGCATCCAGGTTTGATCCAAGGATGGGAAGGATAAGTATTTCCTTGGATGAAGAGCCCTCACCAGCATTAAGGGATCTACCTAAGATGGGTGCATTTATCTGAAGACAAAAGAAAGCAATATGATAGTAACTGTAAAAGCACTGAGAAATTATGAGTACATTATCGGAGTCAAAATAATTCCAAAAATCAAACTTCTACAATTTTAGTAATAAGTAGAGGAGGAATATAGTATTGGAGGGTGAGGAACAGTAGTGAAGGAGTGTACGGGAAGTGAGATGAAGTTAGCGACTAGTAAGGCAGCAGCAGCCGCCCCCAGCACATGCCTGTGGCGATAACCTGGAGAGTGAGCGAGGCACAGACGCCCACCCGCCCTCCACCACCACAACACACAAACACACCCACCCCAACACATGTGGCCTCAGGCAACACTATCAACATGTTAATTGATCATGTATGCTACCTAATTTATGGGCTAGCTTAATATCGACGGTGGAGGGGCAGCCACAAAACCCTGGGTTCAATGGGTGGCGCTGCATGGGAACGGCTCGCAGGAGTGTAGTACAGAGCGGTGGTAGACATGACAAGCCTATACACCACCCTTATGTTAAACAATGTCCGCCTCTATCACCACCTGCACTAGCTGTTAAAACTGGCCAGATTTGCGCGCCGGTTAATTGACACCGGAAGCAGCGGCTGCCTGGCCAAGCAGGCAAGCAGTGAGAGGCATGGAGGGGGGGGAGAGGTGGCAGAGGCCATGCAAGCATTACCCCGGCCCCAGGAACACAAAGGGGAGCCACCGGCTCACCCCCTTACCTACACCCATTACACCTACAGTGCGTATTGACAACCCATTTCCCCCGCCCCCTCCCCACAAACCTACCTAGCTACCGCTGCCAACTTTACGCACGCTTTTTAACTATCTTAGTACTAAACACACACACACACACAGGACCCTGTACACTGTGAACGTTAGGCCCATATTGGAGTATGCAGCACCAGTTTGGAACCTACACCTAGCCAAGCACGTAAAAAAACTAGAGAAAGTGCAAAGGTTTGCAACAAGTCTAGTCCCGGAGCTAAGGGGTATGTCCTACGAGGAGAGGTTAAAGGGGACAGGAGAGATAGGGGGGACATGATAACGACATATAAAATACTGAGAGGAATTGACAAGGTGGACAGACAGGATGTTCCAGAGATGGGACACAGCAACAAGGGGTCACAGTTGGAAGTTGAAGACTCAGATGAATCACAGGGATGTTAGGAAGTATTTCTTCAGTCACAGAGTGGTCAGGAAGTGGAATAGCTTGGGAAGCGATGTAGTGGAGGCAGGATCCATTCATAGCTTCAAGAAGAGGTATGAAAAAGCTCATGGCGCAGGGAGAGTGATCCAGTAGCGGCCAGTGAAGAGGCGGGGCCAGGAACTATGAATCGACCCCTGTAACCACAACTAGGTGCGTACAACTAGGCGAGTACACACACACACAGCCTATTTGGACTGTCATACGTCTACCTGTAGGGTGTTCCGGGGGGCCAACACCCCGCGGCCTAGTCCTTGACCAGGCCTCCCGGTGAATCAGGGCCTGATCAACCAGGCTGTTACTGTTGGCCGCACGTAGTCCAGCGTACAAACCACAGCCCGGCTAATCGGGTACTGACTTTGGGTATCTGTCCAGCTCACTCTTGAAGGCAGCTAGCCAGGGGTCTATTGGCAATTTATCTTATGCATGGTGGCTGTTGAACAGTCTTGGGCCCCGGGCACTTATTGTCTTTTCTCTTAGTGTACTAATGGCGCCCTTAATTTTCAGTGGGGATATACTGCACAGTCTGCCCAGTCTTTTGCTTGCGTGGGAGTGATTTATGTGAGCAGATTTGGGACCAGTTCCTCTAGGATTTTCCAGGTGTAAATTATTATGTATCTCTCTCGCCTGCGCTCCAGTGAGTACAGGTCAAGTGACTCTAAGCGTTCCCAGTAATTAAGGTGTTTGACGGAACTTATATGTGCAGTAAAGGTTCTCTGTACAGTTTCTAGATCCGCGATTTCACCTGCCTTGAATGAAGCTGTTAGTGATTTGCAGTATTCCAGCCAAGAGAGAACAAGTGGTTTAAAAAGGATCATCACTGGCTTGACATCCCTTATTTTAAGTTCTCATTATTCATCCTATCATTTTCTCACAGATGTGATAGTTACACAGTTGTGATCCTTGAAGGTGAGATCCTCTGATATTAACACTCCCAAGTCCTTCACACTACTTTTCCGCTCTATTGTGTGATTAGAGTTTGTAGAATATTCGGTTCTAGCTATTTCCTCCAGTTTTCCATAACGTAGTAGTTGAAATTTGTCCTCACTGAGCATTACATTGTTTTCCGTTGCCCATTGGAAAACTTGGTTTATATCTGCCTGGAGATTTACCATGTCCTCAATTGATGACACTTATGCAGATTTTATTATCGTCTGAATGGATGACACGGTGCTTTGGTTTTTCACATCTGTATGTCTGATATGAGGATGAGGAACAGGATGGGGAACAAAGCTTTTCACTGTTAACTCTGTTTACCACTAATCTTTGTGTTCGATTGGTTAGAAAGTTGATGATCCAACTGCCCAGTTTGCCAGTTATTCCTTTAACAGGTATTTTGTGCACTATTACACTGGTCAAAGACTTTTGTAAAATATGTGTATACTACATCTGCATTGTCTTCCATATCATAGTGGTCCAGTAGTTGTGAGAAGCAGGATCGACCTGCTATAAACCCATGTTGCCCCGGAGTGTGCAATTGTTGGGAATTCAAGTGATTTGCGATCTGCTTAGAACTCTTTCAAAGATTTTTTTTATGATGTGGGACGTAAGGCTATTGGTCTATAGTTCTTATCTACTGCTACCTTTACGGAGTGGGGCTATATCTGTTGTTTTTAGTAACTGTGGGATTTTACATGTGTCTATGCTCCATATCCATATCATACTTTAGACGCTAAAGGGATTTCTTGAAGTTCTGGCCTGGGGCTCAGTGGATGGGCATGTCAATGGTTTTTTCAAAGTCCAGTGGAGTTAGGGTTATTTCAGAAATTTGACATACAGTGACAGGGTTTTGAGGCTCATTCATGAAAAAATAATTTTGATTGTAGATCTTTAGACTGATTAATGGCTCGTTAAACACAAGAGTCGTAATGAGACTTCAGTGTCTCACTCATTTCTTTGTTGTCATCTGTGTAAGTTCCATCTTGTCTGAGCAGAGGCCTGATACTAGATGTGGTTTTTGTCTTGTCTGAGGCATATGAAAAGAAATAGTGAAATCGAAAAAAATTCAAAATAATTGTTTCAGCTCCTCTGGTCTCTCCTGGATCCTGTATGAATCATTTAACTTAAACTCAATATTTTTCACTTCCCTGATCAATGCTTCCTTCCATATTTCAGATAATCTAACCGCCCAGAGAAGTTCAGTAATTCTTAGCCTTCTCCTGTAGAGCGCGCGTCTCTCTCTCTCCAGTTTACTTCTTCTCTTCTTTTTTCTTAGGGGAATATACCTTGGGTATACTTCAACTGCTAGAAAGTTGATCCTTTCAAGGCACTGGTTTGGATCCATGTTATTTAAGATATCTTCCCTCCACTACTTCGTCCAGGTCATTTAACTGAACACTCAAACTGCTAAACTACTTCCTGACATCCTTCCGACTTATGTGTCTAACTCCCAACTGTGCCCTAGTGTATTGATTTCTTTTTTTATACAACAATCTATCCTTGTCCACTATCAAGTCCTCAGAGTATTTTGTGTGTCGTTATCGTCTTTCTCCTGGTTCTTCAATCTAATGTCGTCAGGTTCAGTTCGTATAGCCTCTCCTTAGCTCAGAGTCCAGCCTCTCTGCACATTCATTAGTTTCTTAACATGTTTTGTGAAGTGAGGGGTTTCATGCAGGTACTGCATATTCCATGACTGGCCTGAAATATGTTGAATGAATGACATTCTTGAGATTCCTGAAAGGCCGCTTAGATTTGCCAAACGAAAACTTGTTAAGAGATTATTCAGTTAGTATGTTCCTCTGGAGATATGCTTGGTACAATGCTTACTCCTAGGCTTTTCTACTTCAGTGAGGGTTGATGTTTCTGTTCCATGAGTCTATACTCAGTGTCCAGTCTTTTTACCCTTCCCCAATTTTCATAACCTTACTTTCGCTGGGCTGAATTCCAATACCAACTTGTCTGACCAATCCTCTGGTCCTCACTGGTTTTTAGTCTTATTAATTTTACACAATCTACAAATAGATATATATCTGACTGTCTCTTCTGGAACGTTATTCTCATATTAAAAAAAAAGTACTGGTTCTAATACTTATCCTTGCGGAACCCCACGTTAAAATACTCGGGAATAATTAGGAATACTCAGGAATCCGTAAACCCACATTGATGAATTTCTATAGTGAAGCAGGGTCGACAGGTATGAGATAAGGAATATCCAGAATAATTTGCTATAGTGAAGCAGGGTGCCAACAAAAAAATGGAGGGACTCCTAGCACATTGGGTGACAATGAGTAACACACGTGAAACAGCCATCTAATAATTATTTCATAATGGCGCTAAACTAGTTATTTAACGTAGTTATTAGGCGGTCTATCAAGTTTTCATATCATTCTCTTTTGCTTTCTGCAAATCTTAGGGGGTATCCCGTATCCCATTTAGGGAATGTGGGAGCAAGGTATGGGTGTTGTGACCCTGAGCCTCTCTCTTTCAAAAGACGGGCCATGTGCCAGACACATTCCTAACTCTGATAGAATCTTTCTCCTAAACCCATACCTGCTGTAACTTGTAACACGGCATAGCTCCCGACGAAGTACAGAACTGCGAAAGGCCTTCATATAGTCTTCCATCTCCCACTGGCTTATACTGAGTGTGTGTGTGATATATATATATTTATTAACACATCGGCCGTTTCCCACCAAGGCAGGGTGGCCCGAAAAAGAAAAACTTTCACCATCACTCACTTCATCACTGTCTTGCCAGAGGCGTGCTAACACTACAGTTATAAATCTGCAACATTAACACCCCTCCTTCAGAGTGCCAGCACTGTACTTCCCATCTCCAGGAATCAAGTCCGGCCTGCCTGTTTCCCTGAATCCCTTCATAAATGTTACCTTACTTACACTCCAACAGCACGTCAAGTCCTAAAAACCATTTGTCTCCATTCACTCCTATCTAACACGCTCACGCAAGCTTGCTGGAAGTCCAAACCCCTCGCACACAAAACCTACTTTACCCCCTCCCTCCAACCTTTCCTAGACCGACCCCTACCTCGCCTTCCCTCCACTACAGATTTATACACTCTCGAAGTCATTCTATTTCGTTCCATCCTCTCTACATGTCCAAAGCACCTCAGTAACCCCTCCTCAGCCCTCTGGATAATAGTTTTGGTAATCCCGCACCTCCTCCTAATCTCCAAACTACGGATTCTCTGCATTATATTCACACCACACATTGACCTCAGACATGACATTTCCACTGCCTCCAGCCTTCTCGTTGCAACATTCACAACCCATGCTTCACACCCATACAAGAGTGTTGGTATAACTATACTCTCATACATTACCCTCTTTGCTTTCAGTGATAAAGTTCTTTGTCTCCACAGACTCTTCAGTGCACCACTCACCCTTTTCCCCTCATCAATTCTATGATTCACCTCATCCTTCATAGACCCATCTGCTGACACGTCCACTCCCAAATATCTGAACACATTCACCTCCTCCATACTCTCTCCCTCCAATCTGATATCCAATCTTCCGTTACCTATTTTTTTTGTTATCCTCATCACTTTACTCTTTCCTATATTCACTTTTAATTTCCTTCTTTTACACACACTACCAAACTCATCAACCAACCTCTGCAACTTCTCTTCAGAATCTCCCAAAAGCACAGTGTCATTAGCAAAGAGCAACTGCGACAACTCCCACTTTGTGTTAGATTCTTTATCTTTTAACCCCACACCTCTTGCCAACACCCGAGCATTCACTTCTCTTACAACTCCATTTATAAATATATTGAACAACCATGGTGACATCACACATCCCTGTCTAAGGCCTACTTTTACTGGAAAATAATCTCCCTCTCTCTCCTACATACTCTAACCTGAGCCTCACTATCCTCGTAAAAAATTTTCACCGCTTTCAATAACCTACCTCCTATTCCATACATTTGCAACATCTGCCACATTGCCCCCCCCCCCTAGCCACCCTATCACATGCCTTTACCAAATCCATAAATGCCACAAAAACCTCTCTACCCTTATCTAAATACTGCTCACCTATATGTTTCACTGCAAACACTTGGTCTACACCCCCCTACCTTTCCTAAAGCCTCCTTGTTCATCTGCTATCCTGCTCTCCGTCTTACTCATAATTCTTTCAATAATAACTCTACCATACACTTTACCAGGTATACTCAACAGACTTATTCCCCTATAATTTTTACACTCTCTTTTGTAATCTTTGCCTTTATACAAAGGAACTATGCATGCTCTCTGCCAATCCCTAGGTACCTTACCTGCTCCACGCACTTCCCCCACACTCACAACTGGTTCATCCTCACTCTTATAAGATGTTATTCCTCCTTGCCCTAAGCACAAAATCACAGCTTCCCTATCATCATCAACATTTAACAATTCCTAAAAATATAATTCTCCTCTCCTATTTTTAACTGTCAAATCCATTCTTTCCCTAGGCTTCCTAAACTTATTAATCTCACTCCAAATTTTTTTCTTATTTTCAACAAAATTTGTTGATAACATTTTACCCACTCTCTCACTTGCTCTCTTTTTACATTGGTTGATCTTGAAGACTTCTACACTTGCTCCAGCAGTGTTTCTGATATCTTCTGGTAAGATGCTGAATAGTCTGGGGCCACAAATGTTGATACACTATTCCCTTATTGTGCCCACAGCAGCCCTGCTTTTCGCTGGGTTTATTTTGCACTTTCATACATCTCGCTCCAGTATGTTGTAATGGCAGTGTGCAGATTTGGGACCAGACCCTCGAGTACTTTACAGGTATATATCATCATGTACCTCCCTCTTTCTTCTCTGCTCCAGTGAGTACATGTTCAAGACTTTAAGACGTTCCCAGTAATTTAAATACTGTACTACTGCTATGTGGCCGTAAACGATCTCTATTTGCTCAAACTCTATTATTTCTCCTGCCTTGCACGGGGCAGTAAACACTGAGCAATATTCCAAATGAGGGAGCACTAGCGATTTGAAAAGTGTCACCATTGGCATTATTTCCCTTGTTTTGAAAGTTCTCAAACGATGATACAGTTTTGTATCATCGTTTGCAGATGACACTAAAATAAGCATGAAAGTCTCTACAGTAGAAGACCCTGAAAAATTACAGGAAGATATAAGCAGTGTTTTCCAGTGGGCAGTGGAGAACATGACGTTCAATTGTAATAAGTTCCAACACGTGAGACTTGGGAATAACTATGTCAGGTGACCTTTCGTTCAAAGAACATAATAAGATAAAGGTCATGACAGCCAGGAGAATGACGGGGTGGGTATTGAGAACCTTCAAAACAAGGGAAATAATGCCAATGACACTTTTCAAATCGCTAGTGCTCTCATTTGGAAAACTGTTCAGTGCTGACGGCCCCGTTCAGGGCTGGAGAAATACTAGAGCTGGAACAAATACAGAGATCGTTTACGGCTCACACAGAGCTAGCAAAGCATTTAAATTACTGGGAACGCCTTAAAAAGTCTTGAATATGTACTTAATGGAGCGGAGAGAGAGAGAGAGAGAGAGAGAGAGAGAGAGAGAGAGAGAGAGAGAGAGAGAGAGAGAGAGAGAGAATGATAATATATACCTAGAAAGTACTCGAGGGCCTGTTCCCAAATCTGCATATTGCCATAACATACTGGAGCGAGAGGAAGTGCGAAATAAACCCAGTGAAAAGCAGGGGTGCGGTGGGCACAATAAGGGAAAATTGTATCAACATCCGTGGCGCCTGATTATTCAACATCTTACCAAAAGATATTAGAAACACTGCTGGAACAAGTGTAGAAGTCTTCAAGAGAAAACTTGACAAGTATCTTTACCAGGTGCCAGATCAACCAGGTTATGATGGATATGTGGGGCAGCGGACCTCCAGCAGCAACAGCCTGTTTGACCAGGCTAGCACCAGACCCATTTACGGGCTCCGAGAGTAGAAACTCTCGAAACTCATTAAAGGTATATCACTTTCAAGGATCACAAGTGTCATCACAGTCGCGAGGAAAATAATAGGCTGGATAATGGGAACATTAAAAAAAGGGGTATGCCAAGTTAATGATGTCCTCATTAAGTCACTTGATCTAAGTTGGAATATCGCTGTACCCTAACAGCTCCATTTAAGGCGGACGAAATTGCAGATCTAGAGAATGTTCAGAGATCCTTTACTGCACGTATAAGTTCAGTCAAGCACCTTAATTACTGGGAACGCTTGACATCCCTTGGAGAACAGGCGAGACAGATCCATCGTAATTTACATGTGGAAAGATCCTACAGGGACTCGTCCCAAATCTGCGCACACAAATCAATCTTTATGAAAACAAGAGACTCTAGGAAGATGGAGCATAGAGTGTGTGAGGTTGGCACCAGGTTGAGAAGAGCAAGGTTGTAACAAGGTAGAGCAAGGTTGTAACAAGGTAGAGCAAGGTTGTAACAAGGTAGAGCAAGGTTGTAACAAGGTAGAGCAAGGTTGTAACAAGGTAGAGCAAGGTTGTAACAAGGTAGAGCAAGGTTGTAACAAGGTAGAGCAAGGTTGTTACGAGGTAGAGCAAGGTTGTAACAAGGTAGAGCAAGGTTGTTACAAGGTAGAGCAAGGTTGTAACAAGGTAGAGCAAGGTTGTAACAAGGTAGAGCAAGGTTGTAACAAGGTAGAGCAAGGTTGTAACAAGGTAGAGCAAGGTAGAGCAAGGTTGTTACGAGGTAGAGCAAGGTTGTAACAAGGTAGAGCAAGGTTGTAACAAGGTAGAGCAAGGTTGTAACAAGGTAGAGCAAGGTTGTAACAAGGTAGAGCAAGGTTGTAACAAGGTAGAGCAAGGTTGTAACGAGGTAGAGCAAGGTTGTTACGAGGTAGAGCAAGGTTGTAACAAGGTAGAGCAAGGTTGTAACAAGGTAGAGCAAGGTTGTAACAAGGTAGAGCAAGGTTGTAACAAGGTAGAGCAAGGTTGTAACAAGGTAGAGCAAGGTTGTAACAAGGTAGAGCAAGGTTGTAACAAGGTAGAGCAAGGTTGTAACAAGGTAGAGCAAGGTTGTAACAAGGTAGAGCAAGGTTGTAACAAGGTAGAGCAAGGTTGTAACAAGGTAGAGCAAGGTTGTAACAAGGTAGAGCAAGGTTGTAACGAGGTAGAGCAAGGTTGTAACAAGGTAGAGCAAGGTTGTTACGAGGTAGAGCAAGGTTGTAACAAGGTAGAACAAGGTTGTAACAAGGTAGAGCAAGGTTGTAACAAGGTAGAGCAAGGTTGTAACAAGGTAGAGCAAGGTTGTAACAAGGTAGAGCAAGGTTGTTACGAGGTAGAGCAAGGTTGTAACAAGGTAGAGCAAGGTTGTAACAAGGTAGAGCAAGGTTGTAACAAGGTAGAGCAAGGTTGTAACAAGGTAGAGCAAGGTTGTAACAAGGTAGAGCAAACCATACCAGGGTGGGTTCAACACGCGGTCGAGAGTCTCAAAACTCTAGACTCTGAGACTCTCTGACCGCGGGTTCACCACCGTGATGAAGTTGTTCAATCTGTCATTACGATTTCGTGAGTTAAGGTAGAGCAAGGTTGTAACAAGGTAGAGCAAGGTTGTAACGAGGTAGAGCAAGGGTGTTACGAGGTAGAGCAAGGTTGTTACGAGGTAGCAAGGTTGTTACGAGGTAGAGAAAGGTTGTTACGAGGTAAAGCAAGGTTGTTACGAGGTAGAGAAAGGTTGTTACGAGGTAGAGAAAGGTTGCTACGAGGTAGAGAAAGGTTGCTACGAGGTAGAGAAAGGTTGCTACGAGGTAGAGAAAGGTTGCTACGAGGTAGAGAAAGGTTGCTACGAGGTAGAGAAAGGTTGCTACGAGGTAGAGAAAGGTTGCTACGAGGTAGAGAAAGGTTGCTACGAGGTAGAGAAAGGTTGCTACGAGGTAGAGAAAGGTTGCTACGAGGTAGAGAAAGGTTGCTACGAGGTAGAGAAAGGTTGCTACGAGGTAGAGAAAGGTTGCTATGAGGTAGAGAAAGATTGCTACGAGGTAGAGAAAGATTGCTACGAGGTGGAGAAAGATTGCTACGAGGTGGAGAAAGATTGCTACGAGGTAGAGAAAGATTGCTACGAGGTAGAGAAAGATTGCTACGAGGTAGAGAAAGATTGCTACGAGGTAGAGAAAGATTGCTACGAGGTAGAGAAAGATTGCTACGAGGTAGAGAAAGATTGCTACGAGGTAGAGAAAGATTGCTATGAGGTAGAGAAAGATTGCTACGAGGTAGAGAAAGGTTGCTACGAGGTAGAACGAGGTTGCTACGAGGTAGAGAAAGGTTGCTACGAGGTAGAGAAAGGTTGCTACGAGGTAGAGAAAGGTTGCTACGAGGTAGAGAAAGGTTGCTACGAGGTACAGAAAGGTTGCTACGAGGTACAGAAAGGTTGCTACGAGGTAGAGAAAGGTTGCTACGAGGTAGAACAAAGTTGCTACGAGGTAGAACAAAGTTGCTACGAGGTAGAGAAAGATTGCTACGAGGTAGAACAAGGTTGCTACGAGGTAGAACAAGGTTGCTACGAGGTAGAACAAGGTTGCTACGAGGTAGAGAAAGATTGCTACGAGGTAGAACAAGGTTGCTACGAGGTAGAACAAGGTTGCTACGAGATAGAACAAGGTTGCTACGAGGTAGAACGAGGTTGCTACGAGGTAGAGAAAGGTTGCTACGAGGTAGAGAAAGGTTGCTACGAGGTAGAGAAAGGTTGCTACGAGGTAGAGAAAGGTTGCTACGAGGTAGAAGGTTGCTACGAGGTGAAGTAGGGTTGCTACGAGGTGGAGTAAGGTTGCTACGAGGTGGAGTAAGGTTGCTACGATGTGGAGTAAGGTTGCTACGAGGTGGAGTAAGGTGGCTACGAGGTGGAGTAAGATTGCTACGAGGTGGAGTAAGATTGCTACGAGGTGGAGTAAGATTGCTACGAGGTGGAGTAAGGTTGCTACGAGGTGGAGTAAGATTGCTACGAGGTGGAGTAAGATTGCTACGAGGTGGAGTAAGGTGGCTACGAGGTGGAGTAAGGTTGCTACGAGGTGGAGTAAGGTTGCTACGATGTGGGGCAAGGTAGCTACGAGGTGGGGTAAGGTAGCTACGAGTGGGATTAATTAAGGTTGCTACGAGGCAGAGCAAGGTTGCTACGAAGTTAAGTAAGGTTGCTACGAGGCAGAGCAAGGTTGCTACGAAGTGGAGTAAGGTGTTGGTGGTGTATGTGTAGCAGTGAGGAAAGTGATGGGGAGGTTAGTGCGAGCGAGGGGAGGCAGTGTGACCCCTCCCCCGTGCGTAACGCTGGCGCCCCCTGGTGAGAGGGGTGGGTGTGTGGCCGGGCGGGTGGGCGGGCGATGACTGCACGTGCACCACAAGTGCCTCACTAGGCCAGCTAACTCACGCTGGAGCCCGCTACCCCCACCCACCAACTGACACTACCTTGTGGTGGACGCCGCTCCATGTGCTCCGCCTCGCCAAGACAGCAGTAAACCTGGCGGCAGTAGGGTGAAGCGCCGCCCCGATCATTGTCAGCAAAAACTAGTTGAGGGTGTGACCGGAAACGGGGTTCAGAGGAGGCAGGGAGCGAGGGTTGCAGGCTGCAGCAGGTAAGCCCACGGCCCCAGCCACACCACCACCACCACCACGCCAAACCTGGGCCCCTCTGCGCTGTTGCCGCCCCGCTGTCATCAATGCACCCGCCCCAAAGTTCTTTGTGTCGCGCCACCCATCTTTACCGCAACCCCCACCCACCCACTGCCTACACCCACCTCTCCCTTACTCAATGCCTACACCCACCTCTCCCTTACTCAATGCCTACATCCACCTCTCCCTTATTTCCTGCACCCATCTATCCCTTACTACCTACATTCTGGGGAATATCTTACTAAATACACCCACCTCTTCCTTACTTCCAACACCTACCTCTCCTTTATTTCCTTCACCCACCTCTCCTTTACATCCTACACCCACCTCTCCCTTACTTCGTACACCCACCTCTCCCTTCCTACTTACACCCACCTCTCCCTTCCTACATACACCCACCTCTCCCTTCCTACTTACACCCACCTCTCCCTTAATACTTACACCCACCTCTCCCTTAATACTTACACCCACCTCTCCCTTAATACTTACACCCACCTCTCCTTAATACTTACACCCACCTCTCCCTTAATACTTACACCCACCTCTCCCTTACTACTTAACCCACCTCTCCCTTAATACTTACACCCACCTCTCCCTTAATACTTACACCCACCTCTCCCTTAATACTTACACCCACCTCTCCCTTAATACTTACACCCACCTCTCCCTTAATACTTACACCCACCTCTCCCTTAATACTTACACCCACCTCTCCCTTAATACTTACACCCACCTCTCCCTTAATACTTACACCCACCTCTCCCTTCCTACTTACACTCACCTCTCTCCCTTACTGGTTAGCAGTAATCTAAAACCAAGACAGCAGTGCATAAGTGTTCGCAATAAAGCGAACAGAATCCTTGGCTTCATATCAAGAAGCATAAATAATAGGAGTCCTCAGGTTGTTCTTCAACTCTATATATCCTTGGTTAGGCCTCATCTAGATTATGCTGCACAGTTTTGGTCACCGTATTACAGAATGGATATAAATGCTCTGGAAAACGTACAAAGGAGGATGACTAAGTTGATTCCATGTATCAGAAATCTTCCCTATGAGGATAGACTGAGGGCCCTGAATCTGCACTCTCTAGAAAGGCGTAGAATTAGGGGGGATATGATTGAGGTGTATAAATGGAAAACAGGAATAAATAAAGGTGATGTAAATAGCGTGCTAAAAATATCTAGTATTGACAGGACTCGCAGCAATGGCTTTAAGTTGGATAAATTCAGATTCAGGAAGGATATAGGAAAGCATTGGTTTGGTAATAGAGTTGTCGATGAATGGAACAAACTCCCGAGTACAGTTATAGAGGCTAGATAAATATATGAGTGGGTGCGGGTGGGTGTGAGTTGGACCTGACTAGTTTGTGCTACTAGGTCAGATGCCGTGCTCCTTCCTTAAGTGAATGTAACCTGACCTGGCTGGGTTTGCCGGGTCACCATTTGGAGAAGACCCGGGCCGAATGTACCGGCGAACATACAACAACAAACAACAACCTGGCTGGGTCGGGGCATTGGCTTAAGCCGGTGGGAGACTTGGACCTGCCTCGCATGGGCCAGTAGGCCTGCTGCAGTGTTCCTTCTTTCTTATGTTCTTATGAATACACCCACCCCTCAGTTACTATCTACACCCTCCCCTCAGTTACTATCTACACCCACCCCTCAGTTACTATCTACACCCACCCCTCAGTTACTATCTACACCCACCCCTCAGTTACTATCTACACCCACCCCTCAGTTACTATCTACACCCACCTCTGCCTCGCTACCTACACCCACCTCTGCCTCGCTACCTACACCCACCTCTGCCTCGCTACCTACACCCACCTCTGCCTCGCTACCTACACCCACCTCTGCCTCGCTACCTACACCCACCTCTGCCTCGCTACCTACACCCACCTCTGCCTCGCTACCTACACCCACCTCTGCCTCGCTACCTACACCCACCTCTGCCTCGCTACCCACCCTGCTCCACCTCAGCCACCCACCTCTGCCTCGCTACCTACACCCACCTCTGCCTCGCTACCTACACCCACCTCTGCCTCGCTACCTACACCCACCTCTGCCTCGCTACCTACACCCACCTCTGCCTCGCTACCTACACCCACCTCTGCCTCGCTACCTACACCCACCTCTGCCTCGCTACCTACACCCACCTCTGCCTCGCTACCTACACCCACCTCTGCCTCGCTACCTACACCCACCTCTGCCTCGCTACCTACACCCACCTCTGCCTCGCTACCTACACCCACCTCTGCCTCGCTACCTACACCCACCTCTGCCTCTCTACCTACACCCACCTCTGCCTCGCTACCTACACCCACCTCTGCCTCGCTACCTACACCCACCTCTGCCTCGCTACCTACACCCACTTCTGCCTCGCTACCTACACCCACCTCCCCCGTACTCCACATACACCGATAAGCAGCATGTTGGAGACGGGGTCAGGAGCTAAGACTAGACCCCTGCAACCACATAAGGGAGTACAAATAGACCCACACACACGGTATATACCTACTGCACAGTCTCACACGCGAGGCGCTATACAAAGAATAAGTCACAATACCGTGGCTGGAACAAGTGACCAATAACCTGTACTTGAAGAAATCTTAGGACCAAGTTTGAGATCATCCTGGACCGTAGTCAAGTCATAACTGGGTTTCTTGGTGAAAAGCTTCTATGCAAGTTAATGCACACATGCAATTGCACTGGTTACCCTGTATCCAACGTACAGTGCAGGTAACAACCACAGAATTGTTATTCCAGTAGCTGGTAGTTAAGTAAAAGGTTTGGCAGGCTAGCCGACACCCGACTGTAGTTATGTGTCACCCTTTCCGTCTTAGAACTTAATTTATTATAATAATCACAATAATAATATTAGTTTAAGCGGTAAACCCTTACCTTTGAAATATATACCTTTGAAGAGTTTCGAGAGTTTATCTACTCTCTGAGACCGGCCATGGGTCAGGCTCGTCTGGTGCTTGCCTGGTCAACCAGGCTGTTGCTGCTGGAGGCCCGCTGCCCCACATATCCATCACAGCCTGGTTGATCTGGCACCTGGTGAAGATACGTGTCCAGTTTCCTCTTGTTTCCACTGGTTCCAGACGTGTTTCGGATATCTTCTGGTAAGATGTTGAATAGTCTGGGACCCCGGATGTTAATACAGTGCTCCCGTATTGTCCCCACCGCACCCCTGCTCCGTTATTTTACACTTCCTCCCATATCTCTCTAAAGATGATATTGAGTTATATGATCAGTAGGCTGTGAAAGTTATGTAGGACTGTGAGAAGTTATAACGAGCAGTGAACAAAGAAGTATGACCTCAGGCCGGGCTGCCAAGAAAGAATCCTTGAAACCGGTCACACTTATCTGGTTAGATAGCCGTTCAACAGGCAGGCAGGCAGGCAGGCAGGCAGGCAGGCAGGCAGGCAGGCAGGCAGGCAGGCAGGCAGGCAGGCAGGCAGGCAGGCAGGCAGGCCGTGCAGGTTCTGCAGTGAGCCCACAAAGTCTGGTTGGTAAGCCAGCGCTCGCTGTCACAGTCAATGGCTACAACAATACGCAATTGTACGAGTAGACACCATCGACTATAGTGGTTAATTCTTGTGCCACCACAGAATCAACGGCACCAATGGTTACCCCTTGGTGCTGCTGTTGATTGTGGTCACCCCTTACTGCTGATAGTGGTCACCCGTCCAAAATCATCCAGAATATGATGCCGCCAGCAGCAACAGCCTAGCTGACCTGGAAGTCAACAAGGAAATCTGGTGGCCTCTTGCTGGGTTGCGAGGATAGAACCGTGTAAATCAGTCACAGGGATGTGTAGATATGTAAAAAGAGTCGTTAGAGAGGGTGAGAGGAAAGTCATGCAGACGGGTTTTGCGGGGGAGGGGGAAGCAGGTCGCGTGAGCGGCCTAGCTCACCCACCAGCAGGGTGGTGACTCCCACTCAATGCTACAGTGAGACGCTCCACACAATAAAACTTTACTAAGTCATTCTTCAGCAGCCCCTAACACAACACGCTCCTTGCATCAACCACCGTCATAAAGCACGCTCTCACACCCATCATTTACCACCTAATTACCTCAGAAAATAACCCAAATTGTGCAACACGTCCAAAACTACGAGCGGCGTAGTCATGGTCCCCCTCAGAGACAAGTGCTTATGAGGCCACGGGTGGCCACCACCGCCACCTGAAGGCACCACCACCACGAACAAAGGGCGACCACCTCTGACATACCTGTGACCGGCTTCCAGAGTTATAATATAGCAGCCCTGCCTCAAGCCAGACCTCCACGTTAACAACATCAACCAGCCTGTTGCTGTCCGCAAGCTAACAACGTCATCACAACCTACCTGATCTGGCATTCTTTACAGGAATTTGTCCAATTTCCTCGTGAAATCTTCTACCTTTATACCTTCAATATTCCTTATATCCACTGGTAGAAAGCTGAAGAGTTTTGAAGTAAGGGTGTTGAGTATTCTCCGTTATAATGACACTCTTATATTATTACGAAGTACACAGGTACATTTAAAAAGACCACTTCGGTAAGCGGCTATGTAGAGTCTGACGATCTTTCCAATGAGGATTTTCCATGAACAGTATATTATACATTATCAAGTATATCTATTTTATATTTCAAGTACAAAGTGCTTTAAGGGTGTTCCTAGTAGTATAGATGTTTTACTTAATGTTTGCAGACAGTAAAGGCATGGTGGTATCTCGCCTGCCCTGCTAGGAGTTCTCAATACATAACAATATTCCAGACGTAAGATCATAAGTAATCTGAATAGCACTATCATCATGACTTCTCTTTTAAAAGAAACTTCTCATTACGTAACCTCTCATATTCGTGGTCACTGATGCATTAGCCTTATTCTCTAAAACTAGATTTTTTATTTATTTTTTAACCTGGGAAAAGCGTTAAACCCAAAGGGGTCATATGATGTATGGGAGGCATTCAAGTCTGATTTGAGGGGAGGATAAGTCTAATTCCTTGGATCAAGAGCCATTCACCAGAGAAGAGGGCGTCTCAACTAAGTGTGAATTCCACAAGAGTTTTCAAAACCCGGAGTGAGACGAGATGATTTCCTATTTTTGTTGCATTTATTTTTAAATGACAATGCCTGACAAAGTAGGAAAAACTCTGGGTTGTTCACTGACAACACTTCAATATAAATGATGGGACAGCCAAGACTCAAGTCTAAGATGTGACATCCATGAACATGTAATGTGCTGCCTGGTGTACTAAGTTATCAACATGTGATGTGCTGCCTGGTGTACTAAGTTATCAACATGTGATGTGCTGCCTGGTGTACTAGTAATGTGCTGTTGGTGTACTAGGTTACGTTATCGGTGTTCCTAGGTTTAGTTCTCTTGATCCATTAGAGTTATGTCCGTGTTATAGTTATTAAATTTATTTTAAACGCGTCATTTATTCATTTCACGTAAACAAACATGATGCTTTCTATTTTTTTTTTTTTTTGGGGGGGGACAGATTATTCGGTGTCAGTAAGAAGCTATATATGAAATGTGTGTCTGTGACTAAAAGGTATAATTATAACGACGTATGCTGATAATGAAAGATGTTTTATGAAGATGTGTGTAAAATCAGCTTCCTTACTGATGAGGTGAATTATGCTTATTTTCCTTGGATTCTGTTCCAGTAATTTTTTTTTTTTTAAATTCTGTGGCTTCTAAAAGTTTGAAGGGCCCGACTCTAAACAACATTTCACCAAACATCATTACTTAACGTCTTGTACATGTTCCTTTCGTTCTGTAGGATGGTCTGCCTACATTTTGTATTCTGTGCTCCTTTTTTAGATCTTCGATTTTTCTATATCTATGCAAATGGAATCTGTCCCCAGTGGGAGACTTAGTTGATATCTGTTAGTAATTTTTTGCGTCTACTAATAAAAATTTCATGATTATTTAGGTATCATGTGAAAATCATGACACGAAGCTGTGGCTAGTTTTCAGTTACACATTAACTATTACGAGGAAGAGACACAATAAAGGTACTAGGCTGTGCCTGCGGTAATAAAGCTAAGTCTGGATTTTCTTTTGATTAATGCTATACTTTGTGTTCACTTTGTCAGAAACTTAAATATTCATATCCTATTTTTTTCGTGTCATATTTAGTGACCTTATGAGCTCTCACTTCATGGTCACATCTGTCTAATGATTTTGCAAAGCCTCGGTACACAACACGTGCAATCTAGTGTTATAGCTATACCTGGGTGATTTTGTGGTAGTGTCTAGTAGTCGCAATAAGCAGGATCTTTCTGCTGTAAAGCCATAGTAACCTGCGCTAATGATTGTAGCTTCATATGAAACACAGAAGCGGAGGCCACATTCTGTAGCAGGATAAAAAAGCTGTGACCAGTAGCACTAGCACTATCAGCAGGGACAAGGGGTAACTACCAGCAGCAGGAACAAGGGTATGACTACAGAGCAGCAGCAGCAGCAGCAGGAACAAGGAGTGACTACTACAGCAGGAACAAGGGGTGACTACTACAGCAGGAACAAGGGGTGACTACCAGCAACAAGAACAAGGGAACAAGGGATATCTATTAATAGTAGGAACAGCTGTTACTAACCAGCAGCAGAAACAAGGGGTGACTACCAAGGGCAGCAGTAAGAACAAGAATGACTATCAGCAACAGCAGTTGGAACAAGAATGACTATCAGCAACAGCAGTTGGAACAAGAATGACTACCAGCAGCAGCAACAAGGAATGACCCACAGCAGTAAGAACAAAGGTTGACCTACAGTAGCAGTAGCAACAAGGGATGACCCACAGCAGACCAGGAGCCTGCTGAGTAACAGGTGGGGTAAACCTAGTTAACACGGATCATAACTGAGCAGTACCAGGAACAAGAGTTGACCCACAGCAGGCCAGGAGCCTGCTGGGTAACAAGTGGGGGTGAGCCTAGATAACGCTGATCATAACGGGGTCAGTCAACGTGGGACTAAGGGTTGAGCGCCACTGTGTATTGAGTCACGCTCCTCTGCAACCGACTATGGCCGGAATTCTTGGCGACGGCTTGAGGGTCCACCGGTGAACACTGCTGCTTCCCTACACTAGCACTACCGGCTACTTCCTCTACGCCTGCCACTCACCTCATAATAATCTAATTTACTTCCTCTCTTTCCTAAAGACTGCAAATATTTAAGTAGAGGCCCGAGTCTGCTGTGATCAATGTAAGTAGTGTCAGTTTAAAGAGTGGGTGATCTTGTGCAGGCCAGGACACCACTCTTACGTAACAGCCAATAAATCTACTACTTGGACCACACATATTCCACTGTACCATACCTGACTTTTCACCAAACAGTGGCGCCCCACACTAGGTTAACCTGTACTTGGTTGTTTTGCAAAAAGGAAGTTGTAGCCATTGTTCCAAACCAATTACGCCACATAATGGAAGTGATAAGCGGCAGGCTAATAATCTTGCTAGGAAAAATAGGGAGCTACAGGTCCCCTCCCTCTTCCCCTGGCAGCACCCGTGTGGTGACGCCACCTACTGGCGGAGGGGGGAGGGTAGGACCCACCTCGCTACTACATACACCCACACCACCACGCGCACCCAGCTTGCGTAACACTATGTACCGCTCCACCCACTCTGTATTGCCTAACCGTCTCCAACACCAAAGATGTGGTATATTCACAACTTCTACGCCCTGCTCTAAACACCAACGACTTGCAAAAAAAGATTGACAGTTAATTCGACTACATTA
This sequence comes from Cherax destructor, assembly GCA_009830355.1. Lineage (NCBI taxonomy): Eukaryota > Metazoa > Arthropoda > Malacostraca > Decapoda > Parastacidae > Cherax > Cherax destructor. The sequence continues at coordinate 229,212 of WNWK01000242.1, forward strand.
AACGCTTATCAAAGCAAAAAAAAAAAAAAAACCCTCATTAGCAGTAAGTACTGTGGTTTACGGTCAAGTGTGTGAATGAACTCGACCTACTAGTGGTCACAAGGGTCGAATACAAGCTCCTGGTTCCGCTTAAAGGTGAGAGAGTTCATTTTTACCTACGCTCGTGAACTCTATTGATATATAATCTTTAAATTGTGTATGCAGTCTGCCTTCACCGCTTCATTCAGGTCATTTCATTTCGTAACCACCCTGAGGCTAAAGATGTGTTTCTTGACATGCTCACGGCTTATTTGTCTTACTTACAAATGTGTAAAAAATTTCCCAATTCTCACCCGGCCTTGGGCCACGCTCGTTTGTTGCTTGCCTGGTCAACCAGACTGTTGCTACTGACGGCCTGCTGGCCCACATATCCATCACAGCCTGGTTGATCTGGCACCTGGTGAGGATACTTCTCCAGCTTCCTCTTGAAGACTTCTACACTTGACCCAGCAGTTTCTGATATCTTCTGGTAGGATGTTGAATAGCCTGGAACAACGGACGTTTATACAGTGTTTTCTTATTGTACCCACGGCGCTCCTGCTTTTCACTCCAGTATGATATGGCAGTGCAGATTTGGGACAAGGCCCTTAAGTACTTTCCAGGTATATATTATCATGTCTCTCTCCGATCCAATGAGTGCATATTTAGGATTTCAAGGCATTCCCGGTAATTTAAATGTTTTATTTTCTAAATGCGGGCCGTAAACGATCTTTGTATTTGTTCCAGCTCTGATATCTCACCTGCCCTGAACGGGTCCGTCAACACTGAGCAATATTCCAATGAGAGAGAACAAGCGATTTGAAAAGTGTCACCACTGGTACTATTTCCCTTGTTTTGAAAGTTCTCATTATCCACCCCGTCATTTTTCTGGCTGTCGTGACATTGGTCTTATTGTGTTCTTTAAACGAAAGGTCATCTGACATAATTGCTTCTAGGTCTTTCACGTGTTCCTTTCATTCTATTTGATGATCCTCTTGAGTTTTGTATACAGTGTCCCTTCCGAGTGCCTGGAACTTATCACCATTAAACGTCATGTTCTCCACTGCTCATTGCAAAACCCTGCTTTTAATTACCAGCAATTTTTCAAGTGTCTTCTAGAGAGGTGACTTATATGCTTATTTTAGTGTAATATGTAAGTTTTTATGTGTCTGCTATGAGATAAGAAACAGCAGCGGTGCCAGGACAGTGCCTTGGGGTACTGAGCTTTTTCCCTCGCTGATGTTGGATTTTGCTATGTTTACTACTACTACTTTGTGTTTTACGCAGAGTAGGTCCAATCCTTCGAGTATTTTATACGTCTTGAACATGGTCTTTCTAAGAAGCCTTTAATGCCATCAAGTTCAGTTATTTTAGTCTCTTCATATTTCATTTACCTTAGTTCTGGGTCTGGCCTCTTCATCTGCTAATGTTTCTGAGGATTAATACCCCCGTGGCCTAGTCTCGGACCATTCACCTAGTTACGTTTGAGCGGGTCGAGTCTTTAATTTGTTGCCACTTCTTCCTTGTGCAGCTCATCTCACTATGCAATCACAGTGATACTAAAGTATTTCCTAACATTTCTATAACTCACCTGTGTCTTCAACTTCCAACTGTGCCTCCCTTTCCCTTGTTCCTGATCCTCTTAATTCAAACAATATAGATCTATAGATTAAAAAGTCACAATACTGTGGTTGGAACAAACCACAAATAACACGCACTTAGAAGATACTTTGACGTTTCGGTCGGTCCTAGTCCACTGGACCAGTTGTGATTAGACAATGGTCCACTACGGACGTAAACGTCGTCATAAGTTACCTCTCTACTGTGGGTTATTTGTGATGTAATATAGTCCTATCTTCACTGTCACTTCCGTTTAAAAAAAATTACGTCCTTTTCCACGAGAAAGTCGCCAGGCTTATTCATCTTTCCTCAGCATGTGTTTTTGCTCACTTATGGGACTGCTTGTTGCACACCTTTTCGAGCTTCTGAACATATTTGACCAGAAGGCTCCATATTCGACAACTAACCTCACAATGGCAGTTGCTTCTCTCATACGCGGCAGAGGTAACCCGGGTTGCCTGCACCTCTGGTAATGACACTGTTAAGTACAACAGTTTCTAATATATCTCCCACCAGATTTTACCTGCTTCTGGTTCCGCTCGTTTTTTGCCATCATTGTTACCAACCTTTTATTCGAGGTGATTCTCAAAAGTTTATCTTATTCATGGTATATCTCCTTTTAATGTAACTTTTTTCACACAAGTTAAGTTACTTAGCTATTTTAACTTTTAAGGTTTCAATAAGATATAACAAGGATCCCAATGCAAATGTCTCTGACTTTCTTGGGTTATCCTAGGTAATCTACACACATGCTGCTATGTATGATCATTTATGTAACTATATTTATGTGTATCTGTACCTGAATAAACTTACTATCTGAAGAAAAAACAACTGTCTATTCTTTTCAGTGGTTTCACATCATCAGCAAACAATGACAAATTCTTTAGATCAATCAGCTGGAGTGTTTACATGTATGAGAAATAGTAAAGTCCCAGTACAAAAATAAATCTTGGGTACTCCTTCATTACACTCGCCTTATTCTGCCACTCTTCCTGCAGTCTCCCACCAAGGTATGGTGCTGCCATCACAGTTCAGATGACCCTCTGACTGCAACATCCTCACCCACCCTTCTTTTAGAGGGAAGGCACTCTACAACCACCTCCAGGACTCAAGTCCAGCTAACCGGTTTCCCTGAACCCTTTCATGTTACCTTGCTTACACTCCAACACCATATCATGTCATAAAAACAGCTTGTCTCCACCCACTCTGATTTAATGTGCTCACACAAGCCTGTTGAATGTTCAATCTTAAAACCTCCTTTATCCCCCTCCCCCAACCTTTGCTGGGACGACCCCTACCCTTCCTTCCCTCCACCCCCAATTTATATATTCTAGTCATTCTATCTTGCTCCATCCTCTCTAGATGTCCAGATCACCTCAACAACCCCTCCTTTTCCCTCCGATTAATATTTTTTTTTGTAACCCCCACACACCTACTCTCCAAACATGACATCTCCCCTGCCTCTGCCTCCAGCCTCCTCGTCACTGCAACGTTTAAAACTCATGCCTCACACCCATACAATAGTGCTGATACCACTATACTCTGGTATATTGCCCACTCCCCTTTTTTTTTTACCTCCATGGATGCCTCATTGCGCCACAGATAATTTTTTTCCCTCGTCAATTCTATGGTTCACCGTATCATTTATAGACCCAGCCACACCAACAGGCTCTTTGCCAAACATCTGAACACATATGCTTCATCCATACGCCCTCCCGTCAGTCTGATATCCAGTCTTTATTGCCTAGATTTTTATTTTGTGTAGCCACTTTGCTCTTTCAAATTTTAATTACCTTACATACTCCTCCAACAACCTTTGCACCCCTAGGTCTTCCCTCTCTGAGTGAGGTCTGCCTCCCTCCCGAGTCCATACTCAGTGTCCGGTCTTCTTATTTCTTCCACAATCTTCATAACCGTGCATTTTGCTGGGGTTGAATTCAAGCAACCACTTATTTGATCAATCTTGCAATTTGTCCAGATCCAGTAGTATCCTTTACCCTGTCCTTAACTGCCTTTATTCTCATTAGTTTTACTTCATTAGCAAAGAAAGATACACATGACTGCCGATTTATAAAGGTCAGCCATAGTGGACGTGACTCCGCGCGAACCAGTACTGATAAGCTATGAGATAAACTCATGATTTATATCATTACGTATATAAACTTATGATTTATATCATTACGTATATAAACTCATGATTTATATCATTACGTATATAAACTCATAATTTATATCATTACGTATATAAACTCATAATTTATATCATTACGTATATAAACTCATAATTTATATCATTACGTATATAAACTCATGATTTATATCATTACGTATATAAACTTATGATTTATATCATTACGTATATAAACTCATGATTTATATCATTACGTATGTGGTGAATATCTCACCCTACAGTGTAAAAATTACGAAGGTCTACAAATCCCTTGAGACATGCCAGTATTTTGGCTGGGCAAGAAATCTACATCAGTGGCAAGTACCTGCATGGGCCTGGTAGACAAATATATATATAGCGAAAGCAGATAATTTATTAAACACAATGTAGATGATAAAGCATCTTGTAGGTAAACATGTGAGTGAATCTGATACCACTGGCACTATATGAAACATAAGAGCTTAGTGTTCATAATAAGTGAATCTGATACCACTGCCACTATATGAAACATAACAGCTTAGTGTTCATAATAGGTGAAACGTCGTATATAATAAAATGTATAATGTTTCTGCAGCACCTGTGCAACGAGGGCTGCGCTGCAGCACCTGTGCAACGAGGGCTGCGCTGCAGCACCTGTGCAACGAGGGCTGCACTGCAGCACCTGTGCAACGAGGGCTGCGCTGCAGCACCTGTGCAACGAGGGCTGCGCTGCAGCACCTGTGCAACGAGGGCTTCGCTGCAGCACCTGTGCAACGAGGGCTTCGCTTCAGCACCACGTCTCCTAGTTGTAAACATTTACAAAGTAACCACCATTGTATACCCTATAAATAATTATCCATCCATCTGTCAACTAATGTGAAGGTTTGACGCTTCATATCACGCACCTTGAACTACACTTGTGACCAACTGGCCACGCTATGACATAATTATAAATATACGAGTAAAAATACCTTTGATGAGTTTCAAGGGTTTTTGTACTGGTGGAGCGCGGCCCTGGGCCAGGCTTGTTATGAATTTAACCTGTAATATTTGTATTAAACATGGAATATTTATTTCTCTACTCAATGTACCAATGAAGGGTTCTTCTGCAGATCAAAGGAATTGGAGCTATTCTCCCTTTCCTTGGATTAACTCTTGATTACTTCTCATTCCCTAGACGCCGTATAACCAATACGGGTTTAGCGCTTCCCTTTTGAATGTAATTATATTACAATTCAGCGGTAAACCCGTACGAGTAATGCAGTGCTATGCAATAATAATTGTTCACTTAGTGTTAACTTTCCTTTGTCATTTATTAAAATGACTTATTATCTTACTCACTAGTACAAGACCTAACCATCGTAGAGGCTTAGAAAGATGAAATAAATATTACAAGCACAGAACGTGTACGTGGTTGTCCGTTTGGCTGCACCTCCAATATGGCCGACAAGCAATCCGTGACCTTACATACAAAACCTCAATAGACACACAAGCATTTACTGTGCAATGTGTCTTCCCCATCCAGGAAATGCTGAGCCAGTATGTGCTATGCTGATCCTTGTGGTGTAGCAGCCCAGCCTCCAATAATATTTAACGTTAAAAAAACACTCCAAATATTGCAATACTCCCCGTGCTGCCAAACGTAAGACACACCAAGTTCTTCATTCTGCTACTCTCAATTATACATAAATATATTAATGTAGGTTAACCTACCTAGAATGTGGTCCGAGGGTTAACGCCCCCGCGGCCCGGCCCCAGACCAGGCCTCCCGGTGGATGGCTTGATAAGCCAGGCTGTTAGTACTAGCCGCACGCAACCCAACGTATGCATCACTGCCCGGCTGATCAGGAACTGACTTGAGGAATCCTCTTATATATGAAGGGAAAGTACTGAAAAGTCTTGGTCCCTTTACACTTACTGATTTTTACCTTAGCGTACTCACTTCACCCCTGCTTTTCATTTTGGGTATTTGGCTCAGCCTTCCGAGCCTTTTGCTTTCACGAACTGATCTGTGTGAGCAAATCTGAGATCAATCCCTCTAGAATTTTCCAAGTGTGTATTATATCTTTCTTGCCAACGTTCCAAACCTAACCTAAATAAGAATAACATTGAAATTTCTGAAAAATTTCGAGCGCGCAGAAATGAAGTATATATATATATATATATATATATATATATATATATATATATATATATATATATATATATATATATATATATATATAAAGGCTAGAACTGAAGAGGTTGTGTGTGGGAGACGTGTTGCAGGTGGCAACCTGGTGAAGGTCACTTGAAACTCTAAACATTCATTACACCAGCCTCCCTCCTTCCCTCCCTCCTCCTCCCTCCCCCTCCAGCCTCCACTAAGCCTCCTCACTACTTCCCTCCCAGCCCTCATCTACAATCATCACACCACAATACACCTTTACCTCACTCACCCTGGTAGGGTGAGTGAGGTGGCTGGGAGGTGAGCGTGGTGGATGGTAGTGGTAGACATGTTTGCAGGGAGTTATGGGGGATGACAGATGTTGATGTTTTCAGGGAGTTATGGGGGCTGACAGTTGTATATGTTGGCAGGGAGTTATGGGTGATGACAGTTGTATATGTTGGCAGGGAGTTATGGGTGATGACAGTTGTAGATGTTGGCAGGGAGTTATGGGGGATGATAGTGATGAGGGAGAGTACTGGTAGTTGATGAAGGGAGGGTGGTAGGTGATACCAACGCGACAGCGTGGGTAATACTTAGCAGGTGTGGTGCAGCTGGACGGAGACAGCAACCTGCCACGTTGCACACCCATCACGCCCTCCAAAACATCGCTGATTTCCCCGACAAGACATAACTATGTTAGGTACGTGAGCCCAGTTTGTTGTCTTATGTACCAGCTACTCCCCACCTTCAAGGAGGTAGTCTACTATTGTTGTCTTATGTACCAGCTACTCCCCACCTTCAAGGAGGTAGTCTACTATTGTTGTCTTATGTACCAGCTACTCCCCACCTTCAAGGAGGTAGTCTACTATTGTTGTCTTATGTACCAGCTACTCCCCACCTTCAAGGAGGTAGTCTACTATTGTTGTCTTATGTACCAGCTACTCCCCACCTTCAAGGAGGTAGTCTACTATTGTTGTCTTATGTACCAGCTACTCCCCACCTTCAAGGAGGTAGTCTACTATTGTTGTCTTATGTACCAGCTACTCCCCACCTTCAAGGAGGTAGTCTACTATTGTTGTCTTATGTACCAGCTACTCCCCACCTTCAAGGAGGTAGTCTACTATTGTTGTCTTATGTACCAGCTACTCCCCACCTTCAAGGAGGTAGTCTACTATTGTTGTCTTATGTACCAGCTACCCCCACCTTCAAGGAGGTAGTCTACTATTGTTGTCTTATGTACCAGCTACTCCCCACCTTCAAGGAGGTAGTCTACTATTGTTGTCTTATGTACCAGCTACTCCCCACCTTCAAGGAGGTAGTCTACTATTGTTGTCTTATGTACCAGCTACTCCCCACCTTCAAGGAGGTAGTCTACTATTGTTGTCTTATGTACCAGCTACTCCCCACCTTCAAGGAGGTAGTCTACTATTGTTGTCTTATGTACCAGCTACTCCCCACCTTCAAGGAGGTAGTCTACTATTGTTGTCTTATGTACCAGCTACTCCCCACCTTCAAGGAGGTAGTCTACTATTGTTGTCTTATGTACCAGCTACTCCCCACCTTCAAGGAGGTAGTCTACTATTGTTGTCTTATGTACCAGCTACTCCCCACCTTCAAGGAGGTAGTCTACTATTGTTGTCTTATGTACCAGCTACTCCCCACCTTCAAGGAGGTAGTCTACTATTGTTGTCTTATGTACCAGCTACTCCCCACCTTCAAGGAGGTAGTCTACTATTGTTGTCTTATGTACCAGCTACTCCCCACCTTCAAGGAGGTAGTCTACTATTGTTGTCTTATGTACCAGCTACTCCCCACCTTCAAGGAGGTAGTCTACTATTGTTGTCTTATGTACCAGCTACTCCCCACCTTCAAGGAGGTAGTCTACTATTGTTGTCTTATGTACCAGCTAATCCCCACCTTCAAGGAGGTAGTCTACTATTGTTGTCTTATGTACCAGCTACTCCCCACCTTCAAGGAGGTAGTCTACTATTGTTGTCTTATGTACCAGCTACTCCCCACCTTCAAGGAGGTAGTCTACTATTGTTGTCTTATGTACCAGCTACTCCCCACCTTCAAGGAGGTAGTCTACTATTGTTGTCTTATGTACCAGCTACTCCCCACCTTCAAGGAGGTAGTCTACTATTGTTGTCTTATGTACCAGCTACTCCCCACCTTCAAGGAGGTAGTCTACTATTGTTGTCTTATGTACCAGCTACTCCCCACCTTCAAGGAGGTAGTCTACTATTGTTGTCTTATGTACCAGCTACTCCCCACCTTCAAGGAGGTAGTCTACTATTGTTGTCTTATGTACCAGCTACTCCCCACCTTCAAGGAGGTAGTCTACTATTGTTGTCTTATGTACCAGCTACTCCCCACCTTCAAGGAGGTAGTCTACTATTGTTGTCTTATGTACCAGCTACTCCCCACCTTCAAGGAGGTAGTCTACTATTGTTGTCTTATGTACCAGCTACTCCCCACCTTCAAGGAGGTAGTCTACTATTGTTGTCTTATGTACCAGCTACTCCCCAGCTTCAAGGAGGTAGTCTACTATTGTTGTCTTATGTACCAGCTACTCCCCACCTTCAAGGAGGTAGTCTACTATTGTTGTCTTATTTACAGCACTCCCACCTTCAAGGATAGTTACTATTGTTGTCTTATGACCAGCTAATCCACCTTCAAGGAGGTAGTCTATATTGTTTCTTATGTCAGCTACTCCCACTCAAGAGGTAGTCTACTATTGTTGTCTATGTACCAGCTACTCACCTTCAAGAGGTAGTCTACTATTGTTGTCTTAGTACCAGCTACTCCCCACCTTCAAGGAGGTAGTCACATTGTTGTCTTATGTACCAGTACTCCACCTTCAAGAGGTAGTCTACTATTGTTGTCTTATTACAGCATCCACCTTCAAGGAGGTAGTCTACTATTGTTGTCTTATTACCAGCTACTCCCCACCTTCAAGGAGGTAGTCTACTATTGTTGTCTTATGTACCAGCTACTCCCACCTTCAAGGAGGTAGTCTACTATTGTTGTCTTATGTACCAGCTACTCCCACCTTCAAGGAGGTAGTCTACTATTGTTGTCTTATGTACCAGCTACTCCCACCTTCAAGGAGGTAGTCTACTATTGTTGTCTTATGTACCAGCTACTCCCCACCTTCAAGGAGGTAGTCTACTATTGTTGTCTTATGTACCAGCTACTCCCCACCTTCAAGGAGGTAGTCTACTATTGTTGTCTTATGTACCAGCTACTCCCCACCTTCAAGGAGGTAGTCTACTACCATACACTCGCACAAATGTGAAATTTACGAACACAAATACACTGCAGTGATAAGCTTGATGTTCTTTTCTTTACCTCTCATCAACATGTAATATGAAATTAGTAGTAGTTGTGACATTTTTTGAGCACTTTGATCACGTAAGTCACTCAGAGCTCACAGACAAGCAAAAAATATATACAATATACAATAAAAACAAGGACAAAATTAACAAATAATAAAAGTGTATTAAAGTTGGTAGAATTACCGTAACGGCTTGATAAAGCTCCTGGCGAGCGAAACGTTGCCACAATAAAATGTCACATTAGTTGCACTTGTGTCCTTTTACCTAACAAATAATAAAAACAACGAACATGAACACTCAACACAAAAAAAAAACACTAGTGTGTGTAGGTAAATCTCACAGCTTCAACTTATATTCACCATATAATATACTTGTGACTGGTTGAGAGAGTTGTTCCAACCTCTCAGCCCGGCCTGGGGCCAGACTTTTCTGTTCATTGCCTTTTTAACTAGACTGTTGCTGTTGGCGGCCCCCTGGCCCACATAGCCATCACAGCCTGGTTGATCTGGTACTTGAAGTAGCGATCCGTTTTCCTTTTGAAAAACATACTCTTATTCCCAAAATGTTTTTGATATCTGGTATCTTGGGCCACGGATGTTAACAATGTTATCTTGTGTCTTCGGCGTCCCTGCTTTTCACTGGGTATATTTTATGCATCCTCCCATCCAGATTTAGTGAGAGGAAGTTAAACACGTGTGCGAGGTCGTGGCAGGTTGCAAATATTTTAAAAGTATCTTAGCTTGTGTGTGTATCATTCTAACAAACTGAACAATATCATACTACAACCTATTCGCATTTTACTAAGTTATTTTTTAGGCAATTCTCAACATCACTGTCAGAACGTTCCTGTAAACTTACAAGTGCTATTTTCTTTATTTAAAATTAGTTTAAATACACATATGAAAGATAAGTAACTATTAATAAGAAAATTTTAAAAAGGGCCGCAGTACGTCTGGCAAGGAAACAGAGGAGCAGCACCAGGAAGCGTTCAAATCTGCACGTGTATCATCACTGGTGGAGGAAGACTGGGATGCATCTAACAATTCTACATACAGACTTCAGGTCTTTGACGTAGGTTTTGAGGCACTGAAAACAAGCAAAATGCCTGTAATACACAGACTTCGTGAAAACCTTATTGTTTATACACACTTGAATAAGAGGCTCAAATGGAAGCCATGTACTATCCAATGTATACGATCCCTATTTCCCAAGATGCGACTCACTACAACTGTTTAACATAAAGCCGAACACTAGCACAACTATTTATGGATGGTAAAATAGCAAATCTGAAGAATGTGCAGAGATATTTTACTGTCAGCATAAAAACACCTAAATTACGGGATGGCAAGCGACTAACATAAGTCATTATTATACCTACAAAGTACCGGTTACTTCTAAATCTTCACAGTGAAACTAATAAAATCAGAGGTCCATTAAACATACGAGATAACTTAACAAGCACACAGGGTCCTAGGCTTTACTTTTCGACACACATAATTCAAATATAAAGTAGTCTACATTGATTTCAATGGTGGTATTTTTTTAATCATTGGGAAGCGCTAAACCGTAGGGGTTACACAACGGCGCCTGGAGAGGCCATCGGGTTCGACCCAAGGACGGGAGAATAAGTCCATTTACTTGGATTAGGGACCCCTCATCAACATCAAGACAATTTAGTTCAGGGGTTCAGTGCTGGGAATTTATAATAATACTGATTATTATAAATTATATGCAAGACAACCACTATGAAAAAATAGAGGAATTCCAAGCGCTTTCGTGACTACTCACATTATCAAGGAACTATGATAATGCTCTTTGATAATGTGAGTAGTCACGAAAGCGCTTGGAATTCCTCTATTTTTTCATAGTGGTTGTCTTGCATATTTTGATATCACCTGTTTACTGTGATCTTTTTGCTATATATATATATATATATATATATATATATATATATATATATATATATATATATATATATATATTTACATATACATGCATAAATGTTGGCAGAGTGGCTGCTGTCGTGGCCGCCATATGCCAGCGGCCATCCAACCTTACCTTGGGTGTTCACAGACAACAGGGTCTCCTGCACTACACACCAGCAATTACTTTTTGCTTCACCCCGCCACTGGGTCAACTATACTCTGGAGTGGGTCAATTTATGAAAGATGTACTCCAGGCGATTTACCTAGACAAATACCAACAGCATAAATGAAATTACCAACAGACTTTAAAGTGCCTTCTACAGTTAACTTGAAAAGTTTTTGTAAACTGTTTCCGACTAGCCAGACTGTGGTACCTACGTCGGATTGTGTGCTGCCAACGCAGCAGCCTGGTTGACCCGGCTGTTAACCAGGAGGCCTGGCCCTAGAGCGGTAGATAGGTAGGTAGCCCTGTGACTAGCCCTCCCCACTACCAGTAAGTCATCGAAGATTAACGTATTATGAAACACATTAAATATTGGTTTATTTTTTATGTACGCCCTTTCCCCTTCCCCTCGTGTCTGAACCTCCTTGAATGTGTGCTTGTGGGGGTCGAGACTAGGCTCCTGACCCCGCCTCTTAAACTACCTTGGTCATTAGTGATTTTTGACCTTTTGGGCTTTATCATATTGGGTTTTAAGCCTATCCACTACCCGAGGGTCATTAAGGCTACATGTCAACTCTTAACAACCAGTCAAGGATTCTTGATTCTTTAAAGTAAGTTGTCAGTGTATGTACACTGAGAGGCACACAGTTTTTGTGTATATAATCTTGTGGACACAAAGTGGAGAAAACAGAAATTAATCTTCCCATATTTATTCTTAAGGTTGAGTATTGATTTTGCCTCCACAACTCCTTTAAATTTATTCCAATTTTTAACCACCTTGAAGCTAAATAAATACTTTCCTAACATCCCTATGGGTTCTCCATGGGGAGTGGAAGAGAATTCTTCCTCCGTAAGCCATGCGTGTCGTAAGAGGCAACTAAAATGCCGGGAGCAAGGGGCTAGTAACCTCTTCTGTATATATTACTAAATTTAAAAAGAGAAACTTTTGTTTTTGTGCCACCCTGGCTCGGTGGGATATGGACGCTTTGTTGAAAGAAGATCCCTACGGTTTATCTGTGTCTTCAGCTTCCATCTGATTTTCCTTGTCCCAGGACCTTTTAATTTAGTCTATTCCTCACTGCTCTATCAATTCCTCTTAAAGTTTTTATGTCATTATAGTCTCCTTTAATGTGCAGGTGCAGTTTCTTCAGTCTCTCCTGAAAGTGATGAGACATGTGCAACAGTTAGGTATCTTTATTCCGAAACGTTTCGCCTACACAATAGGCTTCTTCAGTTGAGTACAGAAAAGTTAGTAAAGTAGAAGAGACGTGAAGACGATGTAATCAGTCCATCACCCTTGAAGACGTAGTTCTAAGGTGGTCAGTCCCTCAGCGACTACTGACTGAAGAAGCCTACTGTTTAGGCGAAACGTTTCGGAATAAAGATACCTAACTGTTGCACACGTGTCTTACTCATCCACCTGTCGGTACTGTTTACCATTTTCATATACACTCTTCTCAAAATGCCTTACTTTCAGTACTGGGACTAAACTAGTTGCAAACATTGGGATATTTTAGTAGTTTTGTGACCCACGCTTGGGTCACATACTTGATAACTGACCTAACATATGCCGTGTATAAATGTGAAGTATTTATAGTTCAAATTCATGAGTGGTGTATTCAGGTTTGCTGTGTTGTCTGTGCCGCTGCTGAGGTTATATTGTTAGTGTGCATTTCCGGTGAAATGTTTGGTGTGATAACTCCTACATACTTTTCCTTCACTGATACTTGCAACTTTTAAAAACACTACTGAATCTTCAACTAGGTATTTCACATAGTATTGTACTTCTCTCTCATCTTCCATTTGCACCCCTCCATTTTTCCTTTGCATTTTCAGCTGTTACTTTACTATCACCTTTTTATGGCGCTGTGAAGCAAAGGTAGATTTTCTTAGTATATTCATGCCTAGTTCTTCAGCTTGTTTCCCAGTCTTCTGTCGTTTTATGTGCACCATATCTTCCATTCTTTCTCGCACATTCATAGTCCCCTTTTCTAGTTTCGCTTCCTTATAGTCTACCTCCAGCTCTCTCCCTATCCCCATTTCTATCAGATACATAAAACGTAACATATGATCTCAGGCACCTGCCTATAGTCGACTTAACCAACGCTGTTTATTCGTATATGGTGAAAACCAGATCAAGTCTTACTGGTTCATCCCCCTCTGTCTTGTTTCCATTACGTGTTGACACAAACTTCATCACTGCTGCCTCCGTTAATTTTGTTGCGCATGTTTCTGGTCTTCCCTGTGGGTGAGTGTAAGGTGTCAGCGTGTGCACGTGGGAGGGCCTCTTCTAAAGTGTGTTTTGCCTAGGTGTGTTCGCACAGGTTGACACATATATTGGCCCTGTCTCGTAACGTTTTTAATTCCTTTGTCCTCCAGGACCCAATCATACCTGCCCTTGAAACTATGTATGGTGTTTGCCTCTTAACATCCACATGTCTCATCTGTCTTTCTTTTCCTACCCTTTATGTCTCCTGCTCCTTTATTTCGCACCTGAAACCACCCTGCCTCGTCTCCTGAGAATTTTGTGTCATTATAATGTCCCCTTAGGTTCTCCTGTCTTCTAGGGTTATGTTTCTCAAGTATTCATCCTTTCACAGTCCCCTTCCCCTCAGTTCTATCTGGTCTTGTCCTCTTTACCATCATTCATTCATTTTAATCGTCAGTGCACGAACCTCGTGAACGTTTATTATATTTTCATTCAGCTCTCTGCCAAATGTATAGCAGCCTTTTTTAATTTGCTTAATTGTGGTTAATTATAAGTTTTTAAAATTTATGTAACCTAACTCAACTTAAAGAATATAATGTTTGGAGGTTTACTGGAAGCGTTAAGAAACTGAAGTTGGGACCTTGAATGGAAATCAACGTAGAATAGGTCGGAGGGTGTACGAGGGAGGGGGTTGTGTTCACAGGAGGTGGGATTTGTGTTCACAGGAGGTGGGACTTGTATGTGAATGTGTACATGTATAGCCATCCCTGTACTCACCTATTTGTGGTTGCAGGTCTTTGCTGGTCGCGCTTCTAGATCCACTCTCTCCCTACTCCAAGACCTTTATCGTACCTCTTCTTAAAGCTACGTATGGAACTTGCCTCCACTACATCATTCTCCAGATTGACAACTCTATGACTGAAGAAATACTTCCTAACATCCATGTGGCTCATCCGAGTTTTCAACTTCCAGTTGTGACCCCTTGTTGCTGTATCCCAGCTCTGAAATATTCTGTCCCTATCCATCTTCTCGATTCTTCTCAGTATTTTATATTTTGTTATCATGTCCCCCTTTCCCTCCTGTCTGGCAGTGTCGTCAGGTTGATTTCCCTTAACTTTCTTAACGTGCTTGGCCAGGTGTGGGTTCCATACTGGTGTTGCATACCCCAATAGAGGCCTGACATACACAGTGTATAAAATCTTAAATGACTCCTTACTCAGGTGTCGAAATGCTATTCTTAGGTTCGCCAGGCGACCATTTGCTGCAGCAGTTTTTGGTTGATGTGTACATCGGGAGATGTCCTCACTCCAGGATCCTTTTCATTGAGTGAGGTTTGTAGTCTTTGGCACCCCTAGCGTGTACTCCATCTGCAATCTTCTTTGACCTTCCCTAATCTTCATGACTTTGCACTTGGTGGGGTTAAACTCCAGGAGTCAATTGTTGGGCCAGGCTTGCAGCCTCTGTGTGCTTACCTAATTGTGGTTGCAGGGGTCGATTCATAGCTCCTGGCCCCCGCATCTTCATTGGTCGCTACTAGGTCACTCTCTCCCTGCTCTTCTTAAAGCTATGTACAGATCCTACCTCCACTACATCACTTTCCAGACTATTCCACTTCCTTACAACTCTATGACTGAAGAAGTACCTCCTAACATCCATGTGACTCATCTGAGTCTAACTTCCAATTGTGACCCCTTGTTGTTGTGTCCCATCTCTGGAACATCGTGTGTGTGTGTTTGTCTGTGTCTGTGTGTGTCTGTGTATGCGTCTGTGTGTGTCTGTGTATGCGTCTGTGTGTGTCTGTGTATGCGTCTGTGTGTGTGTGTCTGTGTGTGTCTGTGTGTGTGTCTGTGTATGCGTCTGTGTATGCGTCTGTGTATGCGTCTGTGTGTGTGTGTGTCTGTGTGTGTGTCTGTGTCTGTGTGTGTCTGTGTGTCTGTGTGTGTCTGTGTGTGTCTGTGTGCGCGTCTGTGTGTGTGTGTGTGTGTGTGTGTGTGTGTACTCACCTAATTGTGGTTGCAGGGGTCGAGACTCAGCTCCTGGCCCCGCCTCTTCGCTGTCCTCTACTGGGTCTCTGCTCTCCCTGCTCCATGAGCTTTATCATACCTCGTCTTAAAACTATGTATGGTTCCCGCCTCCACTATATCGTTCGCTACACTATTCCACTTCCTGACTACTCTATGGCTGAAGAAATGCTTCCTAACAACCCTCTGACTCATCTGAGTCTTCAGCTTCCAGTTGTGTCCAATTGTTTCTGTGTTCCCTCTCTGGAACATCCTGTCACTATCTGTGTCTGTGTGTGTGTGTCTGTAAGTCTGTGAAGGGAAGACGATGGGAGGAGAGAGGGAAGGGGGGAAGGAGAGGTGAAGAGTGTGTTCCTGGTAGCCTTCAACCCCCCCACACTACCACCACCTCCCCTCCCTGCAACATATGCAACAACCTACTAAAGCAGCAACCGGATTCGCTCGGCCACTTGCAAATCGTTACACCTGATGCCACACACAAAGGCGCGCTTTGTTTCGCAAAAATTGCGTCATTAAGGAAAAAAATACTTAATATTGCCGCTTTTAGCCACCATTATTTTCTTATACATCGGAATACGGATAAGATAGTACTTAATATTGCCACCTTTATCCATCATTTTCTTATAACACTGAATATAGACAAAATGCAAAATATTACTTTTAACCACTATTTTCTTATAACACGGAATATAGAAAAATGCAAAATATTACTTTTAACCACTATTTTCTTATAACACGGAATATAGACAAAATGCAAAATATTACTTTTAACCACTATTTTCTTATAACACGGAATTCATAAAATAAATTAACAGTGAAACATAACTTTTTTTTCCTTTGTTGTTTCGTCTATACACGGAAATCTAGTTCTAAATATCTGGATCAACTGATTAGACAAAAATTTTAATATGTCTAAGTAAGACAATTGTAAGGTAAGGCAGCGGCCTCACACACATCGTATATAAACATCTTTTCATATACCAAAAATGTATTTTGAAAAAAAAAAAAAATTAGTTAAACCAATGGTAGATCAACCATTCCCTTAGGACACCTTTATTTAATTGAGAACGTTTTGGTCCTTGGGTTTTGATCACTTCATGTATTTGAAGTGATCAAGGTTCAACGACCTAAACGTCTTCAATAAAGGAATGATTATATTCGTGTCAATTTCCGTCAAGTTAAGGGCAGTCATTTGCCTTCTTATTGCTAATAACATTATTCTTCGGTATTACAAGAAAAGTTAAACCTTATCTCAGAGCCAAATAGCCAAGTTATAAAAGCACTTTATTATAAACATTAATACTCCTTCACAGTTCTTCATACATTCTCATTATAATATTTTCCATCAACACTTGGGAGGGGGAGAGAGAGAGAGAGAGAGAGAGAGAGAGAAGGGGTAGGGGGATCCGGTTTAAATTACATTCCCCTAAACCAGTTAATAGTAGAGAAACTTACTCTCACCTCAATGAGTCAGAAGAACATAAGAAACACTGCTGTAGGCCTACTGGCCCAGGCCAGGTAGGTTCTATTTACACTAGATCATTTTCATTAATTTATCTTGAATATGCTTGTGACTAGTTTCGAAAGTTCTACTCTGACAGTCGGTCTGAGGCCAAGCTTTCCTGGTGACTACTCGATCAACTAGGCTGATGCTACTCAGGGCCCTTATGCTGACCTGTATAGGCATCACTACCAGTGTGTTCCTGGAGTAGCTTCCAGAGGTCATCGCCCCCGCCACCCGAGTCCATATCAGGCCTCCTGGTTGGGGGTGCTGATCGATCCGATCAAGCTGTTAGTGCCTGCTGCCCGCAATCAAACGTATGCACCACAACCCGGTTACTCAGGAACTGTTTTAAGGAATTTTCAGAGTTCCCTCTTGAAGACGGCGAGGGTTTTGTTGGCAACCCCCTTATGCATGAAGGGAGAGTACCGAGAGTCGTAGTCCCTTTATATTCATTGCGTTCTCTCTCAATTAAGAAATTAATGCAATCTCTTAAATTCATCTAAGTTTGTTAGGTAATATTTCTTATATCTGTTGGCAAAAAGTTTAAGAGTCGTGGATCCTCGACGTTGAGTAAGTTCTTTAAAGAGAAGCATCTCACACCCTGGAAACACGTCTGAACCAACACAATTATTACATCAGCTGCGACAACCTGGACAACCCCTGGTTATCCAGGAATCAGACACACAGGCACAAATGCATGGAGTCAGCCCCTTATGTCTCCAACACTGTTAAACGGAATAAAGGTAGCTTTATTTAAACAAGATTCTAGCACGAATCCTACTTAAAACACACACTAGCCAATATAACTACTACTATAACTTAGTACCCAACACTTCTTCCCTGGCGAAACGTTGCCTTAATAAATGTCATTAAGTTGCTAACGCACATTTACGTAAACCCGGCGTTCACTGGCTTTACACTTCCTCTTGTATATCCAACTCGAGTAAGCCGTTAAAAAAATATATATATTTGCGTACATAACTAATTTCAGGTGAATTATACCCTATATCCTTATTTAAAGTTTAAATAACCGAAGTTGAATATATTGTTATAAATAAATAGAATATGAAAAAACTTTGGAACTAATAAAGATTTTCTCTATTAGATGTTTCCAGACTTTTTTCACATTCTACTTATTTATTCTTTTAATTGATTTGTCCACTTAAATATCATCACACCTATTTATATGCCTTTCCAGATTTATTAATTTATTCACCAGGAAGAAAATAATAAAATTTTGCTTACTTTTCCCGGAAAATTCATTTGCATCAGCAATTTTGATTAAAAGTGTTATTAAAAGTGTTATAATTTATGTATTTTAGCAAAAAAATAAGTTTGCGCAGATCTTGATGACGCTCAAAGATTTCTTTAAAAGTTTCGTTAATAATTCATTGACATTGCTTGATTAGTTAAAGGTTTTGACATCACAAGAGCAACCCAGACAAAGTTGTTACATGCGTTAGAGGCCTTGACTCTCTTCACTACTATAAGTTATTATGAGGAAACTTTCCAAATGTGTTTAAGCATAAACCACATACATCATTTACACCTTAGTAAACCAGGAGCATAATTAGATCAAAGGTATATAGTATCGATAAGCTGCAGAATAAGAGAAACACCAGATAAAGAAGCGTATGTGTTGTTTGGGGTTGTTTGGGTCACTCTGCCTCGGTGGGAGACGGCCGACTTGTTGAAAAAAGAAAAAATGTGTTGTTTGCACACATGTCATATTCTTCAAATAAAAAATAGTTCGAAACAAGTAAATTAACAAACCTAAATCAAACTTCTACAAAATCTGTCAATTGCGGTCAAGAGAGAACCTGGCCCGCACCCCCGTAAAGGTGAGTAACAGCGCGCGACCTACATACAACTGTACAAACCACAGAGGTGGGAGAGCAGCCTAAACACACCACTATTGCCTTGGCTTGTTCCCGTGTAAAAATCTCGTGGGAACCAGTGAGGACTAACCAAGACTGAAGGTAATAGTGGGCTCGCCCTTGGCTACTTTCCATGGATCACACGCCCAATGTTTGCCGCTAGTAGCAGGCGCTATGTTGGTGTGGCGGTTTCGCCGCTAGTAGCAGGCGCTATGTTGGTGTGGCGGTTTCGCCGCTAGTAGCAGGCGCTATGTTGGTGTGGCGGTTTCGCCGCTAGTAGCAGGCGCTATGTTGGTGTGGCGGTTTCGGCCCAGATAGGAAGAGGGGATCGGGGGGAGTAAGTAACACCGGGGAACCCCTCCTTCCCCACATCACAATTCCATGTAACTTAAACATGAAGAAATATTTTAAAGATAAACGTCCTCGGTATAATCGTTTAGTGAACACGTTATGCATTACTGACACTGAAGAATATGGTAAAATGTGACAATACACACAATTAATTTACATAAATGGACAAATATGCAATATGTTAGGTAATAGGACATAAGTGCAACTAGTGTGGCATTTTATTGTGACAACGTTTCGCTCACCAGGAGCTTTGTTACGCCGTAACGGCTTGACAAAGCTCCTGGAGAGCGAAACGTTGCTACAATAAAATGTCACATTAGTTGCACTTGTGTTTTATTACCTAACATATTGTCGGTAATTCTACCAACATTAGTACAAATATGCAACATTCTGAATATTTTTGGACTACGTTTCGCTCGCCAAAAGCCTCAATGTAAGGCGCAAGCTCCTGGCGAGCGAAACGTAGCCTAACTAAAGTAATTGCCTCCACGAAATTCAATGATGTCCCCAGTGGCCCGTCTTTAACACTCAACTGGTTGACAAAATCTAGTCAAATGTCTTTTTTTTTTTTTTGCCTCAACGGTGCCAATTTCTACAATCTAATATGCAAATCCAATCTCATTCGCCAATGACTGAAAATCCAGGCGATTTTTTTGCCGAGTGCAAAAATAATGATTATTTGCCCCTAGAGTTTGGCTGGAGGTGTGTAATAAGGCCAACCAACACGTCTGGTAGCGAGGCTGGAGGTGTGTAATAAGGCCAACCAACACGTCTGGTAGCGAGGCTGGAGGTGTGTAATAAGGCCAACCAACACATCTGGTAGCGAGGCTGGAGGTGTATAATAAGGCCAACCAACACATCTGGTTGCGAGGCTGGAGGTGTGTAATAAGGCCAACCAACACATCTGGTAGCGAGGCTGGAGGTGTGTAATAAGGCGAACCAACACGTCAGGTAGCGAGGCTGGAGGTGTGTAATAAGGCGAACCAAGACATCTGGTAGCGAGGCTGGAGGTGTATAAGGCCAACCAACACGTCTGGTAGCGAGGCTGGAGGTGTGTAATAAGGCCAACCAACACGTCTGGTAGCGAGGCTGGAGGTGCGTAATAAGGCCAACAATCCCGTCTGGTAGCGAGGCTGGAGGTGTGTAATAAGGCCAACCAACACGTCTGGTAGCGAGGCTGGAGGTGTGTAATAAGGCCAACCAACACGTCTGGTAGCGAGGCTGGAGGTGTGTAATAAGGCCAACCAACACGTCTGGTAGCGAGGCTGGAGGTGTGTAATAAGGCCAACCAACACGTCTGGTAGCGAGGCTGGAGGTGTGTAATAAGGCCAACAATCACGTCTGGTAGCGAGGCTGGAGGTGTGTAATAAGGCCAACAATCACGTCTGGTAGCGAGGCTAGAGGTGTGTAATAAGGCCAAAATCCCGTCTGGTAGCGAGGCTGAGGTGTGTAATAAGGCCAACCCAACACGTCTGGTAGCGAGGCTGGAGGTGTGTAATAAGGCCAACCAACACGTCTGGTAGCGAGGCTGGAGGTGTGTAATAAGGCCAACAACACGTCTGGTAGCGAGGCTGGAGGTGTGTAATAAGGCCAACCAACACGTCTGGTAGCGAGGCTGGAGGTGTGTAATAAGGCCAACCAACACGTCTGGTAGCGAGGCTGGAGGTGTGTAATAAGGCCAACAATCACGTCTGGTAGCGAGGCTGGAGGTGTGTAATAAGGCCAACAATCACGTCTGGTAGCGAGGCTGGAGGTGTGTAATAAGGCCAACCAACACGTCTGGTAGCGAGGCTGGAGGTGTGTAATAAGGCCAACCAACACATCTGGTAGCGAGGCTGGAGGTGTGTAATAAGGCCAACCAACACATTTGGTAGCGAGGCTGGAGGTGTATAATAAGGCCAACCAACACATCTGGTAGCGAGGCTGGAGGTGTGTAATAAGGCCAACCAACACGTCTGTAGCGAGGCTGGAGGTGTGTAATAAGGCCAACCAACACTCTGAGGAGGCTGAGGTGTAATAAGGCCAACCAACACTCTGGTAGGAGGCTGGAGGTGTGTAATAAGGCCAACCAACACGTCTGGTAGCGAGGCTGGAGGTGCGTAATAAGGCCAACCAACACGTCTGGTAGGAGGCTGGAGGTGCGTATAAGGCCAACCAACACGTCTGGTAGCGAGGCTGGAGGTGCGTAATAAGGCCAACCATCACGTCTGGTAGCGAGGCTGGAGGTGTGTAATAAGGCCAACAATACGTCTGGTAGCGAGGCTGGAGGTGCGTAATAAGGCCAACCAACACGTGCGGTGGTGATTCAACATTCCGCATGGCTAAGGCTGTGTCGAGGATAAACGCTGTAGCGGCTCACATATACCGAGAATTTCACTGCAAATCAGAAGGATGACGTAGCAAGGTGACAGCAGGCAGGTGTTTATGTGGTGACCGTGAGAGCCTTTTCCCCAGCAGACCAGCAGTTACCTCCACACCCCCAGTAGACCAGCAGTTACCTCCACCCCCACACCCCCAGCAGACCAGCAGTTACCTCCACCTCCACACCCCCAGAAGACCAGAAGTTACCTCCACCCCACACCCCCAGCAGATACCTCCACCCCTTGCCCCCAGCAGACCAGCATTTACCTCCATCTCCTCACTCCCAGAATTCCAGCAGTTACCTCTACCCCAGCAGACAAGCAGTTACCTATACCCCACACCCCCAGCAGTCACCTCCACCCAACACCCCCAACAGACCAGCAGTTTACCTCCACCCCCACACCCCAGCAGCTACCTCCACACCGACAGCAGACACTTCCATACCATTAGCAGACCAGCAGTTACCTCCACACCCCCAGCAGACCAGCAGTTACCTCCACACCCCAGCAGACCAGCAGCTACCTCCACCCCTACATCCTCAGCAGACCAACAGTTACCTCCACCCCCACACCCTCAGACCAGCAGTTACCTCCACACCCCCAGCAGATACCTCCACCCCACACCCCCAGCAGACCAGCAGCTACCTCCACCCCCACACCCTCAGTATACCAGCAGTTACCTCCATCCCACACCCCCAGCAGTTACCTTCACCCCCACACCCTCAGCAGACCAGCAGTTACCTCCCCATACTACCAGCAGTTACCTCCACCCCCACACCAGCAGTTACCTCCATACTACCAGCAGTTACCTCCCCCATACTACCAGCAGTTACCTCCACCACCACTACACCAGCAGTTACCTCCTTCATACTACCAGCAGTTACCTCACCCATACTACCAGCAGTTACCTCCACCACCACACCAGCAGTTATCTCCACCACCACACCAGCAGTTACCTCCACCACCACACCAGCAGTTACCTCCTTCATACTACCAGAAGTTACCTCCACCACCACACCAGCAGTTACCTCCCTCATACTACCAGCAGTTACCTCCCTCATACTACCAGCAGTTACCTCCCTCATACTACCAGCAGTTACCTCCCTCATACTACCAGCAGTTACCTCCCTCATACTACCAGCAGTTACCTCCCTCATACTACCAGCAGTTACCTCCCTCATACTACCAGCAGTTACCTCCCTCATACTACCAGCAGTTACCTCCCTCATACTACCAGCAGTTACCGCCTTCATATTACCAGCAGTTACCTCCCTCATACTAACAGCAGTTACCTCCCTCATACTAACAGCAGTTACCGCCTTCATATTACCAGCAGTTACCTCTTTCATACTACCAGCAGTTACCGCCTTCATATTACCAGCAGTTACCTCCCCCATACTACCAGCAGTTACCAACTCCCCCACAGCAACACCACTCTACACTCAAACTGGTAATTTTGATGTGGCCCCCCACCATGGTGGTACCACTAAACGAGTCATCTTTGTCACAAGACGAATAATCAACAAATGCCAACCTACACCCTCAAACCCACTGAATCCACGGTGAAATACTTCAAGTCCTCATTGGCTTACTATAGTCTCCAGCTCAAGTAGTCAGGGTTCATCATGTATGCAACCCCATCCCGTTTAACAGTATAAGACAGAGAATCTTAAGCTAACTTTTGTTTCTACTTAATTATATAGTATGGGGCATTAGATTATTAGTCTCCACCTTTAACTTCTCAACGCGAAGTGTGCCATCAATCAGAATGTTTCTTCAATTAAGTTTCCCTTCAATCAGAAGTGTTTCAATATAGTGTATCTTCAATATAAAGTGTATTTTCAATATACAGTGTGTCTTCAACATAAAGTGTCTTCAATCAGAAGTACCTCCAATATTTTCACATTAGCAATCTGCCGCTTCCCGAAGTCAGACCGCCTGAAATATGACTTCATTGTTGACTGTCCGGATAACCGGGCTGTTGCTGCCACCAGCCTGCGTCAACAAGACAATTAAAATTTATTTGCAACTCGTATGAAGAGATAAGCTTCGTCTTGAAAAATTCTTTGTTCTGCCAATATTTCTCATATATCTGATATATATGGATGTTGTGCCTATGTCATTCCGGCTTTTCATTGGGTTTATTCCACTTACTCCCATATCTCTCCTGTAAACTATGGTAGGGAGGCCTGGTCATAGATCGGGCCGCGGGGGCGTTGATCCCCGGAATGCCCTCCAGGTAGACTCCA
Source organism: Cherax destructor (assembly GCA_009830355.1). Taxonomy (NCBI): domain Eukaryota; kingdom Metazoa; phylum Arthropoda; class Malacostraca; order Decapoda; family Parastacidae; genus Cherax; species Cherax destructor. Next base: position 253,145 of record WNWK01000242.1, read on the forward strand.
GGTAGGGTGTACTGGGAACCTGAAAAAGCATCTTTCCATGTATACATATCAGACATCTCTCTTCCTCGTTCCAGAAAGTACATTCCCAGTGCTCTGAAGTGTTCTCATTAGCTCAGTGGTTCACAAAGTGGAGGCCGCGGAGTTATTCCAGGGGTCCACAAACCTTCACAAGTACTGGCATGCGGAGGTCCACTACGTTCTTTGGGATGACGGAGAAATGGAAGAGCGAGACTGCATATCCACGTCTTGCTGTGGAAAATATAACTGAAACGTGGAACTCTGCCGTATTCAGTATCCACAAGAAGATAATGTTCATTTTAACAAAAAACATTCAGCGAAACCTAAAACGTCCTTCTTCGGGTAATTACTCACCGCGGATTGTTGCAACACCAAGCTATGATGTAACAAGTAAATTGGGATTTGTGGAATTGACTTGGAAGTTAGTTGGTGGCGGCGGCGGCGGCGGCGGCTAGTCACGCCTGTTGATACACCACTCACTCATCAATTTACTCAAGTCCCTCAGTGCAAGCTGACAGATTTCAATACTATGTGATGCAAACCATCCTTAATGAATAAATGTGACAGGTAAACACTGCTTTTGTTCTCGCAATTTAACTCCTATAACTGCACAATAAGAGTGAACCCAATTAAAAATTAAAAATCACTCGCCTCTGAAGCAACTACTCTCTCTTGACCCAATTAGATTCTTGGGCTCTTAGTCGCCCAAAAAATCCATGGTAAGAACAATCAAATACTCTTAAATTTAACCTACTTATTGGCAGGGCGAAAAAATGTATCTGGTAGATTCCTTCAAGTAGAAAACACAGCAGTCAAAGTGAGTGGAAAATGCAGTGTGGACGCGGCTGTACAGTGGTGACCAACACGGAGACGAATTTGTAGAGCTGACAGCTAACAAGTGTTCCCTAATCCCAAAATTCCCGAAGACATTTGTGTACGATTTTTTTTTTTTTGAGAACGGAGTCCCAGGCTATGCCATTCTGCATGCCTGTGACTAGCTTCGAGGTCTCTTCTACCCCCGTTTCCCCCAGCCCGGCCTGAGGCAAGGTTTCCCTGTTGACCGCCTGGTCAATCAGGCTATTTGTGCTAGCGGCCTGCGGCCCCCACAGCCATCACAACACAGAAAATCCAGCACCACAAACTTAACATAATGTGTGATATGCAATAAAATAATTCATGTAGCTTGATACTAGATTTGTAGGAGAAATAAGAGGTTTGGGCAAGTATAACATACGTATTGAACAGTAACTATCTTTCTTAGAGAGATTACCAATATATATATATATATATATATATATATATATATATATAATGTCGTGCCGAATAGGTAAACTTGCGATTTTGGCTTAAACATCAACGTTTTTCCTTCCGAATAAGGCAAGCAAAAATTTTTTGTATGCAATAATTTCGCAAAAAACATTCTGAACCTGACGAAAAGAATATATTTCATTGTGTTTGTTTATTAAATTAATTATTGTAAACTTATCTAAAATATATTTAGTTGGATTTGGCTAAATTAAATTACGTTTATTATAATAAGGTTAGGTAAGTTTTCTAAGGTTCTTTTGGTACAAAATTATTAATTTTTACACTAAATAAATGAAAATAATATATCTTTAAACGTATAAGAGAATTTTTTTTAGAAAGGACTTAATTTTAAATGAATTCTTGCTAACTGACCAGTTTTACCTATTCGGCACGACTTGTGTCTGTGTTAGTTACCATTTTGTCCCAGGCACATGTCAATTAGACACTAGGCCTGTTGTATGTATGTGTGTGTGTGTGTGTAACGAAACACTTCGAAATGTTTCGGCCCCGCCGGGAATTGAACCCGGGCCCTCCGTGCGTGAAGCAAGAGCGCTAGCCACTATACCATCGGGGCGTGTGTGTGTGTATGTGTGTGTAGTGTGTGTGTGTGTGTGTGTGTGTGTGTGTGTGTGTGTGTGTGTGTGTGTGTGTGTGTGTGTGTGTGTGTGTGTGTGTGTTAGGCCCAAGTGTTAGACCCAAGTGTTAGACCCAAGTTGCGCAAAATTCCACGTGAAAAGAAGTTCACGTATCAGGAAAACAAATGCATGTTAAACAATGAATATTTTTAGGCAGGGAGAAAAATCGATCTAAATGTAGAAAAAAGTTCCCTCAGTGACAGACAACAGGGGATACAGAAATACATGGTAGTGAGACACAACGAATTGGTGTTCCAAAAACCATTGTCAAACATACAACAGCCAATACTGGACAGAAAATAGCACAGAACTAAAGGAATAATTGAAGTCCAATGACTCACGTATCCCAAATGTTAAATCCTGTTTTCTTTTTTAAAAATAAATAAAAATAAAGTTGACTATAAGTAGGCGGCTCAGAAAATGCATTTAGGAGCGTTCACAGAAAAGCATACAAGGGACAGTTTGGAAAATGAAATATGGGTGCAATATTACATTGCATTATCAGGTATCTCTTTTCCCCATTCCACAAAGAACAGTCTCAGTGCCTTCATGTGTTTCCAATAGTTTAGATGTTTTATTGACTATGCAGGCAGTATACAACCTCTGTACATGTTTCAGCTCTATCTATTTTGCCTTGAGCACAGTGCAATATTCAAGTCGTGAAAGCACACGTGATTTGAAAAGTAACACCCGGCGTTATCTCTTTGTTTTGTAATTTCTCATAACCACCTATCCTTTTTCTGACCATTACTGCATTTCCCTTATTGTATTTTCGACGTGACATCCTCTTATTATCAGGCTAGAGCCCCCCCCCCATCCCCCTCATGTTTTCTACAATAATTTGAGGCACTGAAAAACTTTTCAGTTCCCACATGTTCACTACAGAAAGAGAACGAAACAAAGTGTCTTGACTGCCGTACACGTATCTAAACGAGGCGAGACTCGATATAGGTTTGTTAAGGTGTGAGTCAGGTGTTAAGTTTTGGGTCCCCACAAGTAAGCTACACTAACAAGATGGAAACATGCTGCGACTTTTCGGCCCCGCAGGTTAGCTAAGAAGCAAAAACTAGGGTCGACATAGCACACAAGGCGGAAACATTCGCCCACCAGCTGGAGCAACTTAAGTCAAAACATGACCATAAGGTTACCAAACTATTATCATCACATCTGCCATTATTTACAGTATTTTTCAACTTTCTTCCTGCAAGAGAAAGGTGTTTGTGGTGCACTTACACAAACATAATAGTATACATATCTCGTATATTATAACTTTTAAAGACAAACCTTCGTTTTGCATATTTCAAGAAGCAGAATAAGAAAGTTTGCCTCGTTACCTTCTACCTCTCTAATCTTTGCTAAAGCATTTTGGTAAAAAATTCTTTAATTGCTGTATGGGTTAAAGTAAGTTCATCAAGTCTTCAGTTTACATGTTGCCATGGCCTCGAGGGTAACACTTAAGAGCAACAAGCAGAAACACGTATAGACATAATGCACGTGCAAGTCATACCACTACAAGGGTTGTGTAATTTTTCGTTATGAAAAAAAAGTCCGCAAGAAACTAAATTTGGCTGTAGTCAGGGATAAAGCTTTCTATTAACAGTAAAAGTTTTGTTTATGTTTGACCCATAAAGCTTCAGGCTTGTAATTAACCCATTTTTAATAAATATCAATGGGGATTTACACTTGGAAAACACAAACCAGGCAGACGACTATAGGTCTAAGATATAAAAAGCCCAATTAATAGAACAAAAATCTGAAACAAAGAAGTTATGGATAATAATACATATAAAACAAATATGACAACACCTGTGTGGTTCCGTGTTTTATCTGTTGTGGCAGCTTGGTCAACTAGGCTATTGGGGCTTCCGGGCCGCAGGGTGCAGTCACAACCTGGCTTCGGCACACTCAGCTCCAGTACAAAATACTTCAGGGGCACATGTGAAAGCCACAAGGTGGAGGGGAAAGCCCTCGCATGAAACAACTGTATTCACCCTCTCTAAGTAGTCTCTTGGGAAACATTCTACACAGTGTATAATAGTAATTACAGCTACGGATACTCCGGCAGAACCTTGAAACTACGTACTCGATTCCAAAGTGACTTGATGCTGGTGAAGGGTTCTTTATTTAAGAAACTAGAGATACTCTCCCATTTCTTCTGATCAGGATTGATTACCTCCCATTCTTCAAGAGCGGTATGACCCCCAACTGCTTAATGCTTCTCCATGTATAATAATAAATAAAGGTAGTAGAGGTACTTGTAGTGTGGCAGGAGACTCTGGGTATTATGTTCTTTAAGGATCACTTTATCAACGTCGTCTGAGTGATATTCTGAGGGAAGAACAGCGAGGGAGGAAACACACTGTTGTCACAAATCAAGTAATTTGTGACAACAAAGGGATCAATCACAACTCGATGGATTCCGCAAGAGTTCTCGGTGACAATTTTAAATGACGAGGTACAGTAGCAACAAGGTGTGTGTGGCCCAGTGTGTGCGTGTGGTAGGCTCGGCCCCACACTAACCATCCCTACTCATTATGTTATATTTCATGACAAAGCAAAATTTCAGGAATAGTAATATTTCTTGAAACAAGCGTGGGTCCATGTACACAAAACAAAAATGTACTTGTGTTTTATATGGATAAGATGCAAAATATGCTAAACCAAATACCAGCAGCTGGTGAACACTGTTTACCTGGAGAGAATTCCAGGGGTCAACGCCCCCGCGGCCCGGTCTGTGACCAGGCCTCATATTGGACCAGAGCCTGATCAACCAGGCTGTTACTGCTGGCTGCACGCAGTCCAACGTACGAACCACAGCCTGGCTGGTCAGGTACCGACTTTAGGTGCCTGTCCAGTGCCTGCTTGAAGACAGCCAGGGGTTTGTTGGTAATCCCCCTGATGTATGCTGGGAGGCAGTTGAACAATCTTGGGCCCCTGACACTTATTGTGTTGTCCCTCAGCGTGCTAGTGGCACCCCTGCTTTTCATTGGGGGGATGTTACATCGTCTGCCGAGTCTTTTGCTTTCGTAGGGAGTGATTTTTGTGTGCAAGTTTGGTACTAATCCCTCTAGAATTTTCCACGTGTATATAACAATGTATCTCTCCCGCCTGCGTTGCTCACTAAACTGCCAGAAGCAGGTGAACACTGTGCTCACTAAACTGCCAGCAGCAGGTGAACACTGTGCTCACTAAACTGCCAGCAGCAGGTGAACACTGTGCTCACTAAACTGCCAGCAGCAGGTGAACACTGTGCTCACTAAACTGCCAGCAGCAGGTGAACACTGTGCTCACTAAACTGCCAGCAGCAGGTGAACACTGTGCTCACTACACTGCCAGCAGCAGGTGAACACTGTGCTCACTAAACTGCCAGCAGCAGGTGAACACTGTGCTCACTAAACTGCCAGCAGCAGGTGAACACTGTACTCACTACACTGCCAGCAGCAGGTGAACCCTGTACTCACTACACTGCCAGCAGCAGGTGAACACTGTGCTCACTAAACTGCCAGCAGCAGGTGAACACTGTGCTCACTAAACTGCCAGCAGCAGGTGAACACTGTGCTCACTAAACTGCCAGCAGCAGGTGAACACTGTGCTCACTAAACTGCCAGCAGCAGGTGAACACTGTGCTCACTACACTGCCAGCAGCAGGTGAACACTGTGCTCACTAAACTGCCAGCAGCAGGTGAACACTGTGCTCACTAAACTGCCAGCAGCAGGTGAACACTGTACTCACTACACTGCCAGCAGCAGGTGAACCCTGTACTCACTACACTGCCAGCAGCAGGTGAACACTGTGCTCACTAAACTGCCAGCAGCAGGTGAACACTGTGCTCACTAAACTGCCAGCAGCAGGTGAACACTGTGCTCACTAAACTGCCAGCAGCAGGTGAACACTGTGCTCACTAAACTGCCAGCAGCAGGTGAACACTGTACTCACTACACTGCCAGCAGCAGGTGAACACTGTACTCACTAAACTGCCAGCAGCAGGTGAACACTGTGCTCACTAAACTGCAAACAGCAGGTGAACACTGTGCTCACTAAACTGCCAGCAGCAGGTGAACACTGTGCTCACTAAACTGCCAGCAGCAGGTGAACACTGTACTCACTACACTGCCAGCAGCAGGTGAACACTGTACTCACTACACTGCCAGCAGCAGGTGAACACTGTACTCACTACACTGCCAGCAGCAGGTGAACACTGTACTCACTACACTGCCAGCAGCAGGTGAACACTGTACTCACTACACTGCCAGCAGCAGGTGAACACTGTGCTCACTACACTGCCAGCAGCAGGTGAACACTGTGCTCACTAAACTGCCAGCAGCAGGTGAACACTGTGCTCACTACACTGCCAGCAGCAGGTGAACACTGTACTCACTACACTGCCAGCAGCAGGTGAACACTGTACTCACTACACTGCCAGCAGCAGGTGAACACTGTGCTCACTAAACTGCCAGCAGCAGGTGAACACTGTGCTCACTAAACTGCCAGCAGCAGGTGAACACTGTGCTCACTACACTGCCAGCAGCAGGTGAACACTGTGCTCACTACACTGCCAGCAGCAGGTGAACACTGTGCTCACTACACTGCCAGCAGCAGGTGAACACTGTACTCACTAAACTGCCAGTAGCAGGTGAACACTGTGCTCACTAAACTGCCAGCAGCAGGTGAACACTGTGCTCACTAAACTGCCAGCAGCAGATGAACACTGTACTCACTAAACTGCCAGCAGCAGGTGAACACTGTACTAAGACAACTGCCAGAAGCAGGTGAACACTGTGCTCACTAAACTGCCAGCAGCAGGTGAACACTGTACTCACTAAACTGCCAGCAGCAGGTGAACACTGTACTAAGACAACTGCCAGAAGCAGGTGAACACTGTGCTCACTAAACTGCCAGCAGCAGGTGAACACTGTACTCACTAAACTGCCAGCAGCAGGTGAACACTGTACTCACTAAACTGCCAGCAGCAGGTGAACACTGTACTCACTAAACTGCCAGCAGCAGGTGAACACTGTACTCACTAAACTGCCAGCAGCAGGTGAACACTGTACTCACTAAACTGCCAGCAGCAGGTGAACACTGTACTCACTAAACTGCCAGCAGCAGGTGAACACTGTACTCACTAAACTGCCAGCAGCAGGTGAACACTGTACTAAGACAACTGGCAGAAGCAGGTGAACACTGTACTAAGACAACTGCCAGTAGCAGGTGAACACTGTACTAAGACAACTGCCAGTAGCAGGTGAACACTACTAAGACAACTGCCAGAAGCAGGTGAACACTGTACTAAGACAACTGCAGTGCAGGTGAACACTGTACTAAGACAACTGCCAGTAGCAGGTGAACACTGTACTAAGACAACTGCCAGTAGCAGGTGAACACTGTACTAAGACAACTGCCAGTAGCAGGTGAACACTGTACTAAGACAACTGCCAGTAGCAGGTGAACACTGTACTAAGACAACTGCCAGTAGCAGGTGAACACTGTACTAAGACAACTGCCAGTAGCAGGTGAACACTGTACTAAGACAACTGCCAGTAGCAGGTGAACACTGTACTAAGACAACTGCCAGTAGCAGGTGAACACTGTACTAAGACAACTGCCAGTAGCAGGTGAACACTGTACTAAGACAATTGCCAGCAGCAGGTGAACACTGTACTAAGACAACTGCCAAAAGCAGGTGAACACTGTACTAAGACAATTGCCAGCAGCAGGTGAACACTGTACTAAGACAACTGCCAGTAGCAGGTGAACACTGTACTAAGATAACTGCCAGAAGCAGGTGAAAACAGTACTGGTTGAGCAGGCCCTGATCCAGCACGAGGCCTGGTCACAAGGATCGGGCCGCGGAGGCGTTGACCCCCGAAACACCCCCAAGTATACTCACTAAGACAACTGCCAGCAGGTGGTGAACACAGTACTCACTAAGGTTCCAGGTGCAAGGTTTCTTCTGAACACTTACCTGAAACATAAGAAAAATGATCTCAATATTATGACTCACTATGGGAATACATACATAAAATAGTATATATATATATATATATATATATATATATATATATATATATATATATATATATATATATATATATATATATATATATAGCGCCGTGCCGAATAGGTAAAACTTTCGATTTTTTAGCTTAGATAGCAACGCTCTTCTTGCCGAATAAGGCAAACGAAAATTTGTGTATGCAATAATTTCGCAAAAATCATTCTGAACCTAACGAAAAAAATATATTTCATTGTGTTTGTTTATTATTAAATTATTGTAATCTTGTATAAAATATATTTAGTTGGATTAGACTAAATTAAATTGCGTTTGTCATAAGGTTAGGTAAATTTTCTAAGGTTCTTTTGGTACAAAATTAATAATTTTTACATTAACATAAATGAAAAAATATGTCTTTAAACGTATAAGAGAATTTTTTTAGAAAGAACTTAATTTTAAACGAGTTCTTGCTAATTGAACAATTTTACCTATTCGGCACGACATTGCTTTCTCTCTCTCTCTCTATATTCTATATATATATATATATATATATATATATATATATATATACACATCGGCCGATTCCCACCAAGGCAGGGTGGCCCGAAAAAGAAAAACTTTCATCATCATTCACTCCATCACTGTCTTGCCAGAGGGGTACTTTACACTACAGTTATAAAACTGCAACAGTTCTCTTTTTTAGTAAATGTATACAGGAGAAGGGGTTACTAGCCCACTGGTCCCGGCATTTTAGTCGCCTCATACAACACGCATGGCTTACGGAGGAAAGATTCTTTTCCACTTCCCCATGGACAATAAAGGAAATAAAGAAGAAGAGCAGCTATTAAGAAAAACCTAGATGTGTGTATGTATATATATATGCATGTGCATGCTTGTGTAGTGTGACCTAAGTGTAAGTAGAAGTAGCTAGATATACCTGTTATTCAGCGTGTTTATGAGACAGAAAAAAGACACTAGCAATCCTACCATCATTTAAAACAGTTTCAGGTTTTTGATTCACAGTCACCTGGCAGGACGGTAGTACCTCCCTGAGTGGCTGCTGTCTACCAACCTAATATATATATATATATATATATATATATATATATATATATATATATATATATATATATATATATTTTTACTGACAAGTGACATGAATGCATGTATTTGTGTTCGAGAGAGAGAGAGAGAGAGAGAGAGAGAGAGAGAGAGAGAGAGAGAGAGAGAGAGAGAGAGAGAGAGAGAGAGAGAGAGAGAATATATATGAATGAATGTGGAAGCACATGGGAAAGACAGATAGAGGATTTCAAAGTCCACACTGAGGTTATCTGCCAAGAAAGTCTATTTATATTTGGATTAAAGCTATCATGTATTATCTTTTGATTTGAGGCATGAAGGTGTTAGAAAAGATATCATTGCATATGAAATTTGCAGGAGAGATAAAAATGGACAGAAGGCATGGGCTACAGACTACCGCTACATTTTGGTACTGTTCCTACAGCAGATACTCTTATTACTCCACTGGTACCCACAGAGCTGTCTACCAGTGGTTCTACTTCTAGCTACCACTTGTTCTACTTCTGGATATCCTGAGCAAATACGGGAATACCAGTAGCCCCTACTAAGACTACCATAACCAACACCGATACTTCTACCACTAGTATTAACTTGGCTGGCTCATTGTTAAGTATTCGTCTTCACGTAGTTGCTGAACTAACATCAAGACTGTAAAGATTAGACTATGCTGTCTTCAGGCTTGCACCTTCTGCAGATATTCGTTTCATCCTCTTATAATTCTGTTTGCAAAAAAATATTTACACACGTTCCCGTTGCATCTCTTGCCGTAAAGTTTTCAGTCCTCTGTTTAGAGTTATTGACTCACTTTGCACTTCAAATAGATCTCTGTGTTTCAGTGTACCATAACTGTATTTGATACCTTTAAAGTATCAACGAGATTTCGTAGTCTGCGTTTCCTAAAAGAGAAAAGGTTGGGAGGGAGAGTGAAGGGAGACCTGTGCATCACGCTCTTGGATGGTTGTGAGGGAGAGTGAAGGGAGACCTATGCATCACGCTCTTGGATGGTTGGGAGGGAGAGTGAAGGGAGACCTATGCATCACGCTCTTGGATGGTTGGGAGGGAGAGTGAAGGGAGACCTGTGCATCACACTCTTGGATGGTTGGGAGGGAGAGTGAAGGGAGACCTATGCATCACGCTCTTGGATGGTTGGGAGGGAGAGTGAAGGGAGACCTATGCATCACGCTCTTGGATGGTTGGGAGGGAGTGAAGGGAGACCTATGAATCACGCTCTTGGATGGTTGGGAGGGAGAGTGAAGGGAGACCTATGCATCACGCTCTTGGATGGTTGGGAGGGAGAGTGAAGGGAGACCTATGCATCACGCTCTTGGATGGTTGGGAAGGAGAGTGAAGGGAGACCTATGCATCACACTCTTGGATGGTTGGGAGGGAGAGTGAAGGGAGACCTATGCATCACGCTCTTGGATGGTTGGGAGGGAGAGTGAAGGGAGACCTGTGCATCACACTCTTGGATGGTTGGGAGGAGAGTGAAGGGAGACCTTGCATCACACTCTTGGATGGTTGGGAAGGAGAGTGAAGGGAGACCTATGCATCACGCTCTTGGATGGTTGGGAAGGAGAGTGAAGGGAGACCTATGAATCACGCTCTTGGATGGTTGGGAAGGAGAGTGAAGGGAGACCTATGCATCACGCTCTTGGATGGTTGGGAGGAGAGTGAAGGGAGACCTATGCATCACGCTCTTGGATGGTTGGGAAGGAGAGTGAAGGGAGACCTATGCATCACGCTCTTGGATGGTTGGGAGGAGAGTGAAGGGAGACCTATGCATCACGCTCTTGGATGGTTGGGAAGGAGAGTGAAGGGAGACCTATGCATCACGCTCTTGGATGGTTGGGAGGGAGAGTGAAGGGAGACCTATGAATCACGCTCTTGGATGGTTGGGAAGGAGAGTGAAGGGAGACCTATGCATCACGCTCTTGGATGGTTGGGAAGGAGAGTGAAGGGAGACCTATGAATCACGCTCTTGGATGGTTGGGAAGGAGAGTGAAGGGAGACCTATGCATCACGCTCTTGGATGGTTGGGATGGAGAGTGAAGGGAGACCTATGCATCACACTCTTGGATGGTTGGGAAGGAGAGTGAAGGGAGACCTATGCATCACGCTCTTGGATGGTTGGGAAGGAGAGTGAAGGGAGACCTATGCATCACGCTCTTGGATGGTTGGGAAGGAGAGTGAAGGGAGACCTATGAATCACGCTCTTGGATGGTTGGGAGGAGAGTGAAGGAGACCTATGCATCACGCTCTTGGATGGTTGGGAAGGAGAGTGAAGGGAGACCTATGCATCACGCTCTTGGATGGTTGGGAAGGAGAGTGAAGGGAGACCTATGCATCACGCTCTTGGATGGTTGGGAAGGAGAGTGAAGGGAGACCTATGCATCACGCTCTTGGATGGTTGGGAAGGAGATTGAAGGGAGACCTATGCATCACGCTCTTGGATGGTTGGGAGGGAGAGTGAAGGGAGACCTATGAATCACGCTCTTGGATGGTTGGGAAGGAGAGTGAAGGGAGACCTATGAATCACGCTCTTGGATGGTTGGGAAGGAGAGTGAAGGGAGACCTATGCATCACGCTCTTGGATGGTTGGGAGGGAGAGTGAAGGGAGACCTATGAATCACGCTCTTGGATGGTTGGGAAGGAGAGTGAAGGGAGACCTATGCATCACGCTCTTGGATGGTTGGGAGGGAGAGTGAAGGGAGACCTATGAATCACGCTCTTGGATGGTTGGGAGGGAGAGTGAAGGGAGACCTATGCATCACGCTCTTGGATGGTTGGGAGGGAGAGTGAAGGGAGACCTATGAATCACGCTCTTGGATGGTTGGGAGGGAGAGTGAAGGGAGACCTATGAATCACGCTCTTGGATGGTTGGGAGGGAGAGTGAAGGGAGACCTATGAATCACGCTCTTGGATGGTTGGGAGGAGAGGAGGGAGACAGAATCAGCTCTGGATGGAGGGAGAGGAAGGCCTATGAATCACGCTCTTGGATGGTTGGGAGGGAGAGTGAAGGGAGACCTATGCATCACGCTCTTGGATGGTTTGCCGTCATCCATCTTATATGAAATTTCACACTGTAGAACTACTAGTGATTATGTAGAAAGGTAGTATTTTGCCAGATACAAAATTATCCATCCATAGTTTGTATTTTTTTCCAGGGCATCGTCAGCCAACAGTTTCTTTAAATTAACTTACTCCTATATAACATGTTTTTCACATTCCAGGACTTAAACCACCTGAGTCAATTAAAGGTTCCCTTCACTGAAGACTTGTAAGTTTACCTTGCTACCTATCTTCAAGTTATTGCGTCAATTTTCCTGCTAAATTCCCATTGTCAATTTCTAAACATTGTCTACAAACATACAAATACCATTTATCTGGTTTAAAGACAAGTTTCATTAGGTTACATTAAACCACGGCCGTTGTGTTATGTCGTTTTAGACTTTAGAGCGTCAGTGGTCTGGTCTGCTTTTTGGGAGGCTGGCGAGAATCCTGGGTTCAATCCCTGGCTGACTGTAGTATTGTTCTCTCTCTCTCTCTAGAGGAGAGAAAAATAAGGTGGGAGGAAGAGGAGAGATAAAGATGGGAGATGATGAAGAGAAAGATAAGGCCGGAATGGGAAAGCTTCAGCCATAGGGCCATAACGGTACCTCCAATTGTACATCATGGACACTCAGAGGAGCCACTGACACTCACTCATCACGTGACTGAGACCCGTGTCACGATGCAGTTTCCTGAGCCAAGTCACTACATACATACCAGGAAAGACGGGAGAAATGATGACAGGAAGGAAGATGAGGGAGGGAAGGTGGGAAGGAAAGATACTTCACAGGCTGGGGAACGAATATGGGAAGATGAGGAAAGAGAAGATGGGGAAAGGGAAGATGAGGGGAGGGAGAGGGTTAACACCAGAAATATTGTGTTTGTGCAACAATGTACGTAGACTTAAGTTTCAAGCCACGTATTAGTGTGCACCAATCGTGGTGTGGTGATTTACTTCTTTCCCAGAGACTTCACACTCGCTATACAGGTATACACTTGGTTACGTTACGCACGTGACACGAGAACCCTATTACCTTCCGCTAGCAAAGAGAGCTGAAGGTGGGTGCAGAGTAATTATAAGCCAGAGATGGTGTACGCTGGCTATGAACAAAGGAGACATCTGGTCACTGCTCACTGAAAGCCCACCGCCCATCAATATGCACTGAGCGAGACCCAAGCTGAATACACAGTAGGCCACCACCACAAGCGACGCCTCACAGCACATTCACAAAGCCACAAGGTAGCCTATAAAAGTGGCGGCTCACCTCTTTTATTACTTAAACGCACACTCCAACTAAAGCCTTCACTTTAGTCATACCTTGATTGTAATATTATATACAAGGTGAAACGTACTAGTATAAAGCAAATAAAGTTTGTGATGAGACAAAGACGTAGTGGATAATTGACCATGAATTGAGAAATATTCATATGTAGACAGAAACTGTGCAGACTGTATTTCTATGTAAGGCGTAGATCAAACTAGTCTATTTTTACATTGTGTGGGGTTTTCTCAATTCAAAAACGCTTGCATTTAAAAAGACGATGTGAAGAACTTATGTGTTACCCACACTGAGTACGCTATCATTCCTCACAGAATCTTTACTTTCCCACGACTTGCAGAAAATAACAAGTACACAATCTACATGGGGTTCAAAATCCAGAGTGAAGATGTACACAAACTGAAGATGTGTGAATATACGAAATCGCTCACGTATTACCATTCTTTCAGCTTTCACAATGGTACTATAGTATAAACCAGTGAACAGAGAGTGGCAATGAAATACAACACATACATGACTTGAATGTGTGAAGATAATGGTGAAGTGACACTTACCTGGCACCAACACTCACTCTCTCTCACACAGCTCTGTACATAAATGTCTTTTTCCACATCTCTCCAAAAACTACACTATTATAGATATAAGTGTGTGTGTGCCAGACAAGCACCCAGACAATCTTATGTCTGCTCATTATTATAGACTTCAAAATAATGGGTTCCTAAGCTACATAATCTATTACTTCGTTTTATAATTCACGGTAAGCGAGAAGAGATACGATATATATTGGAACCGCAAGAAAATGAACACTGAAACTTCACTATGTTATTACCGCAAGCAATGAAATAAGTCACCTGACACAAGTGGTGCCCCGAAAGTGCTTCCACGTGCATGCCAACACGAAGACGGAGCCACAAGTGATGTGTACACTACGCTCCACGAGATGGGTGTCATGGTGGTGCGTGTTGCTCTTCCAGGTCACATCAACATCCTCAGCCCATGCCACAAAACCCATCTAATGAGCTCAGCTTACAAGCGGAACCTGTGAAAAAACTGTGCTGAGTCTCGCTCGGGCAAGCAACGATAATTAATACAAGCGATGGTGCTCCCTACGCCATGACTCCCTCTCTTCTCTCCCTCCCTGGTAACAATCACGATCTTGCCACGGTATTGAACAAGGGTAATTACAGGATGCTTCTAAGCCTCTATAGTTCACTGCTGAAACTCACTATTCTGAGTCTCCACAACACTTCTTCATTAACAATTATCAAATACAAAACGTAATGAACTATTCAGAATACCGAAGCAACTAACCCAGAATTTGAAAATGGAAACTTGGTACTAATCCAGAACTGACTAAAATGTTGTCAAGTTCACAATAATAATCTGTTGGTTAATACTAATACTGTGTTACAAGTGCTAATTAGTGGGTGTTGACAGCTGGGCCTGCTACCATCAGCAGCTAGCTATCCCATCATCATCCCTGACAACACTTAACGCCACATTTGTCAACACCCCAACATTTCTGCCTCTTGCTTTATCTTAACACATCGCACCACCAGATGAGTATCGTCACCACCATGGCTTCACTAATACACTAAATAGCGCCGCGACTTCCATCACACCCAAGTGGCGTACTCTAGGACAGACAAAAACAGTCTCAAGTAGCGTAGAGGTGCAAAAAAGCGCAGCACCGTTACCAGGGTTTTGTTTGGTGATGCTTACTCAGTTTATCTCCAAGCTAAGCTGCCACCACGCCCACCCTACATTCCACACTTCGTTTTATGCGTTGAAATCTTGTGTTATATACTGATAGGTCCGGGGATCACCACGTCTCTTACATTATAGAAACATTAACCCTGCAATCAGATAGCAGTACGTTAACAGGCTTCTATTGCACTCCTGAGAGGACGGTAGCACCTCTATGCCTGACGTCTTATTTAATTCGTTCGTATTGTTCATCAGCTCAAAATAATCATAACATTCTACACTATATTGATTTTCCTTTATGTTTATTTACTGCGTGCTGCATTATCTATGCAATTCACTTCTGAATTTTACCTTAAGAGCTTTAAAACTAAAACTGTCGTAACACACCGAATTGTGAATGTAGTGAAGATAAAGGTAATTGGTCAGCAGGAGTAAAAACATCCACAATAATGCTTACTCTAGTAAAGTTGTCCTAGGTGCTTACACGAACATCTATTATAACGAAGGTTTGCTCTACATCACCTTAACGAACATCTGATAAAACTCATCCAATTTTTCTTTTCAGATTATCAATGGTAGTCTGACCGCATATCCACCTATGTATATTGTACATTCACTTACCCAACAATAATGAGTTGTTGTTTGTAAGATACAATACAATCAAACCCATCAATTCCTCGCCTAGTTAATTATGTGTAGTATAAAGTGTTGCCCGGCATGTTTGCCCAGTTATCGTCAAGACCTATCTCAAAAACATTCAATATGTAATACCCGGGTAATACCACACTACTCGCGGGAGTTGAACTATAGCTCATGGTCCACTCGTCACTTAACTGATAATTTCTATATCAGTTAAAGTAACGTAAGGATACAGTGTCTTCGTGGAAATGTATTTATGTTTCAAAACAACAGCATTTTGTAGAATAATAATACCTACACACACACACACACACTCATGGAGCAGAAAGAATGACCTAATAGCGACCAATGAAGAGGCGGGACCAGGAGCTGTGAATCGACCCCTGCAACCACAACTAGGTGAGTACACACAACACAAACACGGAGTAAGTTTTTTTACCTACACACACACACGTAACAATCAGTTTTTTATCTACACACACACACCTAACAATCAGTTTTTTACTTACACACACACACCTAACAATCAGTTTTTTATCTACACACACACACCTAACAATCAGTTTTTTACTTACACACACACACCTAACAATCAGTTTTTTACTTACACACACACACCTAACAATCAGTTTTTTATCTACACACACACACCTAACAATCAGTTTTTTATCTACACACACACACCTAACAATCAGTTTTTTATCTACACACACACACCTAACAATCAGTTTTTTACTTACACACACACACCTAACAATCAGTTTTTTATCTACACACACACACCTAACAATCAGTTTTTTACTTACACACACACACACACACACATACACACACACATGCAGGGTAACAATCAGTTTTTTTCCTACCTAAATCAGTTTTTTACCTGTGGCTCATACGTCTGTTTGCGTGCGGCCAACAGTAACAGCCTGGTTGATCAGGCCCTAATCCACCATGAGGCCTGGTCACAGACCGGGCCGCGAGGGCGTTGACCCCCGGAACCCTCTCCAGGTATACAGGGTAACTATCAACTTTTCAGTTTAGTTTTATTAATGGTAACACTGTGTCGAGGAGGATCATAATATAGGCACTCAACTATTCACCTTTGTTTCTTTTTTATTGTCAAAACGTGGCTTCTGTGACAGGTATGCCAACTATTTTGTTACGCAATCTTGTGTTAACAATCAGCAAGGCAATCTATAATAAAGTTTGATCAAATTATGTAAGGACTGCAAGGGTCAGTCTGATATGACATTGTTGCATTAACAAGTCCACGACTGCCCCTACCATGGTAACTGCCCCTACCATGGTAACTGCACCTACCATGGTAACTTCCCCTACCATGGTAACTGCCCCTACCATGGTAACTGCCCCTACCATGGTAACTGCACCTACCATGGTACTGCCTACTAGTGATGCACCTACCATGGTAACTGCCCCTACCAGTCTGTTGCCCTACCATGGTGCACTCCATGGTACTGCACCTACCAGTGGTAGTACTGCACCTACCATGGTAACTGCCCCATGGTAACTCTACCATGGTAACTGCCCTACCATGGTAACTGCCACCATGGTACTGCTACATGGTAACTGCCTCCATGCTACCATGGTAACTGCCCTACCATGGTAACTGCCCCTACCATGGTAACTGCCCCTACCATGGTAACTGCCCCTACCATGGTAACTGCCCCTACCATGGTAACTGCCCCTACCATGGTAACTGCCCCTACCATGGTAACTGCCCCTACCATGGTAGCCACCTGCCCCTCCATGGTACTGCTCAGGTTAAAGCCATGGTACCTTTCTGTGCCCCTACCATGGTAACTGCCCCTACCATGGTAACTGCCCCTACCATGGTAACTGCCCCTACCATGGTAACTGCCCCTACCATGGTAACTGCCCCTACCATGGTAACTGCACCTACCATGGTAACTGCCCCTACCATGGTAACTGCCCCTACCATGGTAACTGCACCTACCATGGTAACTGCCCTACCATGTAGATGAACTGCCCTACCATGGTGACTGCCCCTACCATGGTAACTGCCCCTACCATGGTAACTGCACCTACCATGGTAACTGCCCTACCATGGTAACTGCTACATGGTAACTGCCCCTACCATGGTAACTGCACCTACCATGGTAACTGCCCTACCATGGACTGCCCTACCATGGTAACTGCCCTACCATGGTAACTGCCCTACCATGGTAACTGCCCCTACCATGGTAACTGCCCTACCATGGTAACTGCACCTACCATGGTAACTGCACCTACCATGGTAACTGCCCTACCATGGTCGCTCCATGACTGCCACCTACCATGGTAACTGCACCTACCATGGTAACTGCCCCTACCATGGTAACTGCCCCTACCATGGTAACTGCACCTACCATGGTAACTGCCTACCATGGTAACTGCACCTACCATGGTAACTGCCCTACCATGGTAACTGCACCTACCATGGTAACTGCACCTACCATGGTAACTGCACCTACCATGGTAACTGCCCTACCATGGTAACTGACCTACCATGGTAACTGCACCTACCATGGTAACTGCCCCTACCATGGTAACTGCACCTACCATGGTAACTGCACCTACCATGGTAACTGCACCTACCATGGTAACTGCACCTACCATGGTAACTGCACCTACCATGGTAACTGCACCTACCATGGTAACTGCACCTACCATGGTAACTGCCCCTACCATGGTAACTGCACCTACCATGGTAACTGCCCTACCATGGTAACTGCACCTACCATGGTAACTGCACCTACCATGGTAACTGCCCCTACCATGGTAACTGCACCTACCATGGTAACTGCACCTACCATGGTAACTGCACCTACCATGGTAACTGCACCTACCATGGTAACTGCACCTACCATGGTAACTGCACCTACCATGGTAGCCACAACGTCTCCAAGTGTAGTCGCGGATATGCAAATGTAAGGTTGCAGGTTCGGTCCCCAGTATGCCGTACATAATTTTTAGTTACTTTCACACTATAGTGAAATTCTCAAATTATATCAATCATGATTTCCACGCACCATGAAAATATTCCTTAACTCCAATATGCAGTCTACGAGAAATATAATTATCAGGTTCATATTTAAGGCGTCGGAAAACATAAATTTCAAAATCTTAAAAATTAGAATCAAAACAAAAAGCGTCAGCGCGATGACTCAAAATGGAAAGTTGCAGTAAACGCCGTGACAAGAAAAGAATCATAGACAAGTTGCGTGAGCGAATCCGTTTGTAAATCCAGGAGGTTAACAAAAACTGCGAGTTGTTGTCACAGGCTTGGGTGAGCCAGGGCGAGAGGGGAAGGGGGTAACTGTCAAGGAATAAGTGGGGGTGTAGGGTCGGGTAGAGTGTATTTTCTGGGTAGGGTGTAGGGTGGGGTTAGATTGTAGGGTGAGGGTTGGGTGTAGCGTCTGGGAGATTGGTGGGGGTTTAGTATATAACAATGTAGAAAGGGAGCGTAGTGGGAGCATTTCAGTCCATCTTCTCGATAACAGTATTTCAGATATATCAAGACAGTCAAATGGGTGACTGTTTACCAGCTGTAAACACTGATAGCTACTGACCTCAGTGGGTTCCCGTTTTCTGTTCGGGCTTCAATATTTTTTACCATCTCATGACTTTTTATTGTTTTCATGCTAAATTAAATTTACTGGTTTTGGGGTATGTTATAATTGTGTTTATTTTACTGATAGACGACAATCTAACCTAAGTAAGCAAAACCTAATCTAACTTAATATATATCAATAAATTTGCTGAAAATAGGATGTGAAAATTCGACAGTGCGAGCGGGAATGTAGAGTATACTTCAATTACATACACTGCCAGCAGTTTCTTGCACATAGGACGGAATACATATACTGCCAGCAGGTACTGCAGTTTCTTGCACATAGGACGGAATACATATACTGCCAGCAGGTACTGCAGTTTCTTGCACATAGGACGGAATACATATACTGCCAGCAGGTACTGCAGTTTCTTGCACATAGGACGGAATACATATACTGCCAGCAGGTACTGCAGTTTCTTGCACATATGACGGAATACATATACTGCCAGCAGGTACTGCAGTTTCTTGCACATAGGACGGAATACATATACTGCCAGCAGGTACTGCAGTTTCTTGCACATAGGACGGAATACATATACTGCCAGCAGGTACTGCAGTTTCTTGCACATAGGACGGAATACATATACTGCCAGCAGGTACTGCAGTTTCTTACACAGGATAACATTCCAAGAGAACTGGAGTTGTCTGACACTTTTTTTCCTTAATGAGACCTGTTAAAAGTCGGTAACACACAAGTACCTATTTTAACTGCCAGGTTGGCAGACGCAGGAGAGGTATAAAAAACTTGCCAATATGTTTCTCCGTGACAAGGAATCGAACCCAGGACCTTGCCATTTTGTAGAATGCTCTTTGCAGTGAGCTACGTGCACCTGATATAAGGGACAGCGTAGGCTTAGGGAGACGGAGTAACAAGGGACCAGGGTGTGAGGGGGCAGATTTGGCTTGCCGGCGGGGGGGATGAGTTCGAGGTGCAATATGTCAAGGAACAAGCAAGAGAAAGGTCTCTCAAGAGAAAGGTGTGCGAAAGGCCGAGTAAAGACCCACCCACCGCTGTGTGAGACACGTGAATACCACCCACTCTTGGCTCTAAGAAAGAATAAACACAGGAAACCTGGATATGATGTCCGGGTTTGGACTAAAATTTGACTTAATATCAAACAGTAAACCTGCGGAGAAAGCCTTGACGGCCCGGTGTGTCTGGCGCCAGAGACGGCAGGTTCCGACCCACGGTTGAGTGTCTACAATCAAACCTTCCGCAAAGTCGAAACTGCTGTTTATTAACAAAACTGCTACGAGCAGACCACTCCTTAAATTAAAATGTAGCGTTGATATGATGTTTCTTACGAACAAAAATATTACGTACAGTAATTCCATCTATGTTGTAACGAAATCTTTGAAGCTCCTATAGCGAATTAACCCTTAATTGATAATTGGTAATATCCTGATTGACCTGCTGTTGATTCTATGTTCAGTCTGATAGATTTTAACACTTTGTATGGGTTATTTTCAACGTTATGAAATAGACTTTGTTTCCACGGGCAAGAATGTGACGTACCAGCAAAAATGTGGCGTATAAAGAAACGTGTGACGTACAAAGAAAAGAGCAGCCACAGCCCCGCTGCTTGCTGAAGCTTACACCAAAGATAAATTACTAAGTAATCAGCGACCCACACGCAAAAACCCCAGTAAAAACCTCTCAATATTTCTCAGGCCGCCAGAGAACAGCCAGGCGAAACCTTTGTTCCAAATTGTGACCAAAGTTGCGAAACAAATGCGTGACATGAAAAATATCCCGGCAATTACTGTGGGGGATGGAAGGGGGGGGTGGAAGAAAAGTTGACTCACGTGACCACCCTCCCGAGGCTCCCACCCCACAATGAGGAAAAAACACAACCTTCTTCAGCACTAGTAAAATACCGTGATATCCCCACCCACACCACCACTGTCACCATCCTCACTCACACTATTCACAGGTGCCAGTGTCACACCACCACTGTCACCATTTCACTCACACTATTCACAGGTTCCACCTTCTTGCTCTTACCTGGAGTATACCTGGAGAGGGTTTCGGGGGTCAACGCCCCCGCGGCCCTGTTTGTGACCAGGCCTCATATTGATGTGCTCATCAAAACAATTAAAGCTACCCATTTTTGGTATCAATCTGTATTTCTTATTCCCAGGGGCTGCGTAACCCGTAAATATAATAATAATAATAATAATAATAATATCAGCCTAATCGAGTCTTTACCAGGAGCTAAAGACTATCTTGCTAGCCTGAAACAGGAGAGTACATAACAGCTACACTACTACTGCTACGCAACACAAGTACTCTATACACTTACTGCTTTTAGGTGTTCCTTACGCAACACCATATTACATCTATGGTGGCTGATACATTATCACCACCAATCACTACCAACATCATCAACCATTTCTTCCAACCCACTCGTTACCAATACCACCAACACACTCACCCACCACCATTACTATAAACCCGCTCACTCCCCTCCCCCCCATTTCCACCAAACCACTCAACACCATTATCACCAACTGCTCTTTCCATACACCGCCAAGCACCATAATCAACCCCTTCCTACACAAACCACCACAATACCAACCAACTCCCCAAACCATCAAGTGATCGGTTTTGATGGTGCTATCGTCGCAGCACCAGCCTGAGGTTAGGCTTCCCTGTTTTAGCAAGCTGTTGGTGCTAGCGGCCATGAGGTTCAAATACCTATAGCAACCTCGCTGATCAGGTACCTGCAAGAGATAGATGTCCGTTTCCCTTACAGGCAACCCCTTTCAACTAACCTCCTTCCTCCGCCATCACCCTCAACCATCACAATCAACCCCCCCGACCTCCTCTAACCCCCCTCCCCCTTCCTCATCCATCAGCACCCAATGCTACATTCCCGTGTGCAGCCATGACACACAGGAAAATAATTACTATTGCTCCAAGGAGTCATCATTGCAGCAACCACAATAAATTCAACAATGACGTGTGATGCAACACCACCTCCCGACCCACCCCACACCAACAACACAACATAGGATGCCGAGGCATCTAAACTTCTCCGTATATTCCTTCAAGAGGAGGGCGCCCTGGGGCTGATGAAAAAATTTTAATCGCTAGGAATTGATCGTCTCCCAATAAATATAATATATGAGATAAGTGGTGGTTTTCTAGCAAGTAGCTAAAAACCAGCCGAACTGACTCCAAAAAGATATGTTAGAAAAACTTATTAAGCTTTTATATATATAAAAAGATATAAAAAGTTATCATGTTGCCCCATAACTAACTTAGCAACTTAACCTAATCTTGCTAAAATTAACTTAATATAATTTCGTTGATCTCACCCAACCTATCCTAGTTTATCATGAATTCAGTTAGGATTTATTCACATCAATTAAATACTGTATATTAATTTCGTTATGTCCAGAGTGATTCTCACGGAATCAATAAATCTAGTGTTTGGCTAAACGATCATTGCTTCGTAAGTCAAACTCGCAAACTCTGTCTTTTTTAAAAAAAATGCCATAATTACACTTACTGCACAACCCTTTCGGCTAACAATAGCACAATGAGTTAACCCCTAAAAGACGTGTACACACAAACTCAAATGGGCAATTATATAGAACAGAAAACAGCAGTCAGTCCTAATACTGAGCGCTTCGTTTCCAACGTATTTTGCCAACACAGCGTGCCTCATGGTTTACTCTGCCCCCGCTGCTGCTATATAACTTACTCCATAATGTAAGTTAATATCATATAATCTCTCAGAGGATCATAAAAAAAAACAAGAGGTATACAAGTAACAAAGAAGTATACTAGTAAAGCTAAGTGTATACCGAATGTAATTATTTATAACTTAAATTATCTTAAGGGGAAGGAGCCGATCTTGATGGTAACATGGACAGAATGGTAAGTGGGGTAGTGGCGTAGATCGTTCAGAAATACAAGAATTGATATTCGCTGGAAAATAAAATTGTTATAATGAAAACAGGTTGCAGACACACAAGAATGAGGAGTGGAGTTGGTCAAGGATCAATGCTTGAACCCCTGCTATTAATAATATAAACAAGTGACTTGCACGAGGAAACTGAATATTATTTTTTTGCAGATGTGAGACTAATGAGGAATTTAAAAACGGTGGGAGACTAGGAGCTCATAAATTATTTGAATCTTATAGAGCAGCACAAGACAAGCGCAGGATTTCAATCACAGAAACTGAGTGAGAAAACTGAGGACCACCTGTGAGCAAAACTAATGGAGACAGCAATGGTTAACCTTAATACAACGTTAAGTGGCAGGGATGAGCTAGCAAGATTTCAATTGATAACAAATTATACATAAATTTACGTGATAAAGAGGTCCTGTCTAATGAACCTACTGAAGCCCTATGGCAAAGTTACCCAGATAGACTGGGATGGGTGGACTGCATGAAATCATTTAATGCAATTCCCCTGGTGGTCTGGTGGCTAAAGCTCTCGCTTCACACGGCGAGGGCCTGGGTTCGATTCCCAGCCAGGGCAGAAACATTGGGCGTGTTTCTTTACACCTGTTGTCTATGTTCCCCATCAGTAAAATGGGTACCTGGGTGTTAGTCGACTGGTGTGAGTCGCATCCTAGGACACTGACCTAATCTGCCCGAAATGCTCAGCATAACAAGGGACTTTCTATATAGTAGTATGTCACTGATGTCAGCTAGGACTGTATACCATGTACATGTACTTGTAGTAAATAAAGATATCATATCATATCATACATGCAAAAAAATAGAAAGAAAACAGTGGTAAAAGTGAAACCTTCCAGTGGATCAAGAAGTAACAAATACAAAAGACTGAATAATAGTATAGATTAGAAACAAACGAAGTGAAGCTATTTAACAGAATATGAATGGGAAAGGACAGAAACACATTCCAGAAAAGTTGAAGGGAAAGCTAAACAAATATCTTAAGAGTTTAGACAGAATAAGTGTAAGGAGAGAGGAAGATCGGAGATGGAGTACAGACTGGGAGAAAAACTGCAAACATTCAAGAAGAAAAAGTGAACATCATATTGAACAAGTGGCTTGAGGAGTACATCAACAGCGTGAGCATAATTCATAGCATTTCGTATGAGGTACACATCATCAACTGAGTAACGGCCGCAGTAAGCACGATACTGACAAATTTAAGGGAGGCATTCACGAGCCTATACACGGCATATGTCAGGCCTGTCTTGGAGCATGCAGCACCAGTATGGCACCAGCAACTGATAAAGCACGTATCGAACAAAAAATCGAAGACTTGCTACGAGACTAGTCCCAGAGCTGAGAGGGGTATGAGCAATGAGGAGACTAGAGCTAAACCTGAGGACTGAAGGACCAGGGATGACATAATTACAACGTTCAAAATACTGAGAGAAACTTGACACGGTGGACAGGGCGAGTCTGTTCGAGGCGGGTCTCAGGTACACGAGGACACAGTCAGAAGTTAAAAACACAAAAAGTGTCTCATGAATGTCAGGAAATACTTCTTCAGCCTTGGAATGATCAGGAAGTGGAGCGAAGCGATAGTCAGGATCCATACATAACTTGAAAAAATAGTTATGATAGGGCTCACGCAGCAAGGAGATAGAACCCAGTAGCGGCCAGCAGAGACGCGGGGCCAGGAACAGAAACCTGACCCCTTTAACCACAAATAGATGAATACTTCGGAAGTCTATACGAGGGTGATCTCGATCTTTATGGCCGAAGAATCGACGAGATGGGGAAGGAAGAAGGATGGGGAAAGATGGAAATTCTGGAAAAGGATGGGATGGTGGAGGCGAGCAGGGAATGAAAGATTAGTGGCCCAACCACTGTGGAGCAGGTGGTACGGATGTACTGCAAGCGATGACTTATACGAGGGTGCTAGATCCCAGAACTGCCTTCAGGAACTATGAAGAATATTTTAGGACTCTACACAACTTATGTCAGTACAACCTTAATTAAAATACGCAGAACTAGAATGAAGATCTCACTCAGCTAATCAAGCAGGTCTAGATGCTTGAAAAACTTCAAAAGTTTGTAGTGGTCTCAAAGCTGTGGGATGTGTGATGAATAAGACATGTGCAACACTTGGGTATATTTAGTGCAGAAATGTATCGCCTGCGCATCAGACTTTTTTTTAGTCGAATACAGGCAAATTTAGCACAGGAGTCAGTACATATAATTTAGAGATTACCAATCCCTTAGCCTCTAAATTACTTCTACTTTATTCTACGTTGTATTCGCCTGAATTCAACTGAAGAAGTGTGTTACGCAGGAAAAACATTTCGACAATGAAAATCCCCCTTTGCTGCACGTGTGTCTTATTCGTCAACTTGTTGGTATTGTATATTGTCAACAATAAGGTAACTTGAAGGGGGAGGGTAAAGTATGAGAAACTAAAACTAAGGTCTGGAGGCCAGAACCAGGGAACAAAATGATTACGCTTTACAAGATGTCTAGAGATACTGATAAGAAGAACAAGGACGGACTAGAATACTTGAACTTGCAAAGACAAAAGAAGGACGTCGAAAACAGCCGAGTCACAAGGACGATAGTATTTATTTTTACCAAGAGGTAAACCATACCACGGGTGGGGTTCGAACCCGCGGTCAGTGTCTCAAAACTCCAGACCGTCGCGTAAGCCACCCGTGGTATGGTTTGTTTGCAATCGTGTCATTACGATTTCGTGAGTCATGTTACCAAGAGGTAGTAAGGAAGTATAACGAGTTGGATGAGGAAGTAGTTGAAGCAAATTCAATATACAGCTTCAAGAATGAGAATCTGTGGGTCTAAGATGTCAGAAACTAGTGTTGCCCCTCAAAGCAGTCTATGAAGTGTGGTCAGGTGTCGAGACTCGACTCCCGTCTATCTTTTAATAATCACAAATCCGTAGTACAAATGGGTGAAAAGAGGTACGCGTTCACTGGTTTAAGTGGACGTAAAGTTAGTAAACCAGAACGATTTTTTTTCTACACAGATGCTATTAGTTACAATATTAATATAGCACCTGAAGAATTGGAGGCAATCAGGTTTGATCCAAAGGAGAAGATAGCTCGGATCAAGAGCCCATCATTGGCATCAAGACACCCATTTGAAGGGGAGAATAGGCTGATCGTACACTTGCGTAAAAAAAAAAAATTTAAAAGGGTAAACGCACTCACCTCTACCACCAACAGTGTGCAGCGGCAGCAGTGAGAAGGGCAGGCAGGATGGCAACCAGCAGACCTGTAGGCAGGCAACAGCTGCGACAGAAATATGGCGGAGCAGTTGTTGTAGGCAGTGGCTAAACGCCAGGGCCGCAGGCAAAATAGGGAGTTGGGGGCTGGGAGGAGCCAGTGAGTGTACTATCTTGATGCAACTGCGGCTCCCGCTACATTTCTGTTCTTTAGAGCTCGCAATACCAGTTATTACCAGGTTTTATACTGTACATATCCAGGGCAGCATTAGCTAGTAATAGAGACTCATTGTAATGTAACGGTGAGCCTGGCCACACAAGAGTATCACCTCACACCAAGATGACTATGTATGCGCCTACTGTCACTCGGGGTACCCACATTACTTCACTCACACTTATAACAATCACTCATCTACACACCTCCAACTCTCCTACAATATTTCTACACCGCAATTTACCAGAAACACTACAATGGAATCCATACACGTAAACTTCCTGACAGTACCTACAAAACTTTACATGTCAAAAACAAATAATGATGTTACTTTAGCTATTGGTAGCGAATAAACCAATTAAGTTATCTAAGGCAAGTGATCATGGTCAGATGTACAGAGGGAAAATAAGCAGATTCAAATTAAAACATAAAATTAAAATTATATGCTACAGAATGACTTACTTTCTTTTGCAAGCCTAAAGTATATCATATTAAGTCATACAATCTTTGTGGGATAGTGACGCACGTGAGAGGAGTTACATAGTACTAGTTCACTGTATCACCTGTAGCCTTGATAATGACTTGGCAAAACAGTTGTCAAGGCGATTACCTGTGTTGAGGTATCAAGCCTATACCAGTGATGGCCGCCTCTCAACATGCTGCAACATATACCACCCGCTGAGTGCCAGGTGGCCTCTGGCCAGCCAGTGCCACCTTGCCTCAGTATAGGGTCTGCACACCAGTTCCTGTTTACAGTTTAATTTACAGGCTACCTCATTTCAAAGATCAACCCTATCTCGAGTGCAGTAGTAAATATGTACCCACCAAGGTACATATTTACTGCAAGGTGAACAGGGGCAACACATATAAGAAGACTTGTCGATTGTCGTCCATTACAAATCACTATTTGTAACCTGTTTGGTTTTATATTCGTAAAGGAAAAATCAACTGAAACGAATCTTCATGATCCATTCACAAGTGGCAGTCCGAGTGTGATTGCAAGTGACGTCACAAGGTCAGCGTCTGCGGTCAAACTTGTGTCAGTGATGATGTTTATCTACCTCGAGTTACAGCACAACAGTACTTATCTGAAGCATAATACTGTGCATTACAATTAATAACAATGTGAACAAATTTAATGTTTATACAAGCAACGTTCCACTAAATTGTATTTGTAGCGTTTGTATTACATAACACGCAAGAAAACACTATGCTACCAGAGTGGCTATTTGTTGCTCACAATTACCTCATTGTTCACAAGCAGGTAGTCTTGTAAGTGGTAGTTCACTGCTTACTTGCATCTTGTAAGTGGTACTTCACTGTTTACTTGCATCTTGTAAGTGGTACTTCACTGTTTACTTGCATCTTGTAAGTGGTACTTCACTGTTCACCAGTACATCTTGTAAGTGGTAGTTCACTGTTCTTCAGTACATCCTGTAAGTGGTAGTTCACTACTCACCAGTTCATCTTGTAAGTGGTAGTTCACTGCTCACTAACAGTTCATCTTGTAAGTGGTAGTTCACTGCTCACTAGCAGTTCATCTTGTAAGTGGTAGTTCACTGCTCACTAGCAGTTCATCTTGTAAGTGGTAGTTCACTACTCACTAGCAGTTCATCTTGTAAGTGGTAGTTCACTGCTCACTAGCAGTTCATCTTGTAAGTGGTAGTTCACTGCTCACTAGCAGTTCATCTTGTAAGTGGTAGTTCACTGCTCACTAGCAGTTCATCTTGTAAGTGGTAGTTCACTGCTCACTAGCAGTTCATCTTGTAAGTGGTAGTTCACTGCTCACTAGCAGTTCATCTTGTAAGTGGTAGTTCACTGCTCACTAGCAGTTCATCTTGTAAGTGGTAGTTCACTGCTCACTAGCAGTTCATCTTGTAAGTGGTAGTTCACTGCTCACTAGCAGTTCATCTTGTAAGTGGTAGTTCACTGCTCACTAGCAGTTCATCTTGTAAGTGGTAGTTCACTGCTCACTAGCAGTTCATCTTGTAAGTGGTAGTTCACTGCTCACTAGCAGTTCATCTTGTAAGTGGTAGTTCACTGCTCACTAGCAGTTCATCTTGTAAGTGGTAGTTCACTGCTCACTAGCAGTTCATCTTGTAAGTGGTAGTTCACTGCTCACTAACAGTTCATCTTGTAAGTGGTAGTTCACTGCTCACTAGCAGTTCATCTTGTAAGTGGTAGTTCACTGCTCACTAGCAGTTCATCTTGTAAGTGGTAGTTCACTGCTCACTAGCAGTTCATCTTGTAAGTGGTAGTTCACTGCTCACTAACAGTTCATCTTGTGTCTTACCACGATTTCTGCGACCCGGTCTCAGACCAGACCTCCGGGTTAGTGTCCTGATCAGCCACCATGTTGTTGTTGATGCTGGCGGCATACAGACCAACGTACAGTCCAGTTACTCAGGAACAGACTCGAATTCATCAAGTTTTCCTTTGATGTTGGTAATTTCCCATATGAACGAAGGGAAGGAGTTGAAAAGTCGAGCTCTCTCTCTCTGTGTACTCATCGCGCCTCTTTTTTTTTTTTTGGGAACCGACTACAAAGTTTCTTGCTTTCAGAGTGATTTTGGTGTGCAGGTTTGGGACCAGCACCTCTAGAATTTTTCAGGTGTAGATTATGATGTAACTTTCTCCCCTACGTTCCAAGGACTACAATTCAAGGGACTTCAAGCGTTCCCAATATTTTAGACGTTTGACTGAATTTATACAGGCAGTGAAGGTTCTCTGTATGTTTCCTAGCTATGCACTCTCTCTTCCCTTGAATGGGGCAGTTAGCATACTGCAGTATTTCAGCCTGGAAAACAAGAGACTTGAAGAGTATCAACACTGGCTCAGCATTTCCTTTTTGAATATTAAATTTACCCAGATTTATTATTATAATCAAGGGGGAGCGCTAAACCCATAGGATTATGCAGCACCTGTGGGAACCGGAGCACAGATCCAATTCCCCAGATAAAGAGCCCCTTACCAGCGTCAAGGAACGTTCCTTGAGGGGTAAATTACCCAGAAAAACCTCAGTTTTAATGTTCTAATTATCCAGCCTACCATTTTCCCTGCAGTAGCAATAGCAAACTTGTGATCGTTAATTCTCTCTCCTAAGTCTCACACACTGAGCTTTGCTCTATCGAATGATTCGAGTTCGTCTTATACTCCATGTCAGTCTATTTTCCCCATTCTTCCACAGCGGAACAACTGAAATTTGTCCTCACTGATCATATCGTTGTCTGTGGCCAATTCGAAGACTTGATTTACATCTGCTTGAAGATTCGCCGTGTCCACGGTAGACATCACTCTCAGAGTTGTCCAATACCATCAACAAAGGATGGTACAAAGCTATGATTTGTGTTCTTCTCTAGAATTACCGACAATATGTAAAATAAAAGGACACAAGTGCAACTAATGTGACATTTTATTGTGGCAACGTTTCGCTCTCCAAGAGTTTTATCAAGCCGGCTTGACAAAGCTCCTGGAGAGCGAAACGTTGCCACAATAAAATGTCACATTAGTTGCACTTGTGTCCTTTTACTTTACACAGCATCTAGCTTGTCTTCCAGCGAATCCGGAACCATGTTCTAATAATTTAGCAAGTGTAAAAAGGAGAGGCCTGCTCTAAACCCCTGATACCCTGGGTTGTGCAACTGTTGTGATTTAATGTGACTGGCAGTCTTGCCTCTTAGGGCCCGTTCAAACATTTTGACGTGTGACGTTATCGTTACTGCTCTAGAATTTTTCGCGATTGCTTTACTACCACTTTTGTGGAGTGGGACAATACCAGAGGTTTTTAATGACTGTGGGATGATTCCTGTGTCTAGGCTCCTCCACAGAATACGTAAGCCACAATGTTTCTTATATTTTTTGATAAGGAGTTCAACGAGTCTGGACCTGGGCCAGAATGAATAGGAAGGCTATCAGTGGCTTCTTCAAAGACAACTGGGAAAAGGGCTACTTGAAGGACGTTTCTGAAGGGTCAACGCCCCCGGGTTGACCCCAGATCAGACCTGGTAGATCAAGGTCTGGTTGTGGAGATGTCAGCTGCGTTTTGAGTAGCGAGTTTAGTGTGCACCAACAGATCGCCCTGTGAACTCTGCCGTAAAATAAAAGGATCACAGATGACACAATTGGTCTTTGTTCAGATCCCAATGAGCAGTTACTGACATTACAGTCATTTCATATATTACAATCTATCTTTATATATATCTAATCAGTGCAAGAGGTAAATTCAATCTTAAAAAAAAAATTAACAATGAAGTTATTTACCATTTCAAGAAGGGTTTATTTGGACATGTCTATATGACTGGATGTTTGGACACCAATGTTGTGTGGCCTCTGTCTCAGTTCACACACTTTACAGTCACTAAAGTGTCACTGATACAGCTTTAGTCTAGCAGTGACAACGTCTTGGAATTAACTTATCTTTTAACTTTCTCAACAGACATGTTTTTACTCGACACATTTCATTATAATGGCCAATGGATCCTATATGTATGGTTTTGTTTCTACAAACTCGACTGCTAGTACTTTTCTAACTTTTCGTTTTAACTTATAGTTATTATCTGATCAGTACTAATTTAGCCAAGGCATCGACTATCATTCTCTCGGAGGCCTATGTGAGGGGGACCTCTTAAAATTTTAACTTTAATCCCTTTGTCAATAATATGTGCATTATCTGTGTCTGGCCTCATACATGACCTCAGGCTATCTGGACTAAGAAAAGAAGATGGTTGGCTGGATAACTGGGTTAAAAAAAAAAAAACACTTACCGATTACGCGAGTCATTAGACTGCATGTAATCTGTTCAATACCAGTCCACAGCACTTTAATTCATAAAAGAGACATTAAAGTTGAGTGTATATATACATACACACCTCTCGGTGTAAACTGATGAGGATAAATGTCAAACACAATTAAATTAAATGTAAGCTTAATTATTACTGTACCAAATAATAATGACTTATTACATGTATATATATATATATATATATATATATATATATATATATATATATACATGTAATAAGTATATATATATATATATATATATATATATATATACTAAGGACATCCCTTCGGTTTAAGACACTTTCAAAAGTTTTGGTTTTGGTTTTATAACTGGATCTTACCCGATGGTTACTGAATGAAAACTGAGAGTTTGACCGCCAAAATGTCAGACACAGCTGTTTGAGTCAAGTGCTGCCAACACACTATAGCAGGGAAGCAGCCAAGCAACTTGCTAGCGTGTGTTGCTAGAGTTTGTCGTCTACTGACATGCTAATGTGGGATGAATGTTGTTCCCTTGGCAGGCCGTGACAACAACTACTGCTAACTTACGTTTCACGACTCACTGGTCTAAGTGATGTATGTAAATGTAGGTTTTAGGTGGCATGAATCCAGGTGTCGGTGAAACTGGTGGTCAGGTGATTTCTACTAGCAGTGGCAGAAAACCAATTACCAGGGGTGGCCACCTTGCCTAATACTAAGTTGCTAATGTATAACTCACAAGACACTACTAGTAAGTATTCTCTTACTCCTTCCCAAGCCAACCCTCCCAACCAAACCACAAACGCGTCTGCCCTTAAGTACAAAAGCTTGTCCCTTACCTTGAAATGAGTATTTTTGTCTTACTAAACCACCATATTCCCTCTTCCCACTTCTGAACTATGCAGTCACACATTTTGTAAACAAAAATTGTTACATCAATAAAGCAAATTTTAAGTGGGACAACGCTTGACTGCGTACAGCTGCTTCACTTTTGTCTGCAGTACCACATTTGGATCCAACATCGTGTGCCTTCGTCATGGTTTTTATACGTAATTACGAGGTGCCTGCAGGAACCTCAGGGAACTTTTAGAATCTTTTGACATTAATAATATACATAATAGGGTTTATAACTGATGCTGCTCATTTTAACTAGGTGTGATAGCACTTAACCCTTGTTGGCTGCTCGTAGCTTCTATTGTAACTACAGCTCAAACTGTGTCCACGAACGCTGATACCCTCAGTATGTAGGTAACATTCATCACTAAGGAAGATTAATATAGCAAAGAAAATAAAAATACCAGACGGAGACTAATCAACGGGGCGGGGAATGTGAAAAGGGCGGAGGGGTAGCAGAAAAGAACATGAAAGCTCATCCCCACTTGTTGCAACCCAGCCCACGACCCCTCACACCCACGACCATCAACCACTTGTTGCAACCCAACCCACGACCCTTCACACCCACGACCATCAACCACTTGTTGGCAACCCTTGCCCACGACCACACGACCCCTCACACAAACGACCATCAACCACTTGTTGCAACCCAGCCCACGACCACACGACCATCAACCACTTTTTGCAACCCAACCCCCGACCCCTCACACCCACGACCATCAACCACTTGTTGCAACCCAGCCCACGACCACATGACCTCTCACACCCACGACCATCAACCACTTGATGTAACCCAGCCCAAGACCACACACGACACCCCCCCCCCCCCCGACACTCATACAACACACCCGCGACCAACAAACTCTTGTAACCAGCCCACGACCACACACCCCTCACACGATGAACCACTTGTTGCAACCTAGCCCACGACCTCACACGACCCTTTCACATCCACAACCATCAACCACTGTTGTAATAAAGCCCACGACCACACACCCCTCACACGATGAACCACTTGTTGCAACCTAGCCCACGACCTCACACGACCCTTTCACATCCACGACCATCAACCACTGTTGTAACAAAGCAAACGACCACACACGACCCCTCACACTCACGACCATCAACCACTTGTTGCAACCCAGTCCACGACCACACACCCCTCACACGATGAACCACTTGTTGCAACCTAGTCACGACCACACACACCTCACACGATGAACCACTTGTTGCAACCTAGCCCACGACCACACACCCCTCACACGATGAACCACTTGTTGCAACCTAGTCCACGACCACACACACCTCACACGATGAACCACTTGTTGCAACCTAGCCCACGACCACACACCCCTCACACGATGAACCACTTGTTGCAACCTAGCCCACGACCCCACACACCTCACACGATGAACCACTTGTTGCAACCTAGCCCACGACCACACACCCCTCACACGATGAACCACTTGTTGCAACCCAGTCCACGACCACACACATGTTCTACCTTCTCAAAGCTACACTACACAACTACGTCCATCAACCACCTTGTGTAACCCAGCCTACGACCCTCCCCCTCACACACAGGTGCTCGCGAGCGCGCGCTACAGATAGCCCTGGAAACTACAAGAATGGTCAAACAAGGTCATGAAAATTAGGGTTGGAGAGAGGCGGAATACAGCTTGAGAGGCGAGAAACTATAGATATCACTCATGGAGAAACATCTTTGAATCAACATCACATATCGTCAGAAGTGCACATAAATCGAATAGCATGTGTATCATATGCGAGGATAACTAATCTTAGAATCGCCTTCAGAAACCTTAACAGTCTTTTAGAACTCTATAGGAAGTATGTTAGGCCATCATAGAATATGCAGCACTAGCATGGAGCCCCTCATCTAATCAATCATTTATGAAAACTAAAAAACGTTCAACTCCCTCAGAGCTAAGAGAGTTGAATTATGAAGAGAGATTAAAGGAAGTGAACCTGACCACTTTAGAAGAAAAATTAAAGGAGACATGATTACGGCATACAAGATACTCAGAGCCTTTGACATAGTATATAAGGTCAGATATTTTTAAATAGAGACAGGATGTCTTAGAAACTAAAGACACGTGAGCCACAGGGATGCCAGGAAAACATTTCAGTCTCAGAATGAGCTAGACCATGAAGTGGTAGAGGCAAACTCAATACACATTCAATACAAGGTATGATAGGGCCCATGAGACCAGCAACAAATAATGTCGGAGATTGTCATTTAAGAGGCGAGGTCAGGAGCTGACACTCGATCCCAGCAAACACAACTCGGTGAGTGCAATTTAGAGAGCATATACGCTCAATAGACTCGACCCCTGCAACCACATATAGGTGAGTACACCCCACTTCCTCCCCCTCCCCCCACACACACAGGGTGAGAACAACGCCAAGTATAACGCCAGAGGCTCAACATCAGCCGAATAACCTCTGCAGACAATGCTTGTCTTGCAAAACTTAAGAATAGCCTCCAGGAATCTCAACAAAGTCACTGCGGGCCCTTTATACAACATACGTCAGGCCCATCTTAAAGTATGCAGCACCAGTATGGAACTCACACCTGAAAAAGCGTGTTAAGACGACAGCCAGCATGGTTTCAGGGATGGGAAATCCTGCATCACAAACCTACGGGAGTTCTATGACAGGGTGACGGCAGTAAGACAAGAGAGGGGTGGGTAGATTGCATTTTCTTGGACTGTAAGAAGGCGTTTGACACAGTTCCACACAAGAGATTAGTGCAAAAGCTGGAGGACCAGGCAAGGATAACAGGGAAGGCACTACAATGGATCAGGGAATACCTGTCAGGAAGACAACAGCGAGTCATGGTACTTGGCGAAGTGTCAGAGTGGGCGCCTGTAACGAGCGGGGTGCCACAGGGATCAGTCCTAGGACCGGTGCTGTTTCTGGTATTTGTGAACGACATGACGGAAGGAATAGACTCCGAAGTGTCCCTGATTGCAGATGATGTGAAGTTGATGAGAAGAATTCAATCGGAAGAGGACCAGGCAGAACTACAGAGGGATCTGGACAGGCTGCAGGCCTGGTCCAGCAACTGGCTCCAGGAATTCAACCCCACCAAGTGCAAAGTCATGAAGATTGGGGAAGGACAAAGAAGACCACAGACGGAGTATAGTTTAGGGGGCCAGAGCCTACAAACCTCACTCAAGGAAAAGGATCTTGGGGTGAGTATAACACGGGGCACATCTCCTGAGGCGCACATCAACCAAATAACTGCTGCAGCATACGGACGCCTGGCAAACCTAAGAACAGCATTCCGACATCTTAATAAGGAGTCATTCAGGACCCTGTACACTGTGTACGTTAGGCCCATACTGGAGTATGCAGCGCCAGTTTGGAACCCTCACCTACCCAAGCATGTAAGGAAACTAGAGAAAGTGCAAAGGTTTGCAACAAGACTAGTCCCGGAGCTAAGGGGTATGTCCTACGAGGAGAGGTTACGAGAAATCTACCTGACGACACTGGAAGACAGGAGAGATAGAGGGGATATGATAACGACATATAAAATACTGAGAGGAATCGACAAGGTGGACAGGGACAGAATGTTCCAGAGATGGGACACAGCACCATGGGGTCACAGTTGGAAGTTGAAGACTCAGATGAACCACAGGGCTGTTAGGAAGTATTTCTTCAGTCACAGAGTTGTCAGGAAGTGGAATAGTCTGGGAAGTTATGTAGTGGAGGCAGGATCCATACATAGCTTTAAGGAGAGGTATGATAAAGCTCATGGAGCGGGTAGAGTGACTGAGTAGAGGCCAGTGAAGAGGCGGGGCCAGGAGCTATGAATCGACCCCTGCAACCACAACTAGGTGAGTACACACACACACACACACACACACACACACACACAGTGGAATAGTCTGGAAGTGATGTATTGGAGGCAGGATCCATATATAGCTTTAAGGAGAGGTATGAAAAAGCTCACGGAGCAGGGAGAATGACCTAGTAGCGACCAGTGAAGAAGCAGGGCCAGGAGCTGTGAATCGACCCCTGCAACCACAATTAGGTGAATACATGCACCCCCCACACACACACGCACGCAAACACACATACGCGCGCGCGCGCACACACACAAAAAGACACGCATCCACTCGCACGCACGCACGCGCACGCAGACACGTACCTGCACACACACACACACACACGACAAGGTAGACAGTGACAGGATGTTCCAGAGAGGGAACACAGAAACAAGGGGACACAACTGGAAGCTGAAGACTCAGATGAGTCAAAGGGATGTTAGGAAGCATTTCTTCAGCCACAGAGTAGTCAGGAAGTGGAATAGTCTAGAGAAAGATATAGTGGAGGCAGGAACCATACATAGTTTTAAGACGAGGTATGATAAAGCTCATGGAGCAGGGAGAGCAGAGACCCAGTAGCGGACAGCGAAGAGGCGGGGCCAAAAGCTGAGTCTCGACCCCTGCAACCACAATTAGGTGAGTACAATTAGGTGCGTACACACACACACACACGTGCGTACACACAAACATGAGCGCGCACACACGAAGTATACAAGAAAAACAGAATGCCCATATTGCGAGGTGCACACACTAAGTGGTTATACCTTGAAAACAGCAGAGACAAACAGACAGACAAGTCTTGCACTGGTCTGAGTTGTAAAGAGCAAGTCATCCTCTACACACTTACCCGTCATGCTAAGTGAACTCATCTGTAATCTACTAATTACTATTCTATCTTAAGACCAAGGAGCTCACCATCATGTCTTAAACTACTAAATCAGCCAGCATGCCTGCCTGCCTACCTACCAGTAACGAGAGAGAGGGAGGGAGCGAGAGAGGGAGAGACCCCTACGAGAAATGTGCACCAATATAAAACGGTGTAGCTGTTAATAGATAACATGAGTATAACATGAAGGATTGCATGTTTACTTTCAGCATAATGGTTTAGTGTTACCTGTGGTAGTGGAACCAGGCAACACGTCTTCCTTCACATTAACACACACTTAGTATGGTGTGTGTGTGTGTGTGTACTCACCTATCTGTGGTTGCAGGGGTCGATTCACAGCTCCTGGCCCTGCCTCTTCATTGGTGGCTATTATGTTCATTCTCTGTGGTCCAAGAACTTTATCGTACCTCTTCTTAAGCTATGTATGGATCCTGCCTCCATTACTTCACTCTCCAGATTCTTCCACTTCCTGACAACTCTCAAGGCTGAAGAAATACTTCCTAACATCCCTATGATTCATCTGAGTTTTTAACTTCCAGGTGTGTGTGTGTGTGTGTGTGTGTGTGTGTGTGTGTGTGTGTGTGTGTGTGTGTGTGTGTGTGTGTGTGTGTGTGTGTGTGTTGTCTGTCTGTGTCTGTCTCTCAACCAGCAGAGTCTACAAGACCCAGGTCAGACACTGACACTGAGCCTAGTGCTGGCACACGGGACACAAGCTTATTAAGCCAGATGCGAGGATCGAGTGCAGGAGGTTTTAAAGTGACAGCGAGAGGAGGAGTGGGAGGACACCAGCAGCAGCAGAGGCGTGGGGCTGGGCGGGGCAGGGCTGGGATAGCGAGGATTAACACACATCTTCCCTCACATTAACACACCTCAACATGCAGTAGCGCAGTGTTACTTGTGGTGGTACCACCATTACCACACATCTTCCCTCACATTAACACACCTCAACATGCAGTAGTGCAGGTTACTTGTGGTGTACCACCAGTTACCACACATCTTCCCTCACATTAACACACCTCAACATGCAGTAGTGCAGTGTTACTTGTGGTAGTACCACCAGTTACCACACATCTTCCCTTACATTAACACACCTCAACATGCAGTAGTGCAGTGTTACTTGTGGTGGTACCACCAGTTACCACACATCTTCCCTTACATTAACACACCTCAACATGCAGTAGTGCAGTGTTACTTGTGGTGGTACCACCAGTTACCACACATCTTCCCTCACATTAACACACCTCAACATGCAGTAGCGCAGTGTTACTTGTGGTGGTACCACCAATTACCACACATCTTCCCTCACATTAACACACCTCAACATGCAGTAGTGCAGTGTTACTTGTGGTGGTACCACCAGTTACCACACATCTTCCCTCACATTAACACACCTCAACATGCAGTAGTGCAGTGTTACTTGTGGTAGTACCACCAGTTACCACACATCTTCCCTTACATTAACACACCTCAACATGCAGTAGTGCAGTGTTACTTGTGGTGGTACCACCAGTTACCACACATCTTCCCTTACATTAACACACCTCAACATGCAGTAGTGCAGTGTTACTTGTGGTGGTACCACCAGTTACCACACATCTTCCCTTACATTAACACACCTCAACATGCAGTAGTGTAGTGTTACTTGTGGTGGTACCACCAGTTACCACACATCTTCCCTCACATTAACACACCTCAACATGCAGTAGTGCAGTGTTACTTGTGGTAGTACCACCAGTTACCACACATCTTCCCTCACATTAACACACCTCAACATGCAGTAGTGCAGTGTTACTTGTGGTAGTACCACCAGTTACCACACATCTTCCCTCACATTAACACACCTCAACATGCAGTAGTGCAGTGTTACTTGTGGTGGTACCACCAGTTACCACACATCTTCCCTTACATTAACACACCTCAACATGCAGTAGTGTAGTGTTACTTGTGGTGGTACCACCAGTTACCACACATCTTCCCTTACATTAACACACCTCAACATGCAGTAGTGCAGTGTTACTTGTGGTGGTACCACCAGTTACCACACATCTTCCCTTACATTAACACACCTCAACATGCAGTAGTGTAGTGTTACTTGTGGTGGTACCACCAGTTACCACACATCTTCCCTTACATTAACACACCTCAACATGCAGTAGTGCAGTGTTACTTGTGGTGGTACCACCAGTTACCACACATCTTCCCTTACATTAACACACCTCAACATGCAGTAGTGTAGTGTTACTTGTGGTGGTACCACCAGTTACCACACATCTTCCCTCACATTAACACACCTCAACATGCAGTAGTGCAGTGTTACTTGTGGTAGTACCACCAGTTACCACACATCTTCCCTCACATTAACACACCTCAACATGCAGTAGTGTAGTGGTACTTGTGGTGGTACCACCAGTTACCACACATCTTCCCTCACATTAACACACCTCAACATGTAGTAGCGCAGTGTTACTTGTGGTGGTACCACCAATTACCACACATCTTCCCTCACATTAATACACCTCAACATGCAGTAGTGCAGTGTTACTTGTGGTGGTACCACCAGTTACCACACATCTTCCCTTACATTAACACACCTCAACATGCAGTAGTGCAGTGTTACTTGTGGTGGTACCACCAGTTACCACACATCTTCCTTCACATTAACACACCTCAACATGCAGTAGTGCAGTGTTACTTGTGGTGGTACCACCAGTTACCACACATTAATACACAAAGTTTCCACCTTACCTTGATCCAAGTATTTTATCCGACGGTAAATATATAACATTATTACTATATTCACATGGAAGCCCTATACTAATAAATCACAGTGCCTGGGGAATGGAACGTAAGCAAATTTTGTTCAAATGAGAGAGTAGCTTTAATTTCCTTGGATCAAGAGCCCTTCACCGGCCTCATGATTATACCTTACCACTTAAAGTGAACGGGACAGCATAGAATGGGAAGGGGAAGGGGAATGGGAAGAGGAAGGGGAAGGGGAGAGGTTGGGGACGGTTCTCCGGTGTTTACGGGGAAAGCACCAAGAATATTTCAATGAATTAGTTACACAGCCAAAAAATGAACATAAAATAGTGTAGCTTAGTTAAATTGAATACACCAGCCAACAGATGGATTAATGTTTCATCGTAACAATTCATTTTATATATTGAGGTATAACTAAGTTTATCAAGGTCACTGACGGCCGACACGCAATCCCTCTACATCTTTCTCACAATCATCCTCTCCATTTAATATTAAAACCAAGGAATTACTCACACACTCACACACATATATATATATATATATATATATATATATATATATATATATATATATATATATATATATATATATATATATATATAAACTTGCAGATTCTCTGTACAGATTATTATTGTGTCACTCAGTTATTTAGAAGGATACACACATTCTCCAGCACTTAACAGAATGTAATAGAATACAGGAACATAAAATTACATAGTTTTAATTCGCAAAGGTAGCGATACCTGAAAGGTGACACAGCCAAGACTGTAATTCATGTCGTAATGTGTCATCTGAGCTGTAATGCAGTGTGCTTATTATAGTACGTTCCCTCACAGGATAAGTGACACTGCTATATTTATTCGTCCCAGTGAAAAAAAAAATGAAACATCAGCAATGGATGTCTGCGTTGACGAGGTGAAAAGCAGGAGAGCAGTCCTGCGAGTTACCACAAAATTATTGCCAACACGTGTATAGACGCTTTTGAACAACTCACCCATATCGCTGGCTTCAGCAGTGTCTGTTGACATGTAACACGTGCGCCGCGTCAATTCACAAAAGTAAACAAACACAAGATGGGTGCGTACGACTCGTGGACGGTGTCGCGCCCACTTCTTCACCTGTTGGACCTCCCACGCTGCACCGCTTAACACACCACACTTCACTGAAGATTTACAAGTGTTCCCATGCTGCTGCTGCTTCACTAGGCAATACCAATATTCTGTCCGTTACTTGGGCAGTACTTACGCCACTACTACATCTGCTAAGTAGCTGTCCTTTGCCAAGTCAGGTTTATAGCTTTACCATGAAGTGTTTATTTGAAATGTGGCTTTGGAATCCTCAAGTAATTAATTTGAGGTGATATAGTTTGTATCGCGACCAGCAGAGTCTACAAGACCCAGGTCAGACACTGACACTGAGCCTAGTGCTGGCACACGGGACACAAGCTTATTAATTCAGATGCGAGGATCGAGTGCAGGAGGTTTTAAAGTGACAGCGAGAGGAGGAGTGGGAGGACACCAGCAGCAGCAGAGGCGTGGGGCTGGGCGGGGCAGGGCAAGGGAGAGCGAGGGTCCGGCCATCAGCAAGGCGTCAGGGGAAGTAAAGTGTCCTGCTCGCCCACCAACCCTATTTTACTTCCCCTTTCTTCCTCAGATACACACAAAACACAGCCTACATGGACATCAAATTTTATGAGCTCGTTGCAAAAATGGCAGTTGTCCCTTGTGTCCCTAACTCCCAGCATGGCTAACGTGAGAGGCCGCAACTTACCGTGGGCAGCCCCACCACGCCAGCGGTCACCTCAAGACGCTGTGGTTGGCACAAGACACCCTTGCAACAGTGACGCAGCAACCAGGGGATGAAGCGAT
The DNA here is from genome assembly GCA_009830355.1 of Cherax destructor. Lineage (NCBI taxonomy): Eukaryota > Metazoa > Arthropoda > Malacostraca > Decapoda > Parastacidae > Cherax > Cherax destructor. The sequence goes on from WNWK01000242.1 coordinate 294,876, forward strand.
TAAACAAGACTTGGGTTTGGCTCACTTCTCAGGACGCATACACCGCCCTCCGCCAATCACCGCCGACTAGGGGGTGTATCAGTAATGATTTATCATTGATTCAAGGAGTTCACACTTGAGATTCACGTCTGAGCTCAGGCCAGGGGGGGCCCTGAGTCAGTGCTTTTAAGACAAAGGACAGCGGAGTGCCTCCCTAAGAGCTGCACCACCAGGGAAGATGAGCAGGCAGGAAGCAGAGGTAACCTGTGAATGTTACTTTATCCTTCAATATACATCATTACACCACCATCTATCTCTTCACCACAATTACCTTCCATCATCGACACACCTTATCATTTTCCTAAATTGTCAACACCAGTAGTTTTCTTCAAATTTTGTCAGTCAACACTAAATTTACTGCAAGTCATTTACATGCTCAAATTTGCAATGGCAAGCTGCTTTAAGAAAATTTTGCACTGATTTCTACCAAAAATGTTGATGTAATAAAAATAAGAGCAAAAAAGGATTGGAAGTTACATATCAGATGGAGTATGTTGAGCCTCAATAGAAGAGGCAAGTGTGGAAGTCAAGAGGTAAGGTAATACCAGAGGTTTGGCAGGGCAATAACACGGGGCAACTCTCACACACTACATTAGTCACACATTGTTGCAAACCACTGAGCCAGGACCAAACACCCAGTAATACAACCCTTCCACCGTAACTACCAACGCAATAAAAGTACACATGGATGGAGAAAAATGGGAAGGGCAAGGAAAAGTAAACCGGCCATAGAAGACCAATGGTCAAACTCCTCCATTTCCATGTTAGTTTGTTAGGACTAAATCTTATCTACTGCACACGAGCCATTAACGTTGCAATATACTTTACAGTGTATATTCCCTGTACAATTTCCACTCTTGACAGACACAATATGACACAGAACTCCCTAAACTAATTACTGATATACCTGTCTTCCTTCATTTTTAATTAATACGTACATACCATAGCTGTAACTCCTGACTCTCGCACTATAATAGAAGACAGAGATGTTTCACCTTAGTCTAGCTCACACTTTTCTTCAGTGTACTTGTGGCACATCTCTTGATTTTTTTTTACTATCTCGACCCATCGTGTGGCCAGGCTTCTCTGGTGACAGCCTGATGAACCAGATTATTTCAAGCTAAGGTCTGCAGAATTACATATGCATCACATCCTGTGTGATCAGGCACCTCCTGCCGAAGCTTCTCATGATGACTTCTACCTTTGTCGTGTAAATATTAATTATATTTACTGGTAGAAGATTGAAGAGTAGTGGACCTTAGATATTGACACGGTTCTTTGTGTGCGCTTATAACACTCACATTTATCGTTTGGTTTACTGAACACTTCTTCCCTCATCTCACTCCAATAACTTGTTAATTTAGTTTGAAGGTCATTAAATATGCATCTCCTGCTTTCTGAGAGAACATATGCAGCTCGTCTTCCACCCAGGAAACATTCAAAACACGAGCGCGCATGTTAACACAAACGCCATCTGTATGCCAACCTTAATACCCACAGCAGGTAAACCACACCAAGGCTTTCTCATCCACCACACCACAGCTGGTGTGACTCATCCCAAGGCCTCAGCTTCTACATCATAACTGCCACAACCGCGAATCAAATCAAGGCTTTTACCTCAAAAAGGTAATAATCACTAAGCCAACCTAAATGTAAACCAGGCGTTGCACTAGACCCATAATGATCTCCAGACTGCCGAGATCATCCAAGTTGACCTCCCAAGGGTGGAAATCATCTAAGATGACCTAAAAAAGGACGGAGGTCACCTTGATAATTTCCAGAACACGGAAGTCTCCAAACATGTATCGTACACGCTCTTCAGCGTGGAGATCTCAACGGGACAAACTTACATTTAGATTTTACCCAACTTAAAAAATAATTTTCGCCGGCGCGTCCAAAGAAGTCACGCTTAATTCAAGAGGGCGAGGGAAGGAAAGGGGAGGTGAGGGGAGAAGTGCGCTGGTAACCCCTTGGGAAAGGGACGGGCCAAGGGTACGAAAGGGGAATGGTGGTAAAAAGAAGAAGTGGGCGAGGATGAGGGATAGTGGATAGGAAGATGGAAGATAGGGGAAGGGTTGAAGAGAGCATGTAGCAAGGGCTTCAGACAAGGATAGATGATAAAACACTGGCATGGCGAGGGATGCGAAGAGGGGAGAGGGCGAGGGCGAAGAGAAGGGAGATGTGTAGGGTAAGGGTGAGAGTAAGATATGGCGAAAGGGAATGAAGCGTGGGCACTGTGCAATGAAACGGGCTCTTGTTGCACCATCAACACCCACCATCTATTCCCTTCCCCCTCCGGCATCTATCACCCACCACCACAACAACCCATTCTCCCTCCGTCCCTGCCACATCAACCTATCCTCATCTTAGACAGCTCGTTTTCTTAGCGACTTAATTTCTGAACGTTCCAGGCAACTAGAAAAAGAAGCGTTTATCTATACTACTTTAGGTTATATAATCCTATAAAAAGCACATTTAATAACATAATTAAAAAAACCAGCCGTGACAACGATGAAATGTACAGGTTCATTACGAGTGTTGGCTGGGTTGGTAGATCTTGAGGGATGGAAACACCAACAAAGAGTGATTCCAGCCCTGCAGAAGAAAATATTTCTGGTCACCGTACTATACAATAAATGTAAAGTGTACACATAAGAGTGACTACGTTTTAAGAAGCAACACCGTGGAACAACCTGCCCTCCAAGTAGGACGGATGTTTGAACACGCGTTACACCTCATTCACTCTTACCCATGTATTTGTTATACATTCATGGGGAAGCGCTACACCTTTAAGGAAAATAAACATCTTGGGTAAAGGGGTTAATAGGGTTTGATCCACGGAAGGGTATCTTCAATTCCTTGGACCAAAAGCCTTTGAAGGGTTAGATTAAGACCAAAATTAACGTAATTAAGATGTTAGAGCGTTGATACCCAGACGCCCAATGTTTAATTTGTAGGATGAACTGTGGAAAATGATTAATAAAGTTCATTTGGTATACCTTTGATGAGTTCCCAGAGTTTGTCTGCTTCCGGAATCCGGCCATAAGGCAGGCTTGTCTGGTCAACCAGGCTGTTGCTGCTGGTGATCCGCTGACTCATATCCATCACAACCTGGTTGATCCGGCACCATGATGCCAGTGTCGAGTGAGGGATCCCATGGTAGAAGAACTCACATGGAGAACATTTAATGAAACTCGTATATCAGTGTTTGAAAAAAAAAGTAATCTTAAAAACTCGAAACATTAAAGTCAAATTTTGATTAAAGTAAACATATTAAAAACTAACACTGGTTCATAAATACAGTAAGTGAATACATGCAACAAGTTACCAAGTGGTCTGATAAAGACAGTGCTTCAGAAATAGTTATAAGATGTATGTAGTAAGTTAGCAGGTGGTCCCAATCATCCATATATTCTACAATGTTACTCAGCATAGTAAACTGTCATTTATCATAAGTAATATCGTCATTTAATGTTAACAAGAAAGATGTCCTAATACCAACCTACATTTCCCTAATATTTTTATGCATATTTATAGATATATACTTTATTTCTAACCTAGGTAGACAGCAACTACTCAGGGAGGTACTACCGTCCTGCCAGTGAATGTCAAACGGAAACCTGTAATTGGTTTACATGATGGTAGGATTGATGGTGTCTTTTTCCTGTCTCATAAACACGCAAGATAACAGGTATATCTTGTTACTTCTACTTACACTTGGGGTCACACTACACATGTATGTACACGTATATATATTTACACACTCATCCAGATTTTCCTCTATTTTCTTAATAGGTCTTGTTCTTATTTCCTCATCTCCATGGGGAAGTGGGAAAGAATTCTTCCTCCGTAAGCCATGCGTGTCGTAAGGGGCGGCGACTATAATGCCAGGAGAAAGGGGCTAGTAATCCCTTTTCCTGTAGAAATTACTAAATGCAAAAAAAAAAAAAAAGACTTGTTTTTCTTTTTGGATCACCCTGCTTTGGTGGGATACGACCGGTTTGTTACAAAAAATATATCTCTAATATACCATAAAGCTAATAAAGATAACATATAAAAGCGATAACAGAAAACGGAGTCACTAAGCAGAATGTATGGTGGTACAATACATGGTCAAATATTCATGTTTTTATCCTAGTATTCATGTCACATCAACAATGTTCTGCAGCTAAAGTGAAATACCGACGTTGCTTAGGAAGATGGGCACCATCAACTTAAAATTAAATTTATAGCCACGATAACATAGTGAATATTCTCACATACTGGTAATATTTAACTTGTGTTCGTGCAGGTTAGGTCAGTTACAAGTAAAACATTGCCATACGCAATATAATCTATACATAAGAACAATATTTGCGAGTTCTCGTGGATATAAGCTAAATTTTAACTTGACATTAAATAAAAATATTAAGAAAATGATAAGAGGTTGGGAAGAGTTTGGACAAAACAAGATGTGATAATGAGTGAGTATAACAAGTGCTCTAACATAGGCCAGTTGGTCTTCTATAACTACCTTTATACCTGCCAGTTTCATTTTTTGCCTCAAAAAGGAGAGTTTATTGGAAAGGTAGGTCTTGTCTGAGACCAGGGTCGCAGGGGCAGTTACCCACTTTCCCTTCAAACCGTCAATAGGCACCAGTGACACTTGTCCTAACAGTGAATATATTAGAGATAACAACAGTACGATTCAGCTCAAATAATATTTTACATCACTGAATTTTCACTTAAAGCATATCCCTTCCTCGTAATTATAACATTCCTAGAGTTGTGCTAAACCCACAGGGGGTTATTCCTCCTCTGTCCCATCCAAGGAATACTATCAACGCACAGGATGTGTAACTCAAAACAGTTGAGAAACGTTAACGCACCAATAACTAACAGACAAACAAGGAGGTCGGTTTTAAGTAGACTTAATATAGTCTCCACTCTTCAAAGAGTAAACACAAACGTCCATGATTAGATTTTTGTTTCTTTACAATTTCAATGGCAAATTTAAGGGTGACTAATTCAATCTGGGCTGATGATTCCCAAATATTAACTCTCAGATTCTTCTCATGACACCTTACAACCATTGTTTCTAACTACAGCAAGCACTGATCCAGCAACATCAGTAACTACAGCAAGCACTAATCCAGCAACATCAGTAACTACAGCAAGCAATGATCCAGCAACATCAGTAACTACAGCAAGCACTGATCCAGCAACATCAGTAACTACAGCAAGCACTGATCCAGCAACATCAGTAACTACAGTAAGTAATGATCCAAGAGCATCAGTAACTACAGCAAGCACTGATCCAGTAACATCAGTAACTACAGCAAGCACTGATCCAGCAACATCAGTAACTACAGCAAGTAATGATCCAAGAACATCACTAACTACAGCAAGCACTGATCCAGTAACATCAGTAACTACAGCAAGCAATGATCCAAGAACATCACTAACTGCAGCAAGCACTGATCCAGCAACATCAGTAACTACAGCAAGCACTAATCCAGCAACATAAGTAACTACAGCAAGCACTGATCCAGCAACATCAGTAACTACAGCAAGTAATGATCCAAGAACATCACTAACTACAGCAAGCACTGATCCAGTAACATCAGTAACTACAGCAAGCAATGATCCAAGAACATCACTAACTGCAGCAAGCACTGATCCAGCAACATCAGTAACTACAGCAAGCACTGATCCAGCAACATCAGTAACTACATCAAGTAATGATCCAAGAACATCAGTAACTACAGCAAGCACTGATCCAGCAACATCAGTAACTACAGCAAGCACTGATCCAGCAACATCAGTAACTACAGCAAGCACTGATCCAGAAACATCAGTAACTACAGCAAGCACTGATCCAGCAACATCAGTAACTACAGCAAGCACTGATCCAGCAACATCAGTAACTACAGCAAGCACTGATCCAGCAACATCAGTAACTACAGCAAGTAATGATCCAAGAACATCACTAACTACAGCAAGCACTGATCCAGTAACATCAGTAACTACAGCAAGCACTGATCCAGCAACATCAGTAACTACAGCAAGCAATGATCCAAGAACATCACTAACTGCAGCAAGCACTGATCCAGCAACATCAGTAACTACATCAAGTAATGATCCAAGAACATCACTAACTGCATCAAGTAATGATCCAATAACATCACTAACTGCAGCAAGCACTGATCCAGCAACATCAGTAACTACATCAAGTAATAATCCAAGAACATCACTAACTACAGTAAGCACTGATCCAGCAACATCAGTATCTACAGTAAGTAATGATCCAAGAGCATCAGTAACTACAGCAAGCACTGATCCAGCAACATCACTAACTGCAGCAAGCACTGATCCAGCAACATCAGTAACTACAGCAAGCACTGATCCAGCAACATCAGTAACTACAGCAAGCACTGATCCAGCAACATCAGTAACTACAGCAAGCACTGATCCAGCAACATCAGTAATTACATCAAGTAATGATCCAAGAGCATCACTAACTGCAGCAAGCACTGATCCAGCAACATCAGTAACTACAGCAAGCACTGATCCAGCAACATCAGTAACTACAGCAAGCACTGATCCATCAATATCACTAACTAGAGCAAACACTGATCCAGCACCACAACTTGCACGATCTAGTGATCCAAAGTGAACATCTGGTGAAGATCTCCATCAGAATCGGTGTGGATATTACAAAAGTATTGACTCCATTATAGTCTCTTAAGATATGACATTATCATTGTGTAATTAATTATACTGGAGGCCAGGAAAATCAGCTGTTCTGAGGAACAACCAAACTATAACACAGGTAGAGGTGGTGGTGATGGTGGAGAGGTGGTGGTGGTGATGGTGGAGAGGTGGTGGTGGTGGTAGGGAGGTAGAGGTGGTGATGGTGAAGAGGTGGTGGTGGAGAGGTGGTGGTGATGGTAGGGAGGTAGAGGTGGTGGTGATGGTAGGGAGGTAGAGGTGGTGGTGATGGTAGGGAGGTAGAGGTGGTGGTGATGGTAGGGAGGTAGAGGTGGTGGTGATGGTAGGGAGGTAGAGGTGGTGGTGATGGTAGGGAGGTAGAGGTGGTGGTGATGGTAGGGAGGTAGAGGTGGTGGTGATGGTAGGGAGGTAGAGGTGGTGGTGATGGTGGAGAGATGGTGGAGGTAGAGGTGGTGGTGGAGAGGTGGAAGTGATAGTGGAGAGGTGGAAGTGATGGTGGAGAGGTGGAAGTGATGGTGGAGAGGTGGAAGTGATGGTGGAGAGGTGAAAGTGATGGTGGAGAGGTGGTGGTGATGGTGGAGAGGTGAAAGTGATGGTGGAGAGGTGGTGGTGATGGTGGAGAAGTGGAGGTGGTGGTGATAGTGGAGAAGTGGAGGTGGTGGTGATGGTGGAGAGGTAGTGGTGATGGAGGAGAGGTGGTGGTGGTGATGGTGGAGAGGTAGTGGTGATGGAGGAGAGGTGGTGGTGGTGATGGTGGAGAGGTAGTGGTGATGGAGGAGAGGTGGTGGTGGTGATGGTGGAGAGGTAGTGGTGATGGTGGAGAGGTAGTGGTGATGGTGGAGGTAGTGGTGATGGTGGAGAGGTAGTGGTGATGGTGGAGAGGTAGTGGTGATGGTGGAGAGGTGGTGATGATGGTGGAGAGGTATTGGTGATGGTGGAGAGGTAGAGGTGGTGATGGTGGAGAGGTATTGGTGATGGTGGAGAGGTAGAGGTGGTGATGGTGGAGAGGTATTGGTGATGGTGGAGAGGTAGAGGTGGTGATGGTGGAGAGGTGGTGGTGATGGTGGAGAGGTGGTGGTGATGGTGGAGAGGTGGTGGTGATGGTGGAGAGGTGGTGGTGAAAGTGGAGAGGTGGTGGTGAAAGTGGAGAGGTGGTGGTGATGGTGGAGAGGTGGTGGTGATGGTGGTATTGATGGTGGCGAGATGGTGGAGAGGTAGTGGTGGAGGTAAAGGAGAGGTGGTGGTGGCGGTGGTGGAGAGGTAGTGGTGATGGTGGAGAGGTGATGGTGGAGAGGTGGTGATGATGGTGGAGAGGTAGTGGTGGTGATGGTGGAGAGGTAGTGGTGGTGATGGTGGAGGTAGAGGTGGTGGTGATGGAGAGGTTGTGGTGCTGGCGGAGGTGGTGCTAGTGGTGTTGCTGGAGTGGTGCTGGCGGTGGTGCTGGTGGTGGTGCTGGTGCTAGCTGTGGTGGCGGCGGCGGCGAAGATTTAACAGATGCTGACAGCTATTTTTAAGTCTTTAAAATTGTGTAGGCCGTGACAGATGTTGGTGATAGTGTAGGCCGTGACAGGTGTTGGTGATAGTGTAGGCCGTGACAGGTGTTGGTGATAGTGTAGGCCGTGACAGGTCTGGTTTTGTAGACGGTGACAGGCATTGGTCTTATTGCAGGCTGTGACAAATGTTGGTCATATTGCAGGCTAAGACAGGTATTGGTCTTATTGCAGGCTGTGACAAATGTTGGTCATATTGCAGGCCATGACAGGTGTTGGGCTTTGTGCAGACCCTTACCTTTGATATACCTTTGAAGAGTTTCGAGAGTATCTACTCTCTGAGCCCGGCCATGGGCCAGGCTCGTCTGGTGCTTGCCTGGTCAACCAGGCTGTTGCTGCTGGAGGCCCGCTGCCCCACATATCCATCACAGCCTGGTTGATCTGGCACCTGGTGAAGATATTTATCCAGTTTCCTCTTGAAGGCTTCTACACTGGTTCCAGCCGTGTTTCGGATATCTTCTGGTAAGATGTTGAATAGTCTGGGACCCCGGATGTTAATACAGTGCTCCCGTATTGTCCCCACCGCACCCCTGCTCCTCACTGGGTTTATTTTACACTTTCTCCCATATCTCTCACTCCAGTATGTTGTTATGGCAGTGTGCAGATTTGGGACCAGGCCCTCAAGTACTTTCCATGTATATATTATCATGTATCTCTCTCTCCTCCGCTCCAATGAGTACATGTTCAAGACTTGAAGGCGTTCCCAATAATTTAGATGTTTCAATGGCTCAATGTGAGCCGTAAACGATCTCTGGATTTGTTCCAGCTCTGCTATTTCTCCTGCCCTGAACGGGGCCGTCAGCACTGAGCAGTATTCTAAGTGAGGGAGCACTAGCGATTTGAAGAGTGTCACCATCGGCATTATTTCCCTTGTTTTGAAAGTTCTCAATACCCACCCCGTCATCTTCCTGGCTGTTGTGATCTTTGTCTTGTTATGGTCTTTAAACGACAGATCAGCAGACATAATTATTCCCAAGTCCTTTACGTGTTCCTTTCGTTCTATGTGGTGACCCTCTTGCGTTTTGTATATAGTGTTCCTTTTGAGTTCTTCATTTTTCCATACCTAAGCAGCTGAAACTTATCACCATTGAACGTCATGTTGTTCTCCACTGCCCATTGGAAGACCCTGCTTATGTCCTCCTGTAATTTTTCAGTGTCCTCTACCGTAGTGACTTTCATGCTTATTTTAGTGTCATCTGCAAATGATGATACAAAAGTGTGCTGGGTGTTTTTATCTATGTCTGCTATGAGGATGAGAAACAGCAGAGGTGCCAGGACAGTGCCTTGGGGCACTGAGCTTTTGACCTCGCTGATGCTGGATCTTGCCCTGTTCACTACTACTTTTTGTGTTCTTTGTGTTAGGAACTCAAAAATCCATCTGCCTACCTTCCCCGTAATGCCTATGGCCCTCATTTTGTGCGCTATCACTCCATGATCGCATTTGTCAAACGCCTTTGCAAAATCTGTGTAAATCACATCTGCGTTTTGGTCGTCCTCCAATGCCTCCGTAATTCTGTCATAATGGTTCAGCAGCTGTGACAGGCATGATCGACCCGCTCTAAAGCGTGACAGGAGTTGGTCTTAGTGCAGGCCGTGACAGGAGTTGGTCTTAGTGCAGGCCGTGACAGGAGTTGGTCTTAGTGCAGGCCGTGACAGGAGTTGGTCTTAGTGCAGGCCGTGACAGGAGTTGGTCTTAGTGCAGGCCGTGACAGGAGTTGGCCTTCGTGCAGGCCGTGACGGGGTTGGTCTTGTGTAGATCGTGACATGTTTTGGTAAGTATAGGCCGTGACAGGGGTTGGTAAGTATAGGCCGTGACAGGGGTTGGTAAGTATAGGCCGTGACAGGTGTTGGTAAGTATAGGCTGACAGGTGTTGGTAAGTATAGGCTGTGACAGGTGTTGGTAAGTATAGGCTGTGACAGGTGTTGGTAATGTAGCCCGCCACACCACAGGTCAACACCGGGCAACTCACACCTGTCCATGTATTTAGCTAATAATCCTTAACTGAACGCAGGCGCAAGCGCACGCACCCTCACGCGCACGCTCGCTCACACATACACACGGAACAGAGGTTGTGTGCGCGCCATTAACAACAATTTTCAACACATCTGTCAAAACGGCAACTACCGGAGGTGTGGAAGACAACAAATGAAATCTAAATTTTAAAGAAAGGAGACAGGCAGGCAGCTTTAAACTACAGACCAGTGTCACTAACACGTACATGCAAAGTCATGGAGAAGATCATCAGGAGAATAGTGGTGGAGCACCTAGAAAGGAATGAGCTGATACACGATAACCAGCACGGTTTCATGAAAGGGAAATCCTGTGTCACAAACCTACTGGAGTTTTACGACAAGGTGACAGAAGACATTAGGGGGGAGGGGGGGGGGAGAGAGAGAGAGAGAGAGAGAGAGAGAGAGAGAGAGAGAGAGAGAGAGAGAGAGAGAGAGAGAGAGAGAGAGAGAGAGAGAGAGAGAGAGAGAGAGAGAGAGAGAGAGAGGCAGACAGAAAGAAAGAAAAAGAAAGAAAAAAGAGACAGACAGAGACATAGGTGTGTAGATTGCGAACTGTAATAAGGCTTTCGACACAGTTCCGCACAAGAGTTTAGTGCAAAAGCTAGAGGAGAAGGCAGGAATAACGGGAAAGGAACTGCAATGGATCAGAGAATACCTGAGAGGAAGGAAACAACAAGTGAAGGTACGTGACGAGGTGTCAGAGTGGGCGCCTGTGACGGTACTGTTTCTGGTATATGTGAATGACGTGAAGGAAGGGATAGATTCAGATGTGTCCCTATTTGCAGACGATGTTAAGCTAATGCGGAAAATTCAAACGGATGAGGATCAGGTAGGACTACAAAGGGATCTGGACACGCTGCAAGCCCGGTACAAGTGGCTCCTGGAGATTAACTCCACCAAGTACAAAGTCATGAAGATTGGGGAGGGTCAAAGAAGACCGCTGACGGAGTACAGGCTGGGGGGGGGGCAAAGGCTGCAAACCTTGCTCAAGGAAAGGATCTTAGGACGAGTATCATACCGAGTACATCTCCTGAGGCGCACATCAACCAAATAACTGCTATAGCATATGGGCTACTGGCAAACCCAAGAACAGCGTTTCGACAACCGAGTAAGGAGTCACTCAAGACACTGTACACCGTGTACGTCAGGCCCATATTTTAGTATGCAGCACCAGTATGGAACCCACACCTGGTCAAGCACGTCAAGAAATTAGAGAAAGTGCAAAGGTTTACAACAAGACAAGTCCCAGAGGTAAGAGGTATGTCCTACTAGGAGAGGTTAAGGAAAATCAACCTGACGACACTGTAGGACAGAAGGGATAGGGAGGACATGTTAACGACATATAAAATATTGAAAGGAATTGACACGGTGGACAGGGACAGAATATTTCAGAGATGGGACACAATAATAAGGGCTTACAGCTGGAAGTTGAAGATTCAGATGAGTCACAGGGATGTTAGGAAGTATTTCTTCACTCCTAGAGTTGTCAGGAAGTGGAACAACCAGGAGAGTGATGTAGTGGCGGCAGGATTCATACACAGCTTTAATAAGAGGAATACTAAATCATGAAGCAGGGAGTATGGACCTAGTAGCGACCAGAGAAGAGGCGGGACCAGGAGCTATGGCTCGACCCCTGCAACCACAAACAGATAAGTACACACACCACTGTGGGATCACAGGCTCAGCAACTACCACTTGGCCTTCTCAATACGTGTAAATTTAAACCCACTTGCTAATTTACACCTTAAAAGAATAATCTTCATTCAACACCGTGTGAACCTATTAACGTCCCTTTCTCTTGCTATTCCCATTTTCCTTTTCTCACCAATGTCCCCTTCAACACTGTGGACGACCCCCATAGCCGCGCCACCGCACCCTGTACGTACTTAGGGCTATAAAATTAAGTTTAACGGCTTGCAAGGAATATCTTTATTGCAGGACGTAGTCCTAGCCAACTACACGATGCATCCCCTCCCCTTCCCCCAGCAACAAACACACGGGGGTGCAAGGAGGTATGGGACGAGGGGGAGGTTATGATAGAGGGGAAGTTTGATGGGGAAGAGGTGTAAGCGGGACTTGGGAATACGCATCCAAGTCGTCACTTTTCTCTTCCGACGTTTAGATCAAAATCTGACTAACACACTCACCCCTGTGACATACATGTGTTGTACTCTCGCAGCCTGGCCTCAGGCCAGGCTTCCTGGGCAACCACCTAATCAACCAAGCCGTGAATCTAAACAGTATTGTAAATGAGAGCACAGAGTACTGATATAATTCAACCTGTCAGTTGTCTGGCTTTAGCCATATTTACTTTTTTTTTGTCCGACATCATTATTCCCATTTTTTTTTAAGTATTCCGCAGTTGTATACTACTTCTATTATCGTATGTTCATTTTGATTTTACTGTTCTATCTACGGGAAAGCAGTTGCAATTTGTCAAGTTGAACATGATATTGAGGTCACTTGCGCTTTCCCAATAAAAACAGTGAATTGTAGTTATGGAAATATTTTATATTCCCATTTTTTTTATTTGGCATCAAAACTAACCTAACCCACATTTGTTAAGATTTACTCGATATAAAATAACTTAATTTACCTAACTTATATTTTGCTGATTTCTATGAGAGGGCGATGCTTCGGGCGAAGACTGTTGGTATTGGATTGTTTTTCAGTGTCGTCTACGGAGGCAATTTTCATGCTTATTTTGATCTGGTTCACAATATGAGACCCTGTATGGTGTTGTTGTCGCTCTGCTACGAGGATAAGAAACAATACTGATATACATTGCTCTGACTGATAAATTTGTATATTACCATTGTGATATATCCATTTCTAGCCTGCTTTATGCAGTGCATCTTTTGACCGTATTTCATAGGTTAGCACACTACGGTCACTTTGCCGCATGCCTTTGCAAACTTCCCATATGAAACACATAAACATCCCTAGGTAACATTCATGACAGCCAACATTCCCGGGTAACGCATTCCTGCATACCAGGTAATGCATTAACGAACGCCAACAGTGCCAGGTAACGCATCCACAAACACCACTGTCCATAGGGCATATACCCACAAGAAGGGCCACCATGGCACCCACCCACCATAAGGGTGACCATGATACAAACCCACCTTGATTAATGTAACAAATGGCAGGAGGAGGAGAAAGATAAAGAGAGAGAGGGTCGAGAAGGAGATAAAGGGAAACAAAGGCGAGGGGATAATTTGAGTTGGAAGGGAAGCAAGAGAGGGAGCACTGGAAGTAGGGCGCAGGACTGGGAGAGGGGAGAGAGCTGAGGAGAGAAAAAGTGATGAGAGAGGGAGGAGGGGGGAGATAAGCTTGCCGCGTTACCTCCTTTCAAACTAGAGAGGAAGTGGGTCCATCAACACTCCCACACCTCAAGAGTAGAACTTTTTTTTTTTTTGGTATATAAAAAGACAAGAACAAAGCATCCTCGCACAGGGCTATACCGGTTCATGCGAGGCAAGTCTTTACCTACCAACAACCTTAATCACACATATAGGTGTTCAAAGCAGTACAATGACGCTGCTCGGAAGTTTAAAGCTTTATATGTAGTAAATGTTGCACTATGCCGGAAAGTACACGACTCTACACAAAAATGTCATTGTCATCATAACAAATGGTGAAGAATCACGAAGCACAATGAATGCCAATACAACTTGGAAAAAAATAAACTTGCAATAGACTAGTTAATATGTTTAGGTTATGGGATATACAACGCCAGGCGTCGACCTAAAATATTAACTTATACTACAGACAGAGCTTAACTTCAAATTTAATATGAAAGATGAATCAGTAAAACAGTAAGGAATCCGCACACTGATGACGAAACCCACGAGAGTAAAAGAAAACGGGGAGTGCAAGCCGGGCGTAGACGGTCACAGCGAGCAAATGTCACTCCCACCAAAGTTACACATGGGGGACGCGGGCAGATGGCTCAGGCTGAAACCAAGACCTGGCCCTAGCCAGAGCCAGGAAGAGGCGAGGGCCAAGAGTCCAGAACCCGTGACGACCACGACACTGCTGAAGCAATAGGCTATAAATGTGGCGGTAACGGTCTGCAACTGAGAGGTTTATTGCACGGCCCAACAACTTCCCCCCTCTCCCTTCCACGCCCAGCCTAACATGGCCCCCTCCTCCATTCTACATCCTGGAGATCATCCCAAGCTTCTTGTCAACATTTGTTCTCATTCCATTTGTCTTCGCTACTCTGTACATACTCCGAGCTGAAAGGTATGCTATAATGTCATTACCTGTCAAATATTTAAAAATATATATATATATGCTGCAACCTAATGCTCTGCCTAAGCAAAAACAACTGTTCCCACTGTGCTATCAAATACTGAGACAGAGTTGCACCTATTTCCACCATACCCACTTTTCACATGAAGCTCCATAGTTAGCAACCTCTTAAAGCTAATTTTGTAGTACACAAACGTCAGACTTGCTATTTATCACTCAACAAATCAACCTACACTTTATTAGAAGAATAAGCATTTCTTCCTTTCATAGGTTTACGTACAGCAATTTTAGGTATGTGGGTCTAAATGGCAAGGCATGCCCGGAGTTCACAGGGTACATATCTTAGTCACCTTCAACCATATTCATAATACTTTCATGTGGCAAGACAAATTTTGGACTTACTAACCAAGTAAAAAAAAAAAGATGTTATTACAAACATAACTGATGAGTGAGTACCTTAAGAATGAAAACGCGGGAAACGAAGCAAAAGGCGGGAAAAGTGGCGGTTGGAGGAGGGGTGGTGGGGGGAGGGGATGGGGAACCTCCGCTCAAGCGAGACACGTTAGCCATGGTTTGCAACACAAGCCTGCTACACACGCTCTCTAGCGGCTCTCCACGGCCTCACTCTCTTCCATGGACGCTGCAGACCACGCTGTCATCGCCCCAAACCACTTGCTCAAGCTGTCGCCAGTAAAAGCCGGTTACAACTCCCACCCCAACCAATGACAAAAAGACATCAGTTTTACCTTCACCTATATGCACCTCGGGTGTTTCAGCCCCCCCCCCCCAAAAAAAAAAAAAAAATTGTCCCAGTTAAATTATATAACTTCATAAACAAATTATATAACTTCATAAACAAGAAATTGGTAGCACAAAATACAACTGGATACTCATTAAGCTCTCCAACAAAAATATACAGACTATAATCCAAAATATCACATCACCTATAGGTATTAGCGTAATACGGAAGGAGTTTTTTTCGTTGAAGCAGGCACTGGGGAGGGAGGGAGGGAGGGTTATAAACTGGACCAACCTGGGGAAGGAGGGAACGACCTGCCAAGGTACTTTGCAGTGATGGTCCGGCAAATGCTATCCGTGTTCTTACCCGGGTTACTTAAAACTCTGCCATGATATAACCCACGGGATGTCTCTTAACTTCCCCCTTCCCCCTGCTGCTGCTGCTGCCTCGCCTCGTTTACCAGCCGAGGGCCAACTTGAATAGAAAGTTTCCTTTGTCTCACGCTACATCAGGATGTCTTGAAACAACATTCATTTGAAGATGGAAATTTCATACGCAACAATATGAAAAATGTGAGATATTAAGAAAATAATACGGCAGTGGTTACTCAGGTGTATATATATTTAATAAGGACAACTCTCTCATGGCCACGTGGTGCATCTCTAGTTTATAAAATTTCGTACATCAATTTGGCTTCAAATATTCGACACAAAAGTTCAAGTTAGGTCTTCAGTATTAAAAAAAACTGTTTATAAGATACCAATTAAACAACGATTTTTTTCTTTGGACAATGAATATACCAAAGGTATACAACAATAATAAGTTGACGAATTAGACACATGCGCAACATTTGATTATATATATATATATATATATATATATATATATATATATATATATATATATATATAGACATTATATATATAACATTATATATATATACATATATATATATACACAATATATATACACATATATATATATATATACATTATATATATATAAAACATTATATATATATATACATTATATATACATTATATATATACACTATAATATATTATATATATATATATATATATATATATATATATATATATATATATTATATATACACACACACACAAAACAAGCAACTGGGGGGATGGAAATCTTCATCTCAACAACTTTCTTCATCAGGAGCTATGCAATATTGTAAAAGCTGCAACAGGTTGATCGAGGGAACGTTTTCTCAAAGGAAAAGTTGCGTGTTGACGCCGGCTTGTTCCACCTAAGGAAGCCGGCCAGCTTCCCCAAGTGGGGTAGGTGGCAATTTGTATATGGAATTCTATAAGAGCAGACGCCTTAATATCGATGAGTTCCTAACCCAGATTTAGTACCTTTCATTAAGTTCACAACTGAGCACGAGAGAGACAACAAATTACCTTTCTTAGAGGTTTTAATTCATCGTGTTATTATAATCAAAAAGAAGTAATTCATCATGTTGAAAGATTTAAATTTTCAGTTTACAGGAAGTCAACCGATGTGTCATCATACATTCACTATTATTCCAATCATGAGTCTAGGGTTAAAAGAAGTGTTTTCCTTACAATGTTCTTGAGAGCCTCGTGTATCTGAGGCCCAGGGTATTTAGAAGATGAAATCAATAAGATATTTAACACAGCCATAAAACTGAGATATCCCAGGGCTTTTGTTAAGGCCCTATTGTCAGCTAGGGAGACTTTCTACAGGAATCAACTTAATCAAGGAAGTGCCTTGCAGGAAAAAATGTACTGGTTTTACCTTATATTGAGAATTTGGCCAACCTGCTTGAAGTACTTTAGAAGCTCAATATAAATATTGTTTTCAAAAACAGGACGAGTGAAACAGAAGTTGGTGAAGAAAGCATCATCCAACAGAGTTGGTGTTTACAAGGTCCCATCCACTTCATGCCCTCTTTCATACGTTGGTAAACCACTGGAAATCAGATTAGCCCAACACCAGCATTCAGTTAGGTTGGGCCAGGAGTAAAATGCAGTCTTGAACCATGTGAGTTCCTGCAATCACCCACCGGGCCAAGCAGCTGCTCAGATTATTGTACTCAACAGTTCCGTCATGGAAAGAAACATAATTGAATCCTATCTTTTAAACCATGATAAGAATATCTTGTATAATTCAAGTCATGGGTTGTACAGACTCAACAGCTATTTAAGTGGAGTCTATTGTGCACAATCTTAAGCAACAGTGCTATACACAATCGCTGTATAGTTCATTATGCAACGGGGCCTCATGAGGATTTAGTGGCGTTAGATCCACGTTCTCCCCGCTTGTCCTCCACGTTTCGCTCGTCAGTATCGTCGTACGTAGAGAATTGAGGGAAGTTTAGCATCCCCCGTGGGTGGCTGTGGGTGTGAGTATGCCCCTTTCCAGTTCTTGAGGGTATATTGTAATAGGTAGCAAATAATAAGCCTATTCAGGTACAGCTGCATAAGGGTAGAGTACGGATACACAAGTTTAGGTGATTGCAACTATCATGCATAGAAGCATATATATGAGTTGCCTAGAATGACTAGAGGTCAGGCAAGGTGATCTAAAACCACTGACGTCCTAGTGATAGGAGACACTCAGGGATTCCTAGAATATCTCAATATACACAAGTGCAGGTGACTGCAACTATCACAGAAATTTTCATACGTAACATATTAGTCGCCCAGGACAACCCAAGAAAGCCAGGAAAATTGCCTTGTGGCCACTGGGACAGGGGACAGTCAGGCTTCCTAGACACATAAGAAAACAGGTGAATAGTTACAACACTTAGGATGTGTAAACAAGTCTATGTTGAAAAGGGTAGGTAAACATGATAGAGAGTGTGATGTAGGTCACTGTCTGAATACCCGTGATATATGGTGGTAAGAAATAATCGGAATACTAAGGAAGATTCAAGATGGAATATTCTGGATACCAAGGAATATTCAGTGATAGGAATGTGTGTAGGGAATCTTTTGAACATTATTATAAAACTTTATCGGACGTACGGTATTTTATGCTGGCAACGAGTACATCTGACACTCTTATTGATAAAGGTTTATATAAAATGTGAGCGTGTGTGCATTAACCACTTGGGCAACGTAATCTCATTTGGCACTTGATTAGTTGACGCTGATTTGATGCAGCTTTGGACTATTACTTTTCCATAATATTCTGTAACTTGCGTTATGTAAACCTCGGTGGTCACCTCCACTTACCCCGTATAGGGGAGAAGGGGAGGGGGCAGGATGTGGGGGTGACGGGTTCCTGGCCTGCTTTCTAAGGCAAAACAGGCCGGCGTCAACGTTACATTTCCTTTGAGAAAATTTCCCCTCAATCTACCTGTTACAACTCTTGCAACATTGCATAGCTCATGACAAAGCAGTGAAAAGATCTTGACCTGAAGGCTTCCATCTCCCCGTGGCTTGTATTGCATTAAAATCGCATGTGTGCGATTTATTTGTTTGTGTGTGTTTATATATACAATATACACGAAAGCAAAGCACTCTTTATCAATTGCGATTGAAATTTCTCCTCGCTCAACACTCGTCAATAAGGATAAACAGACTATTTCTATATAAGCGAGAGGTAAAGTGAGGATATGAGAAAAGTTGATTAAAGTGTTATGGAGTGTCAAGTGTTATGGAGTGTCAAGTGTTAACTCAGCTTTCAAGTTTGAGTACCGTTGAATCTGGGAAGGATCTCGTTGCAGAGCAAGGTGTCCACCCTTCAATAGCCATACATGAATAAACTTATCCTCCTATTAAATTTAAATAAAAACGGTCGCCTTTTCTGGTTCACAGGCCCGTATAAAATGGTCAAAAATCGATAATTGGTACAGCCAGTAGATGGTCAGTGAACAAGTGGTAGGATCACACAAGGACTGAGGTGGTGGGTCAATGTAGTGCTGAATGCCGATTTAGTTCTGATAATGTTAAGGATAGCAACTCATTTGTTGTGCGCTTAGCTCCTGTGTATACGCCGGTCACTAAAGGTTTTACCTTAAGATGGTAGAATATCTTTCAAAATTAAAGTTTAGAAGGATTCCAAGTTACTCAAACCTGTAAACACAACCTAAATAAATTTTGGCCGTTCATCAGCTAGGAAAGCAGAAAAATCTTCCACTGGATTTCTGGTGAAAACAAAAAAAAAAACCATTAAAACTAAGAAGATTAAAGTTCATATTAACGTTAGTATCACACGACTTTTTCGGTTGAGATAATAGTAAGTGTATTATTTATCCCCGAATGGGGACCTTTAAGTAGTTGCCCGAATGTTTTTTCTTCTTTCCTCCACTTTTTTCTATTTTATTTCGTTCATAAACTCGAGAACCAATCATCTGAGCCACATCTGTGCACATAGTCTACAGACTACGTGCACGTACCCTATTACCAAAGTTGTTGAACTTATTTCCAGCATCCTGGAATGGCTCCGACACGTTAAAAAAAGGTGCCTCTTATTCCGAGGAGAGCCGAGTGAAATCCAAGTGAGTAGGTGCAGGTTTGCCAATCTTGTGTGTAATATTTATATTCCAGTTGAATCATCACGTTCGAAATATACGAGTCTGCTTCTTCGGAACGGCTTCAACATTTCATAGCTGACGCATCTTATGACCAGGATAATACCCATTTAGTTTAGTTTGTGTGGGCAAATTTGTAAACGCAATGTGGTTTTTTTTCTGTAAACTTGGAATAGCCGATATTTTTATCAAACTGATCTATCTTAAAATAAGGTTTGAAGAATATTTTAAATCTAATACAACTGCACAAAAAAAAATTGAGAAATAATGAAAACTAGCTTTTTTTATACTTTTTAAATGTTTCGAGTAAAGCGAGCACTTTAATAGTGCACAGCGTGATCTCAGAGTCGTCCCACTGTCACCTACAATAATAATAAAATATTAAATTAAACTAAAGGTTTCTTGTTCCATCTAAGGTTTCCCTTTATAACTAGAACACCTTATTAGATCGGCTTCAAATTTTAAACCCTGGTCAACTATTACTACCAGGTTAGTGGAGCAATTAACAAGTGCAACTGCCCTCTACTCAATTGTATATAGACCATTCCAGAAAATGATTTCACAATTATAACACCGGTGTATCCTACTAAAGAGGTTTAATAATTGTTATGGAGTGTGTAGATGCTATTATTTAATCTCAGACTGACAATACTAGTATTGTCAGTCTGGTAGAGTACTAGTGCTGTGTCAGTCTGGTAGAGTACTAGTGCTGTCAGTCTGGTAGAGTACTAGTGCTGTCAGTCTGGTAGAGTACTAGTGCTGTCAGTCTGGTAGAGTACTAGTATTGTCAGTCTGGTAGAGTACTAGTGCTGTCAGTCTGGTAGAGTACTAGTATTGTCAGTCTGGTAGAGTACTAGTGCTGTCAGTCTGGTAGAGTACTAGTGCTGTCAGTCTGGTAGAGTACTAGTGCTGTCAGTCTGGTAGAGTACTAGTGCTGTCAGTCTGGTAGAGTACTAGTGCTGTCAGTCTGGTAGAGTACTAGTATTGTCAGTCTGGTAGAGTACTAGTATTGTCAGTCTGGTAGAGTACTAGTGTTGTCAGTCTGGTAGAGTACTACTGCTGTCAGTCTGGTAGAGTACTAGTATTGTCAGTCTGGTAGAGTACTACTGCTGTCAGTCTGGTAGAGTACTAGTATTGTCAGTCTGGTAGAGTACTAGTATTGTCAGTCTGGTAGAGTACTAGTATTGTCAGTCTGGTAGAGTACTAGTATTGTCAGTCTGGTAGAGTACTAGTATTGTCAGTCTGGTAGAGTACTACTGCTGTCAGTCTGGTAGAGTACTAGTATTGTCAGTCTGGTAGAGTACTAGTGTTGTCAGTCTGGTAGAGTACTAGTGCTGTCAGTCTGGTATAATACTAGTGTTGTCAGTCTGGTATAGTACTAGTGCTGTCAATCTGGTATAGTAGTAGTGTTGTCAGCCTGGTATAGTAGTAGTGTTGTCAGCCTGGTATAGTAGTAGTGTTGTCAGCCTGGTATAGTAGTAGTGTTGTCAGCCTGGTATAGTAGTAGTGTTGTCAGCCTGGTATAGTAGTGTTGTCAGTTTGGTATAGTACTAGTGCTGTCAGTCTGGTATAGTACTAGTGCTGTCAGTCTGGTATAGTACTAGTGTTGTCAGTCTGGTATAGTACTAGTGCTGTCAGTCTGGTATAGTACTAGTGCTGTCAGTCTGGTATAGTACTAGTGCTGTCAGTCTGGTATAGTACTAGTGCTGTCAGTCTGGTATAGTACTAGTGCTGTCAGTCTGGTATAGTACTAGTGCTGTCAGTCTGGTAGAGTACTAGTGCTGTCAGTCTGGTATAGTACTAGTGCTGTCAGTCTGGTATAGTACTAGTGCTGTCAGTCTGGTAGAGTACTAGTGTTGTCAGTCTGGTAGAGTACTAGTGTTGTCAGTCTGGTAGAGTACTAGTGTTGTTAGTCTGGTATAGTACTAGTGCTGTCAGTCTGGTATAGTACTAGTGTTGTCAGTCTGGTAGAGTACTAGTGTTGTCAGTCTGGTAGAGTACTAGTGCTGTCAGTCTGGTAGAGTACTAGTGCTGTCAGTCTGGTATAATACTAGTGTTGTCAGTCTGGTATAGTACTAGTGCTGTCAATCTGGTATAGTAGTAGTGTTGTCAGCCTGGTATAGTAGTAGCTGTCAGCCTGGTATAGTAGTAGTGTTGTCAGCCTGGTATAGTAGTAGTGTTGTCAGCCTGGTATAGTAGTAGTGTTGTCAGCCTGGTATAGTAGTAGTGTTGTCAGCCTGGTATAGTAGTAGTGTTGTCAGCCTGGTATAGTAGTAGTGTTGTCAGCCTGGTATAGTAGTAGTGTTGTCAGCCTGGTATAGTAGTAGTGTTGTCAGCCTGGTATAGTAGTAGTGTTGTCAGCCTGGTATAGTAGTAGTGTTGTCAGCCTGGTATAGTAATAGTGTCAGCCTGGTATAGTAGTAGTGTTGTCAGCCTGGTATAGTAGTAGTGTTGTCAGTTTGGTATAGTACTAGTGCTGTCAGTCTGGTATAGTACTAGTGTTGTCAGTCTGGTATAGTACTAGTGTTGTCAGCCTGGTATAGTAATAGTGTTGTCAGCCTGGTATAGTAATAGTGTCAGCCTGGTATAGTAATAGTGTCAGCCTGGTATAGTAATAGTGTCAGCCTGGTATAGTAGTAGTGTTGTTAGTCTGGTATAGTACTAGTGCTGTCAGTCTGGTATAGTACTAGTGTTGTCAGTCTGGTAGAGTACTAGTGTTGTCAGTCTGGTAGAGTACTAGTGTTGTCAGTCTGGTAGAGTACTAGTGTTGTCATTCTGGTATAGTACTAGTGCTGTCAGTCTGGTATAGTACTAGTGTTGTCAGTCTGGTATAGTACTAGTGTTGTCAGTCTGGTATAGTACTAGTGTTGTCAGTCTGGTATAGTACTAGTGTTGTCAGTCTGGTAGAGTACTAGTGTTGTCATTCTGGTAGAGTACTAGTGTTGTCAGTCTGGTATAGTACTAGTGCTGTCAGTCTGGTATAGTACTAGTGTTGTTAGTCTGGTAGAGTACTAGTGTTGTCAGTCTGGTATAGTACTAGTGTTGTCAGTCTGGTATAGTACTAGTGCTGTCAGTCTGGTATAGTACTAGTGTTGTTAGTCTGGTAGAGTACTAGTGTTGTCAGTCTGGTATAGTACTAGTGTTGTCAGTCTGGTATAGTACTAGTGCTGTTAGTCTGGTATAGTACTAGTGTTGTTAGTCTGGTAGAGTACTAGTGTTGTCAGTCTGGTATAGTACTAGTGTTGTCAGTCTGGTGTTGTCAAACTGGTGTATGTGCATTACATAACTGGATTATGCTTCGTGAAGGGGGAAGGATGTCTTTATACTGGTGAGAGGCTTTTGATCCAAGGAACCAGATTAATCTTCCCCTTCCTTGAATGGAATTTAAATGCAGCTGTTTCACAGGCGCCTTATGACGGCTGAAGCATCGTATGACATGGATGGATATTTGTTGTTGTTGGGTACAGACTGCGAAGGTGCAAATTTTGTCGGATTCTGTGTAATAACTGGAGAATGTATCTTCTGGTCACCTTTAAGGGGCAATTGTGTTACAGAGGTCTGACCTCTGTAACACAATTGTCCTCAAAGATTTGTTAAGTTATACTATGAATTAAAGAAAGATCCTGGACTTCACCTTATGAAACAGAGAAAGCAAATGCGATAGTAATTATGGACAAGGTAGATTATAGTGGAAAAAAGAACATGTGCCTCTTAATCTTTTGTGCTGATATGTTTTCCTTACAAGAAGCTTCGCCTTCATATCAGCTTCTCTAGGTTCAGATATGCCAATTCTAATTTTTTTTTTTAATAACTGAAGAATGTCTCTTGATTTGAAATAAGTCAGTGTTCGACGTTACTTAGTTATCCTTGGTTAAACTTACATAACATACTTTTGTGTGTGTATAACATCTATGTCCCCCCTAGAGACCATTGCTAAAAAATTGTATATGTACACAAAGCTTAAAACTTAGCAGCTTAATTATTTAAAACGCTTGTCAATCGTACTTAGAGAAAAAGTTCGACTGATTTTGGTCTAAGTTCAATTTGTTTATCTAATGGATGAAATTTGGAAAATGGAAATACAGCTTTTGAAGCGATAATCTGTGAGCACTGCATCCCATTAGCATCAACCTTTTCTTCCTGATAAGTTGATTATGCAGCTTCTGAGCGACTACATGCTTAATGTGCTTTAATATTTTAGAATGCTGGTCTTCTTGTAAGGTCTGAATTACATACGAGTTGAACATATGCTAATATAATTTTTTTTAAAGAAATCTGAATATTAGTTTCCATGAAGACTTGTGAATACCTGTGATTCACTTTAAATCTTCAAGGCTATTTAATTGCATTACAAACTTATGCCGTACTCCGCACTATTGCAATCACGTCATTGAGGTACAGGGGACTGGAGTCATGCAATACTTTTCTCGGAAAGCGCAGCTACTGAAATTATTATTATTACTACTACTGAGAGTCGGATACTACATCCACTATGGGTACAACGATGCTGCCCAACCCTTTATATAATTTGTGCACTGTAGATCCAAAAGAACAATGATTGGTCTAGCAGGGTTACCTGACTTATTGTTCGTGGTTAACCCAAACAGGGACATTCTCGTCTCTGCGTGCTGCTGCCAAGTGAATGTTATTAACTGTTCTCGGGGAGTCTTATTCAAACAGCGGCAGTATAACTCACACTTAAGGTTTCCATTTTTTCACTCAATATACTGAAAATAACAACAGTATATGAATTACCAGCACTTACCTGTGACTGGTTTCGAGGGCTCTAATACCTCCGCAGTCCAGCCTCAAACCAAGCTTCCCTGATCAGGCTGTTTGCATCAGCGGACTTAAGCCCACAGAGCCATCACACTCAGCTGATCCGACACTTTAAAAAAAAAAAAGCTGCTCAACTTTAGAACTTTTATCTACGTTCGTGCAGTATTTCTGATCTAATTTGTTGGTAGCATATGGAAGAGTCTTGGGCCGAGGATTTTGATAGTGTTCTCTAATTATACCCAGCGAGTCCTGCTCATTGATGGGTTTATTCTACACTTGCTCCCATATTTTTCATTCCAGTAAGTTGTCATAGCAGTGTGCAGATTAGGAAAAAAGTCCTCAAGTATCTTCCGTAATATTATAAAGTATTTTCTTTCTTTTCCTTTCCAGAAAGATTAACCAAGTGTTTCGTGGCACCCACAAAAATTTAGATGCTTTTAATAATTCACCGTCATTTTCTTGGCCTTTGACTTTAATATATTTCCAAATGACAAGGAACGTAATTAGTCCTCAGTCTTTAACCTGTTCTTTACCTTCTATATGGTCTAGCTTCGTTCTGTATACCAAAATCGTTCTAGGGTCTTCATTCCTCCCATACCTAAGCAGTTGAAATTTGTCACCAATAAACATTATGTTTTCATTTGCCCACTTTAAGACTTTATTGATCTGTTCGTAATTTTTCTATCTTCTGTTGGAGTGACTTTCATACTTATTTTGGAATCGACTGCAGATAATAAAAAGCTGTGGTTAATATTCTTATCTATATTTGCTAACAGGATGTAAAACAGCAATGGAACCAGGACGGTGCCTTTGCCTGCTTGTTTACTGCCACTCTTTGTAATCTGTTTGCTAGAAATCTGAATATCTATTTCCCTACTTTCCCTGTTATACCTAGCCCATCGACCTCATTTTAAGGAACTATTAGCAAACCGTCACACTTGTCAAATGCCTTTTCAAAATTCGTGTAGATTACATCACAAGAAAAATGAGACATTTTAATAAGCAATTTAACCACAGTGAATAGAAATTAAATTCCAAGAGCCTTCGTCATATTTCAGTCAATCACATCTTTATTCCTAGAAAATGTAATTGAGATCACATTGCTTGAAATTTAATTACCATTCACTGCGATTAAATTGATTATACACACACACAGTGTGTGTGTGTGTGTGTGTGTGTGTGTGTGTGTGTGTGTGTGTGTGTGTGTGTGTGTGCTTGTGTGAGAGGCACGCGCGAGCATGACAGTAAACAGATGAAGTCGTAATATGTAATATAACAAGTGAAAAATAGAAATATTCCAAGTGCTTTCATTATCTCACATTTCCACGAAAGCACTTGGAATATTACTATTTTCCACCGTGGTTATATTGCATTACATATTATATATTTTTTATTTTTATTAACACATCGGCCGATTCCCACCAAGGCAGGGTGGCCCGAAAAAGAAAAACTTTCATCATCATTCACTCCATCACTGTCTTGCCAGAGGGGTGCTTTACACTACAGTTATAAAACTGCAACATTAACACCCCTCCTTCAGAGTGCCGGCACTGTACTTCCCATCTCCAGAACTCAAGTCCGGCCTGCCGGTTTCCCTGAATCCCTTCATAAATGTTACTTTGCTCACACTCCAACAGCACGTCAAGTATTAAAAACCATATGCCTCCATTCACTCCTATCAAATACGCTCACACATGCTTGCTGGAAGTCCAAGCCCTCGCACACAAAACTTCCTTTACCCCTCCCTCCAACCTTTCCTAGGCCGACCCCTACCCTGCCTTCCCTCCACTACAGATTTATACACTCTCGAAGTCACTCTGTCTCGTTCCATTCTCTCTACATGTCCAAACCACCTCAACAACCCCTCCTCAGCTCTTTGGACAATCGTTTTGGTAATCCCGCACCTCCTCCTAATTTCCAAACTCCGAAATTCTCTGCATTATATTCACACCACACATTGACCTCAGACATGACATCTCCACTGCCTCCAGCCTTCTCCTCGTTGCAACATTCATCACCCATGCTTCACACCCATATAACAGCGTTGGTATAACTATACTCTCATACATTCCCTCTTTACTTCCATGAACAAGGTTCTTTGTCTCCACAGACTCCGAAGTGCTCCACTCACCCTTTTTCCCTCATCAATTCTATGATTCACCTCATCCTTCATAGACCCATCTGCTGACATGTCCACTCCCAAATATCTGAATACATTCACCTCCTCCATACTCTCTCCCTCCAATCTGATATCCAATCTTTCGTCACCTATTCTTTTGTTATCCTCATCACCTTACTCTTTCCTATATTCACTTTCAATTTTCTTCTTTTACACACCCTACCAAATTCATCCACCAACCTCTGCAACTTCTCTTCAGAATCTCCCAAAAGCACAGTGTCATCAGCAAAAAGCAACTGTGACAACTCCCACTTTGTATTTGCTTTTATCTTTTAGCCCAACACCTCTTGCCAAGACCCTCGCATTCACTTCTCTTACAACCCCATCTATAAATAAATATATAAATATATATTGAATATTATATATATATATATATATATATATATATATATATATATATATATATATATATATATATATATATATATATATATATATATATATATATAATCAAAGAAGCGCTAAACCACAGGGGTTTATATATATATATATATATATATATATATATATATATATATATATATATATATATATATCACGCCGAATAAGTAAAACTTGCAATTTTGGCTTAAATAGCAACGCACTTCTTGCCGAATAGGACAAGTGAAAACTTGTGTATGCAATAATTTCGCAAAAAATCATTCTGAATCTAACGAAAAAATAAATTTCATTGTGTTTGTTTATTAAATTATTGAAAACTTATATTTTTAAACGAGTTCTTGCTAACTGACCAGTTTTACCTATTCGGCACGACATTAATATATATATATATATATATATATATATATATATATATATATATATAAAATAATCAAACTATCGCTTAGAGGAACCTTAAAAATCTAAAAGAAAATTCTAAAATAGGCAGTGGACTTCGCCCTTTAGACCTGCATTTGCTCTGCTCAGATCTTTCCCAAGCAACTCCCCCACCGGGCCAACTCCCACTCCCCCTGAAGGACCGAAAGTTCTGAGAACCGGTTCTGTTTCCTACTACTGGCAAGCTCACTTGCTAATATACCTCGGAGTACATTTTTTTTAGAGCCACACTTCACGCAGGAAAACTAGGTGTATATGACACCTCGTTGCTTGTGTATGCACCCAATAAGCAATACAAATAATTTAATTATTTTACCAGTCAACTATGTTTGTAAAAAAACTTTACGGCTAATATTTGACGGATGTGACTATTTTACAAATTATTAAGTTTACTGAAGGCTCGGTATTAAAATCATTAGGTTAATATTAAATTTTACTAAAGGTAATTTATTCTTTCAGAGGAAGAGTAACGTGCGTTCTTACTCACTGTCGAGGTACTGTTTAGAAACGCTGGGGTTCACGATGACGTAAAGTTAAAAAATGAAATCTTAGAGTACGTATTGGATTCGCACTGATGTTTGGTGTTACCAGGGCTGCATCCTAACTGTGCTACGTCCAGGTTAAAATAACAATAGCCAGAAAAACATTTGGGTTAAGTCTGGGCTGTGGAGGACTGGTCAAGATACTAATATACTGTGGCCTTGACGTTAAAAAAAGTGAGAAACAACATGGGCAGAAATATGAAACGTAAGTAAGAGATCTGCTGAAGAGGGTCTCTGCCTGAGGCCTAAATGTATACCTCCCTTACCCGTATTTCATGTTTGTTCACGTGGATTCTTACTTTACACTCTAGATATAAATTCAATTTAGAATTTGTTATATCCCGCTCAGTAAAAAAATGTGTTTCAGCAAATATTTTTCTTAGTTTAACATTTTATGGTTGAGTAAGTGGTGATGGCAATACTAGTACTATTTTGAAGGCTTAATATACAAAATTGAGGTTGCCAGGAGGCAACCAGGTTGTTGAGCTTCAGTAGCTGAATGTTGAGCTTCAGTAGCTGAAGTCTAGAGCATTATGCGGCAGGAAACAGTGTTGTTGGCAACGTGTTACGGCACAGGTGTATACTGTACTTCACGCAAAACATCTATGATCATGCTAAGTGTTCCTCTGATCTTTTCTGACCCCTCCGTCAGGCTTAAAAGTTGAAGACGCCAGGCGCATTACGTTCTTGCAGTTTCAGAATGCAGAAGTTTAACACAATCATTGGACGATGGATTGAACGTGAGTTTAACACAGCATGACCACTTTGCAGCCCAAAAATATCACGGGGTAATTAACTTCACTTTATCGTCATTATTACCTAACCCAAGATAACTATGTCGAAGTTAGGGACCTAAAAGTTTTTTGTTGTTGTTTCTGCATTCGACAAGGAATATCATCTGACACGCATTCATGTCAAACGATGCCACGTTGGTCCTATGGTCGGGAGGGAAGGGGGACAACAAAAGCAACTGCTGACGTGCGGTACAATGGGCGGTGTTTATTAATATAAACGTGGTAGCCACTGGCCACTACAGAACAACCGCTGTCTTACTGGTAAGTGAGTGTAAAACCACCCATCACAAACTATTAAGTTCACTCCAGAAACCTTGTGCCAATCCTTTCCATACCAGTGGCCGTGTGACCTCACTTTTTTTTAGCACGTATAGATTACGGTATGTTTATTAATTAAGGAAGATATAGTAGTGTGCAAATTAATTGGGACAGGAGTAAATTTTGTGATTATCTCACAAAGTCTTAGTCTTCGGCTTAATGTAATTTGGTTTCTTTTCTTTTCAGAAGTTTGTTACCGACTTCTGGCAACCATCTAGCTGTGGTGTTACCTTGCAACTCTCGTCAGTGCTACAACAGCTGTTGTTCTGTAAGGTTATTCATGCAATCATTCTACATGAGTGAATGTAGTTTCACCAAATTCTCCCCTTCAATTCATGATTACTACTGAAATTAATGATGAACGTTACACCTAGGAAGCATGCAAGTATTGTAGAAAACATGCTGATTTGAGTATCAGACAGATCGTCGAAAATCTGAGGCTAGCAAAGTCAACTGTTGGTCGGATTCTGAAGCTGACGACACTGGTGATTGTGGAATGCTGCGTCGAAGTAGATGTGGAAGAAAACACAAGACAACACCTCATGATGACAAGGTTATCATGAGAAATTATGTGAAGGATCCCGCCCAAAAACAGCAAAGAACTATAGAGAGATTTGGCTTCAGCTAGCGTAAATGTTGATTCTTCAACTGTTCGACGAAGGTTCCTTTGTCAGTAGTAGTACAGTGTATTTGTATCTTACCAACCGTTATTGAGTCACAGCCTTCCTGATCACTGTCCGTTACTAGTTTCTGCTGACCTAGCGATGTCATAGGTCACCCTTTGAATGCCGTGAGCGTCTCTCGCTCACTGGCCTCAGTTCAAAATAGGATAGTATAGAGTAGACAGGCCAGGCAGAAGGCTCTGAGTGTTCTCCCATTTTTATCACTAATATATAAGTTACCAACCAAGCTACGTTTGTGTTTATTACTAAATCCATCATCAAGAACCCACACGACACCTTGAAGTTAGCAGAACTGTCAGAAAGCCGGTAAAGAAACAATTATTGACTGCTGCTATGAAGAAAAAAACGGCTGCAGTGGGCACTCGATCACAAGGGATGGACGACAGATGAATGGAGAACAGAAATATTTTCAGACGAGGCTCATTTTGAAGTACATGAGTACAGATCAGTAGTAGTGAGCTGGAACAAAGGCAAACCTCTTCGGATTGGACACACTAAACAAGCACCAAAACACCCACCTAAGATGTTTCGGGGTATTTTTTATTGCTAAAGGCCCTGGACGGCTTGTTATTGTTGAGGGAACAATGAACATTGATAAATACAAGGCAATCCTGGCAATTCACTGGCTTCCCATTATGGATAGAGACTTTCCTGATGGAGAGGGCATTTTTGAAAAGGATCCTTCTCCATGCCACACTTCCAGAAAAATGTTGATACTTCGAAGAAAGTGGACTAAGCATTCTCAACTGGCCTGGAAACTCTTCTGACCTCGACCCAATTGAGAATCTATGAACAATAACCAAACAAAGGATTGCGAAACAGGACTGTTCAACTGTGGAAAAGCTAATTGCTGCTGTTATTAGAACCTGGTACCACGATGAACTTGCCAAAACGTGTTCAACATTGGTCGATTCTATGCCAAAGCACGTGTAGCAATGATTATAAAAGCAAAGGGTAGTCATATATCTCATATTAAATCAATTATCTGTCATATCATTGCTGTGTAGTTTTCAAATAAACAAATTTTCCAAATAAACTGCCTTTTTCACCACTGTCCCAATTAATATGCACACTACTGTAGAATATTTCATGAACGTAAAGTTAAAGAACATTTGGTGTACTAAATTATGAAAGACTAATCAGTTAAGGTGGAAAGACTGGTTAAATTTTAATAATTATTAACCCTTGTAAATATTTAGTACACGTGTTTTGAACATTAACAATGAAATCTAGAAATGAAGTTGGTTGGCTTGTTAATGGGATCTAAAGGCTATCGATTACATGAAATGTACCTGTGACTCCTTTTGAGACTCCCTATTCTGGTGTGGGGTTATTCCCCGCTGACTGGCATATCCACCACAGTCTGGTTGATCTCTCACTTAGCTGTATGTAACCTAATCACCACCACTCAAAAATACCTTAATTCCTAAAACAGGCATTAAACTCTAGACGTATATACACAGACATGGACCCTCGGTGTACATAACTTAGACAAAGTACCCAGCGTTGCCAAGTAGGAACTTTGTACGTCCATAGTGGGAAAATTTATGGAATCAATAATTACCGAAGCAATTGGTAGCCATCTTGAAAGGCATAAATTGATTAATGAATCACAGCACGGTTTTACAAAGGGGCGTTCCTGTCTTACGAATTTACTAGCTTTTTTTCACTAAGGTATTTGAGGAGGTAGATCATGGTATTGAATATGGACTTCAGTAAGGCTTTCGATAGAGTTCCACATCAGAGGCTATTGAGGAAATTTAAGGCACACGAAACAGAAGAAAAAATTTCCTGGGTAGAGGCATGGTTGACAAATAGGCAGCAGAGAGTTTGCATAATGGGGAGAAATCGGAATGGGGGCACGTCACAAGCGGTGTTCCACAGGGGTCAGTGTTGAGCCCCTTGTTGTTTACAATTTACATAAACGACATAGATGAGGGAATAAATAGCGATATAAGCAAATTTGCCGATGACACCAAAATAGGCCGTCCAATTCATTCTAATGAGGACATTAAGAGCACTCCAGGATGATTTGAATAGACTGATGCAGTGGTCGGAGAAGTGGCAGATGCAGTTTAATATAGACAAATGCAAAGTTCTAAATGTTGGACAGGACAATAACCATACCACATATAAACTAAATAATAATGTAGATCTTAATATTACTGATTGCGAAAAGGATTTAGGAGTTCTAGTTAGCAGTAATCTGAAACCAAGACAACAGTGTATTAGTGTTCGCAATAAAGCTAACAGAATCCTTGGCTTCATATCAAGAAGTATAAATAATAGAAATCCTCAGGTTCTTCAACTCTATATATCTTTGGTTAGGCATCATTTAGATTATGCTGCACAGCTTTGGTCACCGTATTAAAGAATGGATATAAATGCATTGGAAAACGTACAGAGGAGGATGGCAAAGTTGATCCCATGTATCAGAAATCTTCGCTATGGGAATAGACTGAGGGCCCTGAATCTGCACTCTCTAGAAAGGCGTAGAATTAGGGGGGATATGATTGAGGTGTATAAATGGAAAACAGGAATTAATAAAGGGGATGTAAATAGCGTGCTAAAAATATCTAGCCTAGACAGGACACCCAGCAATGGATTTAAGTT
Organism: Cherax destructor; assembly: GCA_009830355.1. Classification (NCBI taxonomy): domain Eukaryota; kingdom Metazoa; phylum Arthropoda; class Malacostraca; order Decapoda; family Parastacidae; genus Cherax; species Cherax destructor. The sequence continues at coordinate 327,437 of WNWK01000242.1, forward strand.
GGAAAAAATTCAGATTCAGAAAGGATATAGGAAAGCACTGGTTTGGTAATAAGAGTTGTGGATGAGTGGAACAAACTCCCGAGTACCGTCATAGAAGCTAAGACGTTGTGTAGTTTTAAAAATTGGTTAGATAAATACATGAGTGGGTGTGGGTGGGTGTGAGTTGGACCTGACTAGCTTGTGCTACTAGGTCAGATCCCGTGCTCCTTCCTTAGTGAATGGGACCTCACCTGACTACCTTAAGCCATTGGCTGAAGCCAGTTGGTGAATTGGACTTGCCTCGCATGGGCCAGTAGGCCTACTGCAGTGTTCCTTCTTTCTTATGATCTTGTGTAACTTTGTACCTTAGTATGTAATTTCTTTTTCACTGGCGACAGATGAATTTTACATTAATGACATAACATTTATATTATATATATATGAAATAATCGTGAACAAGCGATACAATATTTAAAATAACCACGATGAGGGAGGAGCTGAATGATAGCTCTAGGCCTTTTGTGTTGCAATCAACACATCAAGAGCTTGCAATGTTGCAGAAATGAGTATGAAGTCTAGGCAGTCACTTGGGAACCTTGCCAGCCTTCCTTACGTGACTTCGAGTCCTACTGACTGCGATTATTCTCTCTCTTTCTCATATATATATATATATATATAAGTTCCTGGCCCCGTGTGTGTGTGTGTGTGTGTGTATGTGTGTGTATGTGTGTGTGTGTGTGTATGTGTGTATGTGTGTGTGTGTGTGTGTGTGTGTGTGTGTGTGTGTGTGTGCGCGCGCGTGCAGAAAATACCATGAAAATTGGAAATAAAATCTGAAGATGTGTGTGTAAGCACATGAAAGCGCTCAGGTTTTATTTTATATTTTCACTGTGTTGAATACAATAACTACATTGACGGCAGGTGTCACTTTTAAGAGGTCATATAATACAAATCTACTATGAACGGTTACAATAATGTCTTTCAATTTTTAAATAAAACTATTTATAGCTGATTAAATAACAGTCACGACGTAGCACATAAATGGTTAAGCACAATGACATACAAAACAACTCTGGACACTGGCCAGACGACCTTGACTAACTGACTTAATAAACACGATCTCGAGGCGTCTGACGGACTACTGACCTGCTGACCTTGAATAACCGGTTAAATAACAAAATGACCGCCAGAACTTCGTTAAGTAATGACCAGTCGACCATGAATGACTGGTTCAACATACTGGGACGTGGTTTAACCTCCTTCCCCACCACCTGAGTACATGGAGTCCCGTAATAGCCTCCAAACAGGTTTACATGACAGCCACATGAAGAGATAAAGCACAAATCAAGTTACTTAACGCTGTGATTTACCCTACCGCTTCAGGTGAGAAGATGAGAGGGCAGTATTCCGCTCTGGCTACAGTGATCTCCCACAGCAATAACATCTTCAGAGGAGAGGGCAGTATACTGTTCTGGCTACACTCATCAACAAGAACACACGTCAGCTTGTGATGATGAGAAGTGACTTTTAGGGATCAGCAGCAGGAATATTTTGCTGAGTCCGTATGAGAGACAATACCATCGTTATATTGTAATCACACGTGTTCAAAATATATTCAATTATCATAACATTTAACAGAGCCATAGCTATGACTGATACAATGAACTCGTTAATGCAATTATTCAACCATTATAAAATTATATACATCAATGTAATTAACATAATTAAACTATAATTTATAAAATTATACACCAATATAAGTAATACAATTCAGCCATAACCCAGCCCATTCTTACGCATCTTTTATATAATTGTTAGACCGATGAGAACATGCATACTTACCCGTCACGAAATAATTAACTTAGAGAGTATTAAGTCAGTAGGTGTTGGGCCAGTACTGCTCACACACTTGGTGTTACTTTAAACAACAGTCGTGAGTGACTTTTACTGCCAGAATCTCGAGTCTTGTCTCCTTACGCATGCAACATTTTCAAAGGTAATACTTACGGTAGTGGAACACACAAACAGGAACTGTGTTAAAACAGTCGCCATCAATGTGGAAGGTGCGAGGGGAGACGAGGACAATGCGAACGAGGGAACTGGAACACAGAAGGGAAAGGGGAAAAACAAAGTAAATAGAGAAACGAGGGGAATAGGAGAGGGCGAGGGCGAAAAGAGGGGATGAGTGAAGGGAAAAGATGAGGATGAAGGGGAGAAGAGAGGGAGAGGTGAGAAGAGAGAGTCATAACGTGGCGTCGTCGAGGGTAGCAGAGCCACCCCAGCCTCCGTCACCCGGGCTCACCAAGAAGCCTCGCACAAAAATGACCTCCACACTTTACTACTTATTGAACACTCGCAACAAAGACGCGCCCGCCACACATTCTAACTGGGGGACACAGGAGGGGGCTTCAAAATTACCACCCTTCCTTTATCTCATAACAAAGACTACCCGAGTTTGTCAGGGAAACATATGCATCATAAAAGTTGACGAACATGAGCAAGGGAGTTACAACACTCACTATAACCACGTAACCACCACAAAGATAAAGCTCAACCACCTCGTGTCACTCCGTCCTCACATATAATTACATACTAAGGCCACCCACTCTTGAAATTATTACGTCAATATTTTCGTAGAATAAGATATTACAACCACCGCCTCAGTTAACCTAAGAAAACTGGAATATAGCCATTTCTGCGCCAGTACTTTCCCGCTATTATGTCAACACCTGCAGTAAAATGTTGGCGTGAATTTTATACAGAATAACTCAGTGTGGCACTATGAATTATGGGAGCGAAAAAAGTGTCCCAATCATTAAGATTAAAACTACTGATTGTTAGACGATTAGCAGGTTACATGTAACTAGGTCAGGACAAGTTTGTCAACTGATGATTGGCAACACAAGATGTGAGTTTAGCTACGTAATTTCTAAATGAACTACATTAAAAACAATTTACTAAAAAATTTATGTTGAAAATGGTACGTCGTGTAACAACGTTAAGCATAATATTGCCAAAGCAGATGATGGATCACACTGTTGAGTCATATGGTAAACTCAACATACAGCAACATGTGTCAACAGTACTGCAGCAACATGTGTCAACAGTACTGCAGCAACATGTGTCAACAGTACTGCAGCAACACGAGTGTCAACAGTACTGTAGCAACACGAGTGTCAACAGTACTGCAGCAACATGAGTGTCAACAGTACTGCAGCAACACAGTGTCAACAGTACTGCAGCAACATGTGTCAACAGTACTGCAGCAACACGAGTGTCAACAGTACTGTAGCAACACGAGTGTCAACAGTACTGCAGCAACATGTGTCAACAGTACTGCACAGCAACATTGTCAACAGTACTACAGCAACATGTGTCAACAGTACTGCAGCAACATGTGTCAACAGTACTACAGCAACATGTGTCAACAGTACTACAGCAACATGTGTCAACAGTACTGCAGCAACATGTGTCAACAGTACTACAGCAACATGTGTCAACAGTACTACAGCAACATGTGTCAACAGTACTGCACAACATGTCAACAGTACTACAGCAACATGTGTCAACAGTACTACAGCAACATGTGTCAACAGTACTACAGCAACATGTGTCAACAGTACTGCAGCAACATGTGTCAACAGTACTGCAGCAACATGTGTCAACAGTACTACAGCAACATGTGTCAACAGTACTACAGCAACATGTGTCAACAGTACTGCAGCAACATGTGTCAACAGTACTGCAGCAACATGTGTCAACAGTACTGCAGCAACATGTGTCAACAGTACTGCAGAAACATGTGTCAACAGTACTGCAGCAACACGAGTGTCAACAGTACTGCAGCAACATGTGTCAACAGTACTGCAGCAACATGTGTCAACAGTACTGCAGCAACATTAGTGTCAACAGTACTGCAGCAACATTAGTGTCAACGTCAGCCATGTGACTCGCAGCAACATGTGTCAACAGTACTGCAGCAACATGTGTCAACAGTACTGCAGCAACATTGTGTCAACAGTACTGCAGCAACATTAGTGTCAACAGTACTGCAGCAACATGTGTCAACAGTACTGCAGCAACATGTGTCAACAGTACTGCAGCAACATTAGTGTCAACAGTACTGCAGCAACATTAGTGTCAACAGTACTGCAGCAACATTAGTGTCAACAGTACTGCAGCAACATGTGTCAACAGTACTGCAGCAACATAGTGTCAACAGTACTGCAGCAACATAGTGTCAACAGTACTGCAGCAATCATGAGATGTCAACAGTACTGCAGCAACATTAGTGTCAACAGTACTGCAGCAACATTAGTGTCAACATGTACTGCAGCAACATTAGTGTCAACAGTACTGCAGCAACATTAGTGTCAACAGTACTGCAGCAACATGAGTGTCAACAGTACTGCAGCAACATGAGTGTCAACAGTACTGCAGCAACATTAGTGTCAACAGTACTGCAGCAACATTAGTGTCAACAGTACTGCAGCAACATTAGTGTCAACAGTACTGCAGCAACATAGTGTCAACAGTACTGCAGCAACATTAGTGTCAACAGTACTGCAGCAACATGAGTGTCAACAGTACTGCAGCAACATTAGTGTCAACAGTACTGCAGCAACATGAGTGTCAACAGTACTGCAGCAACATTAGTGTCAACAGTACTGCAGCAACATTAGTGTCAACAGTACTGCAGCAACATTAGTGTCAACAGTACTGCCAGCAACATTGAGTGTCAACAGTACTGCAGCAACATATGTCACAGTACTGGCATTAGTGTCAACAGTACTGCAGCAACATTAGTGTCAACAGTACTGCAGCAACATTAATGTCAACAGTACTCGTCAGCAACATTAGTGTCAACAGTACTGCAGCAACATTAGTGTCAACAGTACTGCAGCAACATATGTCAAGTAGCGCAACTAGTGCAACAGTACTGCAGCAACATTAGTGTCAACAGTACTGCAGCAACATGAGTGTCAACAGTACTGCAGCAACATTAATGTCAACAGTACTGCAGCAACATTAGTGTCAACAGTACTGCAGCAACATTAATGTCAACAGTACTGCAGCAACATTAGTGTCAACAGTACTGCAACAACATTAATGTCAACAGTACTGCAGCAACATTAATGTCAACAGTACTGCAACAAAATATCAACATGATCTTTGAGGAAGGTCCGGTGTAGTCATCGTTGCATATAAATATCTATACATTTTCACGAAGGAAATTGTTCATAATAAAGGAGTACATAGTGTGCGCGCGTCCCATATATATAACCACACACAAAAGGCTACTTCATCACCTGGCAGTACCTAATACATACAAAGTTCAACACCACACCTAGATCACACGGCTACTCTGAGGTGCACATTTCATTCATCAGGTAAATAACAATAATAATATGCCGTTTCACCTATTGCCATTAAAACCTGTGTCCTTCCACACCGTTCCCAATGGGTTGCTGCAAAAACATATACCCAGTGGGTTGCCACAAACACCAGGGAATACCTCATTCCATCAAATTTCCCATGCAAACAACCCATTAATGCTGCTTCGACATAAACGGCCTTGTTTGGTTATTACAATTACACACACAATTATATATATATATATATATATATATATATATATATATATATATATATATATATATATATATATATATATATATATATGTCGTGCCGAATAGGTGAAACTGGTCAATTTGCAAGAACTCGTTTAAAATAAAGTCCTTTCTATAAATTTCTCTTATACGTTTAAAGACATTTTTTTTCATTTATGTTAATGTAATAATTAATAGTTTTATACCAAAAGAACCTTAGAAAACTTACCTAACCTTATTATAACAAGCGCAATTTAATTTTACCTAATCCAACTAAATATATTTTAGATAAGTTTACAAAATTTTAATAAACACAATGAAATATATTTTTTCGTTAGGTTCAGAATGATTTTTGCGAAATTATTGCATATACAAATTTTTGCTTGCCTTATTCGGCAAGAAGAGCGTTACTATTTAAGCCAAAATCGCAAGTTTTACCTATTCGGCACGACATATATATATATATATATCAAGTATATCATACACTGAGCGGATGGGTAATGAATACGAATAATCCACATTGAACAGCACAGAAATAACGCGAACATTTCGATCACTATTAAAGTATATAGTGAATGTAAGCAGCAGCTTGTTACATTTATCTATCATTCAGCTTATTCATAAGGCAGAAATAAGAGACAGCCATCCTGCCAAAGTGCAAAACTTTACCAGACTTCCTTTTCACACTCAAATAACAGGACGGTAGTTCCTTTCTGTTGATAAAAACTGACAGGAAGGCAGACATTTAAATGTACGCACATACTGTATACAGGGTGAGGCAGAGGAAAATTCCTCAATTGGGTTTTTTGCCCACTGTAGGTAATTGGCTCAGTGGGAAATTTACAACAGTAGTGCAACACGTACCTTGTGGTACACCTCGGTATTATGCTACTACCTTCTAACACCGTGAATATGATAACAGCTTGTGTTTGTATATTCAATGTCACTACCATCGAACACCCTGGATATACTAGCATCCACGTATGCTGTTACCACCCTCTTAATACCGTGGGTACACTAATACCCAGGTACAGTGTTACCACGCTCTAACACCGTGGGGTACACTAATACCCAGGTACAGTGTTACCACGCTCTAACACCGTGGCTAATACCAGGTACAGTTACCACGCTCTAACACCGTGGGTACACTAATACCCAGGTACAGTGTTACCACGCTCTAACACCGTGGGGTACACTAATACCCAGGTACAGTGTTACCACGCTCTAACACCGTGGGTACACTAATACCCAGGTACAGTGTTACCACGCTCTAACACCGTGGGTACACTAATACCCAGGTACAGTGTTACCACGCTCTAACACCGTGGGTACACTAATACCCAGATAGTGTTACCACGCTCTAACACCGTGGGTACACTAATACCCAGATACAGTGTTACCACGCTCTAACACCGTGGGTACACTAATACCCAGATAGTGTTACCACGCTCTAACACCGTGGTACACTAAAACCCAGGTACAGTGTTACAACGCTCTAACACCGTAGGTACACTAATACCCAGGTACAGTGTTACAACGCTCTAACACCGTTGGTACACTAATACCCTGGTACAGTGTTACCACGCTCTAACACCGTGGTACACTAAAACCCTGGTACAGTGTTACCACGCTCTAACACCGTGGGTACACTAATACCCTGGTACAGTGTTACCACGCTCTAACACCGTGGGTACACTAATACCCAGGTACAGTGTTACCACGCTCTAACACCGTGGGTACACTAATACCCTGGTACAGTGTTACCACGCTCTAACACCGTGGGTACACTAATACCCTGGTACAGTGTTACCACGCTCTAACACCGTGGGTACACTAATACCCTGGTACAGTGTTACCACGCTCTAACACCGTGGGTACACTAAAACCCTGGTACAGTGTTACCACGCTCTAACACCGTGGGTACACTAATACCCAGGTACAGTGTTACCACGCTCTAACACCGTGGTACACTAATACCCTGGTACAGTGTTACCACGCTCTAACACCGTGGGTACACTAATACCCAGGTACAGTGTTACAACGCTCTAACACCGTGGTACACTAAAACCCTGGTACAGTGTTACAACGCTCTAACACCGTGGGTACACTAATACCCTGGTACAGTGTTACCACGCTCTAACACCATGTGTATAATGAACTTATATTTGAAGACTTAACAAGCACATTTTCCCGTAGAGCCATTTACTAATGTGGCTACTTGTGATTTAAAACTTGTTTCACAGTACAGTTCAACATCGTGAGTATTATTGGCAAGCTCGTTACGTCGTCGCCTGGAACTGTGTAGAATGCTAGCACTATTATTATTATAATCAAATAGAAGCGCTAAACCTGCTATCACTGTACCCCCCTTCCCCCTCCGAGGTGTATAATATTTTTAACACTATCATAGGTGTTTCTTACACATGCTGTCATGACGCATAGTCTAAACAACCCTACAGTAATGTTCCTTCCACTCTATTTCAGAATAATACTTTTTTTAAGTCAATAACTCGGCACTAGCATTGATTCTGTCCTTCCAGGAAAGCAGTGAGACAGATAAGTTGACTGAGGTCCTCACTCATTCGTACTCTAATGTTAATGAGAAGGCTGATACCAGGCTTCCACCTAACAATCTTTTGCATAAAATGGAAGAACTGGAAGTTGTGTTTTTGCTGCATTTTTGGACCCGTGTGCTAGGTCATTTTCACAAGGTCAGCAAAGCCATTCAGAAATCAGAACTATTATTAAGTACTTGTGCATGTTTGTACACTTCACTTCAGGATTTTTTAAGCAAAATTAGAGATTTTGATGAGCTTGAGCAACAAGCAAAAGCCACCTTGCCAAATGTTAACTATAAAACTGTCACAAGGAGACAAAGAGAATGAAAATGACGGAAATGCACCTGGTCCTGATGCCTTAGATGAACTCTTTTCAAGTGATAAGTTTAGGATAAAATTCTTTATTTCTTTACTAGATGCACTAGATGCCAATTTAAGAAGAGCTACTGTGTAAAGTGGTGTTGCATCTAAGCAAGAAATTCAGCAAGGTGTTGACGTGTTATTTATAATGTTTTTAGAGTGGAATGAAAACTTATTGAGAATGTTGTTGGGTAATGAACTGGTGCATTACGTTACTCATGTATCGGCCAGCCTTGTGTGTGTGTGTGTGTACTCACCTAGTTGTGATTGCAGGGGTCGATTCACAGCTCCTGTCCCCGCCTCTTCACTGGCCGCTACTGGGTCACTCTCCCTGCGCCATGAGCTTTATCATACCTCTTCTTAAAGCTATGTATGGAACCTGCCTCCACTACATCGCTTCCCAAACTATTCCACTTCCCGACCACTCTGTGTGTGTGTGTACGTACTCACCTATATGTGGTTGCACGGGTCGAGTCACAGCTCCTGGCCCCGAATCTTTATACATTTGATATACCTTTGACGAGTTTCAAGTCTTACTACTCTCGAAGCCCGGCCATGGCCCACGCTGGTCTGGTGCTTGCCTGATCAACAAGGCTGTTGCTGCTGGAGGCCCGGTGCCCCATTTATCCATCACAGCCTGGTTGATCTGGCACCTTGTGAAGATACTTGTCCAATTATCTCTTAAAGACTTCTACACTTGTTCCAGCCGAGTTTCTGATATCTGGTAAGATGTTGAATAGTCTGGGGCCACGAATGTTGATAGTGTTCCCTTATTGTGCCCACCGCACCCCTGCTCCTCACTGGGTTTATTTTACACTTCCTCCCATATCTCTCACTCCAGTATGTTGTTATGGCAGTGTGTAGATTTAGAACCAGGCCTTCGAGTACTTTCCAGGTATATATTATCATGTATCTCTCCTCTGCTCCAGTGAGCACATGTTCAAGACGTTCCCAGTAATTTAAATGCTTTACTGTCTTTATGTGGTCCGTAGAGACAGTAAAGCATTTAAATTACTGGAAACGCCTTAAAGTCTTGAACATGTACTCACTGGAGCGGAGGAGAGAGAGATGCATGATAATATATACCTGGAGAGTTGATGGAATTATGCAGCCCAGATGATGTTGATCTCAAACTTACTGATAAATGTTTACACTTTCATTTGTACGTGAGACAAAGCTATAGGTCCACACAAGAGCAGTCATTGTCTCATGCCGACCTGTATCAAATTATATAAAAGGAAAAAATTCAGATGGCTTTCCCTAATGTGGAAGCAAACTTGCGGATATTTCTTAGCTTTAAAATGGTCACTGACTGCTCGGGAGAGGGTCTTTTTGAAGCCTCAAAAGAATTAAAAATTAATTAAGGGTCACAATGTCTCAAGAGAGGTTGTCCGCACTAAGCTTCTGTGCATGCATAGTGACACACTTAGACAAACAAATTCTGATATGTATTTTAAAGAATACAACAGCAAACTTACAATTTAATTTTCCTAAAAATTCCTGCTTATTCCACAAAATGTTTACAAAGTTCGGTTATTGCAAAAGTTTTTCAGTGTTAATTTCAACATTTGTTTTTTTTTCAATCACTACGGTATTTAACAATAACATCTAATGTCCTTTAGATGAGGAATTGTGAATTGCAGAATTTCAAACACCCGTCATCATCCTCGGCTTCACTGAATTTTGTTTAAAACACTTCCACCTTGTAGTGGTGAGGGTGGGGGGTTGTGAGGGTGGGGGATTGTGAGGGTGGGGGATTGTGAGGGTGGGGGATTGTGAGGGTGGGGGATTGTGAGGGTGGGGGATTGTGAGGACCTCAAGTGGAAAGCCAGGGCCCATCTAAATCCAGCATTGATTTCACTATTATGAAAGTTACCCTGCGTATGGAATAAAATAAAACAAGCTTCTTTATTACGAAGTGAGACTATCTAACCCGCCATGAGGCTCTCTCACTGTAAATGCCTATGCCCATCTGTGTTCACATATTCATGAAAGTTACCCTGTTCGATATGGAAGAGTAAAACATAAAAGTGCTCGACACCCACCGCCTCACGGTTTATCTCCGTATGTTATATGCATCACACAGTAACTATCATATAGAATAAACTCACACTGTAGATGTATCCGATCTTGCTAAACAAAAAAATCCTCATCAGGGAGGAAAACATGAAGACAGTGACATCAGTCACACTCCCGCCCGCCCTCACATTCTTACGTGTACGATGGGAGGGGGGGGATGCACACGCGCACACACATACACCCACACCTATATATACACGCGCGCGCGCGCTCGAAAAAACTCTTGGCGCAGGGAGAGGACCTAGTAGCAACCATCCAAGATTCGGGGCCAGGAGCTGTGACTCGACCCGTGTAACCACATATAGGTGAGTACGTACACACACACAAAGAAGGCCGGCCCATACATGAGTAACGTAATGCACCAGTTCATTACCAACAGCATTCTCAATAAGTTCTCATTCCACTCTAAAAACATTATAAATAACCCTACACTTGAACACTACAGGGCCGGTAAAGTGTCAGAAATTATCATATATTTTTCTGACACCCACCTTGAAGCAACCTGCTTCACATGATTCTGTAAACATGGAAATATTAATAAAATTTCATTGACGTTGGGGTAAAATTTGGAAAAAAAAAAAAAACATAACTCGATCATATTCAATATTTTTTGGAAATATTATATTAACGATAATGCGATTAAGGCTCCAGATTTTGGCTCGGAAAACAATATTAGATTAAAGGATCACCCAGCTAGTGTTAAATGGGGTAACCTGTCAAAGAATGATCGCTATGTAGACCTGACAATCAGTAATGTAGAGGACTGCAACACTAGCATATATTCCTCACCGGGGAAATCAAACAAAAAGTGACTTTCAACATAGAAAAAAGGCTAAAACACTTCCCTGGTGAAAACAGAGGTGCATGTCTTATAAAACAATATATGGAACTCAAAATAGGTAAAACACACGTACCACTGAAAGCCTTTCTATTAGACAGTGTTTCAACCTGAATAAGGCTTATCAATTCAAGTTGGTAAATTACTGGAATCACTGATAAACGACGTATTTCACGATCACCTTCATTAACATAATTTGATCAACGAGTCTCAACATAGCTTCATAAGGAGCCATTCTTGCCTAACAAATTAACGTTTTTATCAAAGATGTTAAAGCGGTGTACAGCAATAACGAGTACGATGTTGTTTATCTGAACTTCAGTAAGACCTTTGACAGAGTACCACACATAACAAAAAGTGGCAGCACGTTATACTGAGTTCTCTCTTGGTTTGATCGATAAGCAACAGTTTCCTTAAATAGGGATAATCCAGTACGAGTACGAATCATAGGTGGTATTATACATAGTGTATGTAATGAGATTCATGTTGTTCATAATTTACTTAAATGAATTAGATAATGAAATAAATAACAAAAAAGCTAGCTGACAACCCAAAAATGTTCTAACAAATTCTGAAGATGATACCACAAGTCTGATAATGATTAGCATAGGCTGACTGGAGGGTATATAAATATATAGTGGAGGGAAGGGATCGCCGTAGGAAAAGTTAGAGGGGGGTAAAGGTGGTTTTGTGTGCTAGGGGCTTAGGCATTCAACAAGCGTGTGTGAGCGTGTTAGACAGGAGTGGAGGCAAGTGTTTTTTATGACGACGTCCTATTGGAGTGTGAGCAAGGTAACATTTAAGGGATTCAGAGAAACCGGTTAGCCGGACTTGAATCCTAGAGGTTGGCACAATAAGAGTGCCTGCACTCTGGAGGGCTAGAGATAATTGCAGTTTATATATATATATATATATATATATATATATATATATATATATATATATATATATATATATATATATATATATATATATATATATATATATATATTCCTTTTTATTGGAGAATTCGTATTTTTCTCAATAGTCAGAAAACCCTGTTGGCAGTTTGGGGTTTCACTTTATAAAAAATACAGTTTTATTAAAAAACGGTAGCCATCAGAAGTAGACTTACAGGTAACTTGACACCCCCCACAGTAAA